>CM052538.1:52823955-52840356 GCA_028533065.1 Trachops cirrhosus
AAAGAAGATAAAAAACATGTGTAGTAAAATGACAGCAAACTCACAATTATTAACAACCACACCTAAAACAAAAACAAAAAGGAGCTAAGCAAACAACTAGAACAGGACCAGAATCACAGAAATGGAGATCACATGGAGGGTTAGCAACAGGGGAGTGGGAGGAGGAGAGAGGGGGGAAAAGGTACAGAGAATAAGTAGCATGGATGGTAGGTAGAAAATAGACAGGGGGAGGGCAAGGATAGTATGGGAAATGTAGAAGCTAAAGAACTTATGACACATGGACATGAACTAAAGGGGGGGAATGTAGGTGGGCGGGGGTGTGCAGGGTGGAGGGAAATGAAGGGAGGGGGAATGGGACAACTGTAATAGCATAATCAATAAAATATATTTAAAAAATAAATAAAAGGTATAAGTTTACTCCCCGAGAGGCAATTGCCAGAAATTATTATAGTATATCAGGTGAACATAAATTTGTAGCAAAATTATTTTAACACTTAAAAATTATCCTTATTCAAAAATGATACCAAAACTAAAAAGAAAACCAATATTAATTAAATAATTAAAGAAATTTGAGAACTGAATAAATATCTGATGATATTAAGATATTAAAAATTTGTCAGTTATGATAGATACTATGTTACCATCAAAAACTCTTTATCCTCTATTGAAATATTCCTAAGTATTTAGAAATGAAATGATCTAATATCCGACATTTGTTTCAAAGTAACCCAGTGTGATGAGGCAGGCGTAAACGTGTGGGGATTAGATGAAACAAGACTGGCCCCACCCCAGTATAATGTCGGCAAGATGGTGGTATAGAATTTCCTAGCTCTTGTCCTCTCCCAGAAACATCACTTTGAACTATTCTCCATGCACAAAAACCATCTTCACAATAGCTAAGTATTACTGGTACATAGAAATAAGAAAAGATGCATTGAAGCAGGTAGGAAAAACAGTTTGACATTTTTCTCATTACCACTCCCCTATCACGGGCAACCCAGTGTGGACAGAGTCACTGACCCTGTGGAGAAAGGGGACTAAAGTAAACATATCCTATGACCCAGGCTCCTCGTGCCAGGCCAGGCCAGCCCCTGTAACATCATGCTCCAGTCATGCTCCCATGGTCTCAGTCTCCTGGCTCATCTCAGCACCAGGCCAGCCCCCACAGATCTAGTCTCTGACTTAGTTTTGATACCCAGGCTTCAGACCAGCCTCCACGGCCCCAACATGCAGTTGGCTTCTGCAAACTCAGGCTTCTGGGCTACCACAGCACCAGGCCAGCCCCCATAAACCCAGGATCCAAGTCCAGCCACATGAGCCTGGGTCCCAGGCCATAACCATAGATTCAAGCACCAGATCCACTCCAGTGAACAGAGGCTCCAGGCCTGCTTTCATGGTCTGCCCACCTGAGTATTCCAGCAGCAAGCCTGCCCACAGACACCATCAGACAACCCACTCAAAAGGCTTTCCCTATGGAAGCTGGTCTGCAACAAGTGGAAAATGTGCCCATTTCCTCAAATAAGCAGAAACCAAAAAAAGACCACAAGAATCATGAATAATCAAGGAAACATGAAAGCACCAAAGAAAACTAATAAGGCTCCAATGTCTGACTCTACAGAAATGGATCCCTATGAACAGTATGACAAAGTATTCAAAATAATTCTTTTAAAGGAATTAAGTGAACTATAAAAAACACAGACAACTAAAGGAAATTAGTAAAACAATATATGAACAAAATGAGTTCAACAAAGACTTAGAAACCATTAAAAATACTTAACAAAATCCTAGAGTTTGAGAATAGAGTAACTAAAGAATTCTATAGAACCTCAACATCCGACTTGACCAAGTAGAGAAAACTGATGAACTAGAATATAGGTAATTTTAAATCAGTCAGTGGAGCAAAAAGAAAAAAGTAAATAAGTGTTAAAGAGGCTTACATAAATTACAGAATATTATTAAGAAAAACAACCTATACAATATTGGAGTCCCAGAGAAGATGGGGAAAGAGGCATAAAACTTATTTAAAGAAATAATTGCTGAGATCTTCCCAAATTTGGGGAGAAATCTGGACATCCAAGTTCATGAAGCTAATTAATTGGTTACCTCAAAATTTTAAACCAAAATAGTCTTGTCAAACACATTATAAAGCCATCTAAAATCACAAAGAGAAAAATTTTAAAGCATCAAGGGAAAGAAAATTTCTTATATATACAGGAACTACCACAAGGCCATCAGCAGTTTTCTCTGCAGAACTTGCAGGCTAGGACAGAGTGGGAAGATACATTCAAAGTGCTGAAAGAAAAAGTACCAATCAAGAACAGTGACCAGAGGGGAGAGGGGAGGGAATTTCAGGGGAAAAGGAGAAGGGTTTGCAGGAACAAGTATGGGGGACACATGGACAAAAACAAGGGGGGAGTGGAAACAGGAAGGAGGTGGGGAGGGCTGGGGTGGTGGGCTGGGATGGGAGTAAAAGGCAGAAAACTGTACTTGAACAACAATTAAAATTAAAAAAAGGAAAAAAAAGAATATTTACCTAGCAAAGGTGTTTTTCAGAATTCTAAAAGATAATTTTCCAGACAAACAAATGATGGAAGATTCAAGCACCAGATCCACTAGACCTGTCCTAAAGAATTGTTAAAGGGACTTCTTCAAGCTGAAATAAAAAGATGCTAATTAGTAACATAAAAATATAAAGCATGCTACTGGTGGCAAGTATATACTCAAATTCAGAATACTCTAATACTGTAAGATGGTGGTGTATTAATTACTTAACTCAAACACAAAGGTTAAAAGACAAAATTATTAAAAATAACTATAGCTCCAATAATTTGTTAATAGATACATAATATAAAAAGAAGTAAATTATGATATCATATATATAAAATATGGGAATTGCAGTAAAAGGGTGGAGTTTTGAATATGATAGAAGTTAAGCAGTTATCAGCATAAAATAGACTGTTATATCTATAAGATGTTTTGTGTAAGCTCCGTGATAACCACAAGCAAAAACATACAGTAGATTAACAAAAAACAAAGAGAGGGAATTAAAGCATAACACTATGGAAAATCATCAGTTCACAGAGTAAGCAGCAGAAGAGGAAAAAACAAACAAGGGAACTATAAAAATGGCCAGAAAACAATTAATAAATTGTCATTGGTAAATCCATATCTATGTTTAATTACTTTAAATGCAAAAAGATTAAATTCTCTAATTGAAAGACACAGAGTGGCTAAATGGATTAAAAAACAAGACCTGATTATATGCTGTCTACAATGGAATCATTTCACCTTTAAAAACCGCACACAGGTTCAAGTGAAAGGATTTTAAAAAAAATAATTAAAAAGTAACAGTAATTAAAACAGTATCGTATTGGCATAAAAACAGACACATAGACAAATGAAACAGAATTGAGAGTCTAGAAATATACCCTCACATATATGGTCAACTAATATTTGACAAGGGAACCGGAACATTGAATGAGGAAGGATAGTCTCTGCAATAAATATTGTTGGGCAATGTGGATATTCACATGCAAAAGAATGAAATTTAAATCTTATATCACTCAGAAAAACTAACTTAAAATGGATTAAAGAATTAAATGTGCCCTGGCTGGTGTGACTCAGTGGATTGAGTGCTGGCCCATGAACCAAAGGGTCACCAGTTCGATTCCCAGTCAGGGCACATACCTGGGTTGTGGGCCAGGTTGGGCCCCTAGTTGGGGGTTAGTCAGAGGCAACCACACATTGATGTTTTTCTCCCTCTCTTTCTTCTTCCCTTCTCCTCTCTCTAAAAATAAATACATAAAATATTAAAAAAAGACTTAAATGTAAGACCTGAAACCAAAGGAAACAAAAATGCTAACTTGAAAAATATATGCATACCCATGTTCATTGCAACATTATTTACAATAGCAAAGACATGAAAGCAACCTATGTGTCCATGGACAGATGAATGGATGAATCTTGAGGGCATTATGTTAAGTGCAATAAGTCATACAAAGAAAAGCAAATACTATGGTCTCACTTATATAATGAACCTTAAAAAAGCTGAACTCATAGAAGGAGTGAGTAGAGTGGTTGTGGCTAGAGGCTGAGGGGTGTGGGAAATGGGGAGACCTTGGTCCAAGGCCACAAACTTTGACTTATGAAATGAATAAGTTCTGAGGATATAATATAGTTAACAATACTGTATTACATACTTGAAATTTGACAAGAAAGAAAATCTTAAATGTTCTCACCACCCACACAAAAAATGGTAATTGTATGATATGATGGACATTAACTAACCTTATTATGGTAAAAATTTCACAACATGTGCATGTATCAAATCACCGCATTGTACACGTTAAACTTATACAATGTTATATATTAATTATATCTCAAAAATGCTGAAAAAAGACTAAAACATAAAAAACAACTGGCCACATGTTACTAATTGTTGAGGCTGGATGATATGTACACAGGCTTATTATAATATGCTCTCTACTTTTGTATATGTTTGAAATTTTTCATGATACAAAGTTTTTTAAATCAACATTCAAAGATTCAAATGTTATTATCACTGAAAGTCATACTGTTATTAGTTTAAGGATGTCTCATTAGTGAACTAAATTAACAAGACTCTTGAAAGAAAGTTATGCTTCAAGAGAGTTACAGAGCTCACAAATTGACCCTTCTCCCTCATATTTCTTGGTGGTACAGCAAGAAAACATCATTTATTCTTCAAAAATTATCTGTTTTCATCAATGAAATTTCTGCATGGCATTCACTACAAATATCACCAATATGATCACTTATTGGAAACTTAGTGTTAAAGAAATATATACTTCAACACCTAGAACTGAAGTTGCCCATTTCTCAGCAATAAAATTCAGGGTCTGGCAATTTTGAATTTTTGAAATGGCAAAGGCATTCTAAAAAGTTTTACAAATTCTATCTCACCAGTCATATTATATTTTGATAGTATTGACAGAGTTATTGTGATGTTATCTAGGTTATCTTGTTAAGGTCTTTGTCCACTTTAATCTCATTGAATCTTCATCAAGACCCTATGATATAGACCCTACGTGTTTTTAACTAAGAGGAAAACAAAGTTCCATTTTATTTTTTGGTTGACAATTAAAAAGCAAATTCTAATTTTGCCTTCAATATTGTGTTACAGTGATTTAAACAGTGATTATGCACAACATAGTTTTTTCAAATTGAAAAAGAAAACCTCAGATTTTAAAAAATATCTACTCTTGCCCTGACTGGTGTGGTTCAGTTGGTCGGGTGTTGTCCTGCAAAGCCAGAAGTCACTGGATCAATTCCCAGTCAGGGCACATGCCTGGGTTAGGGGTTTGATTCCTGGTTGGGGTGCATACGAGAAGCAACCAATCGATGGTTCTCTCTGACTTCGATGTTTCTCTCCCTCTCTTTCTCCTTCCATTCCCCTCTCTCTAAAACTATTTTTAAAATAAAAAAAAATCTACTCTTTGCCTAGAAAAGTAGTAAGGTTCATTTAAAACACATGTTTAAGTATAAGAACTTCCAAGTGCTCATTTGACAGCTTGGTAAAGATGCTAGAGAATTTTTTTTAATGTGGACACTACTGTCACCCCAATTGTATAGGTGAGAAAACTGAGTCTTTGAAAGTTTAACTAAATTCACCCAGTGTCTTTCAGATATAGAGGGGCTAAACTGAATAGAAACACAAAAAAGATTGGCTGCAGAACCTGCATTCAAAGGAAGATCTGAACTACACGTCCACAGAAAAAGAAGATGCTTGGAAGAGCAGTTTTCTGCTGCAGGTGATTAGTGTACTGCAGTGATTTCCAACAGTGTGCCATGGTGGGTACACTGTGCATTTCAGGAATTTTTAAAACATGCAGTACCTGATATTTAGTCGGAGCACTGACCTCTTTTCTCTTAGATTGTCAAATAAAGAAAGGACAACAGCCAACACAGCAATAGCCATCTGGTGTGAATGAATTAAAATTATGCCTATATTTTTCTCAGACTGGCAAAATATGCAATATAATTTTGGTGTGTCATAGAATTTTAGTAATTAGTTTATGTGGGCCATGAGACAGAAAAGGTTAAAAATGTGGTATACTAAATAATCCCAGATTACTCATACAGATTTCAAGATACAAAAGTTAATCACCAAAGATTTTTTTAAAAGGTCACCAACACTGTTAAGAATCACAAGCCTCTTAATGACTTAACTAGATCCAGTGTAATAAAAATACAAAAACAAACCCTCAATAAAATAGAAATCATTTCTCCTTTCTCCTATAAACTTATTTGACAATCAGAAGAAGGGAAATAGAGAAAAAATGTTTTCTTATTTGGTCTCAGTAGGAGCATCTCAGGAATTAGAGAGATGTAAAAAGAGCTTTGTATTTTATTGGTAATTGAGAGTTCATTTACCTCCTCACACTATAAAGAAATTTGTCAAAAATAGGCCCCTGTGACCTGTAGCTCATCTCTTTCATGTCACTTAGTTCTATGGCCATCTGAAGCCTCAAGCAAAAAGACATTGAGATTTGAAATAACAAGTCATTCAGCTTTATCTAAAATGTGCCTCTGATGGATCAGTTATGAAAGAGTATAATTTGGGTATTTTGTGTTTTGTCCTTGGTGGTTTCTCCTTGTCCCTGTCCTGACCAGACCTGAAAGAGCTGGCTCACAAGTACTATATATGGTAATTAGCCATGTAAATGAGCACTGTTAGGAAACTGCTGTCCCCAAAATGTGCGCACACATCACTCTCCACAATTCACACTGAGATCCTATCATAGAGCAAATCATTTGTCACATGACCTTTCATTACTATTAATTAATGAAAGCTCCACATTGGGGAGGATGGAAATGGAAGCTAAGAATAATGTCATAGCAGACGCTTTACAAAAGAACTATCAGATCCCTACAAACTCTTTGTAGGAAAATTTAAGACTAAACTTCAGGTGCTAGGAAAACAACACTGGAAAGGAATTTTAAAACCTGAGCTACAGACACATCTCATTCTAGTGCCAGAAGTTTCTTCCTCCAGCAGGAACTCAGTGGCCTCCTGAGACAGCTGAGGCCTGACTTCCTTGAGGAATTCCAGCATGGATAGTTCATCAGGCTATCTACAAATGGCCAGGAAAGGGATTTAATTTTTCTCAAATGACCAATTATATTTCAAAGCAGATTTATCAATGGCAAAATGCTAAAGTGGAACCTAAACAACAAAACAAAGAAACAAATAAAACATAACAAAAGACACTGAAATAGAGGACAGGTTGTCAGTGATCAGAGGGGAGAGGGGAGGGAATTTCAGGGGAGAAGGGAAGGGTTTACAGGAACAAATATAGAGGACACATGGACAAAACTAGAGGGATTGGAAATGGGAGGGAGAAGGGGAGGGATGGGTGGGTGGGCTGGAATGGGAATAACGGATAGAAATTGTACTGAATAAACTAAAATTTAAAAAATGAAAAAAAAGATAAAAGACTTTCCACAAACTTCTGTCTAAAAGGAAATACTTCAAAATGATTATAGTGCATTAACATTTTTAAGATTATTTGTTTCATCAATCAGTTTTGAAAAGCATTATCAGTCAAGGAAAGCTATTTCTGTTTCAGTAATACAATGTGTGTATGGCAGATTGACTTTGGAACGGGCAGCGTGATGAGTTGGTTTGTCTTAGTTTGGTTTCCTCACAACTCCTTGCAATATCCCTTGCAGTCTTGCATCCTTTCACCTCTGAGCCTCCAAATATGCTGTTCCTTCTGTCCCAGAACATTACCTTCAACTCTATCCTTTGATTTACTCTACCTCAGTGGCGTGTCTTCTAGGATCCTTACTTGACCATCAAGGCTGAGTTAGGTGTCCTCCTGCAAGCTCTTGAAGACATTTGTTTCCTATTGCCTGTACCTGGCTGGGCCAGAATTGTGAGGCTCTGCTTACTTTTCCTGACCTTCCTATGACACTGACAGGGAAGTTTCTGTGCTATTACATCCCTAGTACCCAACCTGGTACCGCACATGGCAGTGGGTAACCAGTAGTGACTGAAAGCCAAATAACATAAATCTCTTAGAATCACATATACTCACATTCTATTGTCAAACAAAAGGATTTTTAAACTCTATATTTAAGTTACCTCAGAGATTCAATGTGATTTGTGAGCACGTGGAAATATGAATTAATTCATAAACATCAGAAAATAGCTTTTGTTAATATTTTAAAATATATTTAACTTCCCATTTTACTATCTTTTATGGGATTGCTTACAATACAAAAAAATTCAGAAATCTAGTTTAAATTAAAAAATGTTACCAGAAAGAAAAATATCATGTTATTTAATATTTTAAAAATGTCTATAAAGCAGAAAACATTTTTTTCCTCTCTCCTTGTCATACTCAACCTCCTCTACCAAGGACCTGTGAAAAGCATAGAAAGGTAGCTGTCATGACCAGGAAAGGGCAAGCTTTGATGACTGGGAAACATTTTTTCTCTATAGAAATTTAGATTTCTGAGCAGCATAAGCATAAAGTGCTTTCCAAGTGATCAGGTGCAGTAACATTTGGTCACTTCCAAGTTTGCTGTATCTGCTGATCTTAGCACTTCATTCAGCCTTTGGTTTACTCAGGTTAAGGAATTTTCAATCTCCATTAGGAAAGAAGGCCATGGAAGCTCTGCCAACTGCCCGACACATGGGGCTCACTTCTTGGTTCCCTGTTTGCTGCATGTAACAAGATTGGAGTTACAACAGTTATTTATAAGTATTGTGGCAACAGTCTTTTGGTTCTTTCTGAATATATTGTTAAGCTTTTGGAGAGGTAGAAATGATATTTGATGGTTACCATAACAGTAGAAAAGCCAATATGAGAGAATAATGCATCTAAATTGTTAGAATTTGTATTGATAGAAGCATGGCAGTCCTTATTGTGAGCCATCCAAATTGAGTTATTTGTCCAAACTGAGCTAGTCCCAGCTCCCATTCACTCTTTCTGACTCTTCACCCTACCTGGAATGTTCCTGTCCCCATCCTCCCATCACCTCTAACTCTTGCTCCTTATCTGCTTTGTCCAAATCCTCCCTGACCTCAAGTTCAAGGTCAAGCATTGCTTCTCCCTTCCCAGAGCTTTTCAGCTAGGTGGGATTTATTCCTCCTCTGAAGTCCTGTAAGAACTATATTTGTACTTCTGTTTGCTCATTTATTTATTCATTCAATTAACACTTACAGAAGGCCTATTGTCCCAGACAGTTCTCACTACTTGCTTAGAGGTTTTATGAGGACACATGTTTTAATCTCCTTTAGTAGAGAGAAAGCGCGTTTGGGACAAGTTTCATGTCTGATTAATTGTGTATCCCACGAGACAGTTTTTGGTGTGAACACTGTTCATTGCCTACTCAGCATCAGTTTCCTCCTATTTCTACTTTTCAACAGAATTCCAATACTGTTTAGGTATTCCTTCGCCCACGTTTTGACCTCAAGACATGACATATTGTTACATGTTCTCCTCTTTCTCCCTCCTTCCCGTCTCCCTCTTTTCACCTTCCTCACTTCCTTCTTTTTTAATTCCTTTCTTCCTTCAAGTTATTCAACAGACATTTACTAAGCTAGGTATTTCCTTGGGTGTCGAAGATAGAAAATGGAGTAAAGAGAAATAGTCTAATTTTTAATGGATCATTGGTTAAGGTTTATAATAACTCCCCCAAGGTCCCCAAACGTAAATAAACTCACCTTCTTCATGAGGAAACTTAAGTCTTTAGGTTAAATAACATGTCAAAGTTCAGAAAGCAAGGTTCAGAGAGGAGCTAAATGCTAGGAGCATACACGCAACACAGCCACCCACTTGGTGATGTCTGTGCAGAGTTCTTCAAAGAATAAACTCCTGTGGTTATTTAAGAGCCAGTGGAAGCATCAGCTGTGGGGAGCAGACTCCATCACTGAGCCAGGAAGTGGGCTCACAGAGAGTCCCAGAGCCACGTCAAGAGCAGGAGATACATATATAAAATTTGTATGCGCACTTACATGTGTCTATATTTTTTTTATTTTAAATTCAGAACAGCAAAAATAGATTAGTATTTCAAGACAGTCCCTGCCCTCAAAGAGCCCACAGTCTGGGGGAAACAAATGTTTTTAGTTACAAAATTCTTTGGCATGTGTAGACCCGGCGCATGGTGTGGGGAAAGGAGCAGGCTCTGGAACAGCTTCACCGAGCAGGTCACTCTATAGGTGGGTTTGCAAAGGTGACTTTCTCACCTTTGGGAACTGGAGAATAAGATACCCAGAGTGCAGTTATGCTGGAGCATGCCAGAGGGTAAGCTTAGAGAAGTGTTCAGGTCACAAAGAACCTTTCATACCAAACTCAGTAGTTATTGCTTCACTCTACAGATAATAAGAAGCCTTAATGAATTTCTAGCAGGGGGTAATTAGATTTTCATTTTAGAAAGATCACTTTGATGGCATTTCAAAGAACAGACTGAAAGGGAGCCAGCCCAGAGACAGCAAGATTTGTCAGAAAGTGTCTTTTAGTTTTTAAAAGTTCAGGCAAGAAATAATGGAGGCAGTGGGATATACAAAAATAAAAAGAATTGTGAGTTAAGAGATTGGGTTTTTAAAACTTGGTCACGTAAGTAAGGATACAGCTTCTTATTTTTCGTATTATGTATGTTTTTATTTTTTACTATTTCTTTGAAATAAATGTTTATTATTCATACAAGTGTGTATTAACTGATTATCTGGAGTGAAAAGCTATGAAAACCCTAGAAAGCATATTTGCAAAAAGGTATATTACCATATGAATATTCAACATATAACAGAACTTTTAAAGGAGAAGGTGAACGTAAAATAACAGTGTTGACAATTATTCAATACCAAGGGCTCATCTTAGAACTTGCAGTTAATTTAATTCCTAGTTAAGTACCTATTGGTGACCTGGCCTTGACCAAAAACATTCACACTGAGTGAGCTTTATGTGATAATGTCCTGAATAAGCAACACTGGGGGCTCTTTATAATGACAGATTAAAGAGGTTCCTGTCCTGGAGAACTGGTAGAATTGCCATGCTGACTAATTCCAGATGAAGAGAAGAGAAGGAGGAGGAAGAAAAAGTGGAGCTTGTAGCTTTGCAAAAGGAGGAGAAATAATGATTATTTTTTCCTCATAAGCATTTCAACACCAAGCAAACGGAATTTTCTGCCTACCCCTGCAGGCTCTGGAAGCCTGGGGCAGTGTGTACTAGTTCTAACAATCTTTGATTCAGCTCTTACAGTACACTGGATTTGACCAAAGGGAAAGACAAGACTCATAAAAAGTTATCATATCTTTCTGGTCCAGAAATAAAAAGCAGACATACCAGGAAAGTTTGGTATGAAACACTGAGTAAAAATGTATTTCCTCTATAAGCAAATGTGAGTATTAATTTAGCACAGTTCCTGATAGTAATAAGCTGGCAACCAAGTTTATATCAACTGCCGGGTGGATAAATAAATTGTTAGATAGTCATACAATGAAATACCACTCGGTGCATTAACACAAATGAGTCTGAGGTTTGTGTATCATGAGACTAAATATACAAACGGACAATGGCCAGACCATATATAAAAATAAAACTCTGACCCATAACCTTCTGCCATCCCTTATCTCCAATAAACAGGCCAGGAAGCCAGCCTGCTCTAAGTCAGATTTGCATGAAGTCAGATCTCTATCTTTCATTACAATCCAAAAGGCTACACAATAACTTTTCTGACAAATGACCAGGACTTGATTAAAAACTTCCCTAATTTTTGTGCCATTTCCAACTTGAGACCAACCAGAGAAAGCCAAATATGCACTCCTGACTAATTATAGAAGATGTTCCCTTCTAGTTAGCCCACCTATAGCTGCCCTATGCTAATCAGGGCATGCCTGAAACCTTCCCTCCTCCTCCACTATAAAGCTATAATATATTACTTGACAACACTAATATAATATCTGAAGCTAATCTAGTGAAATATCAAGTTTTGACAAAGTTGAGTTGTGGGCTTGTGCCTATTATATTTTTTCTACAGTTTTCTATATGTTTAAATCTTTAATGATACTAAAAAGAAATGCCAATGGTAACTCTTCAAATTATGTAATAAAAATGCAGCAAATGATATTTCTAATGCAGTTTCTTATGCAGTAAATGATGCTTCTACCTGATACAAGTACATCCTTAGTTAAGATTGGTACTCAGTGACTTTTTAAAGAGACAAACAGAAAGCAAGTATTTTCTATAATTCAACTTAATTTCCTCCCACTAAAATGGCAAAAATATTGACAGCTTTCTGTTTTCTTTCTCTTAGCTTTATTATTTCCTTTTAGTGAATGTATAGGTGTCTACACATGAGCCTTCATATGACCTCCTGTGACTTCATCACCCTGTTCCTCAATCATACATGTCCCTCATACATCTCTCTTGTTTTAAAAATGGCATATGTTCATTTTCCAAATATAAGAACAGTATGTTCATTGGAGAAGTTTTAGAAAATACGGAATATGTATAAAGAAAGAAAAAGTACCCACAGTCATCCCTTTCAAACATATTTTTTCAATACGTGTTTTTCATTGTATATTTCTGAATAATTTTGTCTATGTATTTTAAAGTAATAGATCTTTAGATTTTATTAATGTTAATATTTCATTGAGGTATTTGCTTCAAGTGCTGTAATGGCTATATCAAATATGCCACTTATGGTATATGAAATTGTCATCTGGAGAGGAAAATATTATAAATAAATATATGAAATAAATGTGTGAATAAAACAATAATGAATTGGGATAGAAATATCACCTACATTTTCACATATGAAAAACTTTAGCCCTGGCTGGTGTAGCTCAGTGGACTGAGTGCAGGCTGAGAACCAAAGGGTCACCAGTTCAATTCTCAGTCAGGGCACATGCCTGGGTTGCAGGCCAGGTCCCCAGTGCAGGGTGCGTGATGATTCTCTCCCTCTCTTTCTCCTTCTCTTCCCTTCCCTTTAAACACAAATAAATAAAATCTTTTAAAAAATGAAAAAAGAAAAACTTTAAATATATTTGTTTTTTAAATAATTTTTATTGTTATTCTATTACAGTTAATACACACACATACATACACCCAATAGTTCCCCAAAGTTGATATATGTAGCATTGACTAAATTTCTTAAGGAATCAGTTTATAAACTACATTGTTCCCAATGTCCCCTAGTGAGGATTCTGGAGGCAGCCGACTCATCCTCTAGTTTAGTATCAGGGACTATTACATCAAGAACACATCATTTGGATTCAAGCTTAGAAGAAACCAGGTTATCATCCTCAATGATCTCTCTTAAGAATCTGGGCACTAATCCAATGTCATTTCCCTACTTAATATTTAATTCCTTTCCGAACATGACCTGCCCCATAATTTTAAAAGAAATCATTAGAGTTTTTTACCTGACTCAGTGAAAGTCAGTTTGATTCAATGTTATTTTCATAACATTATCAAATGTCTGAGGGATAATTATGTCTTTTAGTTAGAGAAGTTACAGAAGTTAACAAAGCTACAACATAAAATAGTTTAAATTAAGACTATATAAAATACAGAGAAGAGCCCTGACCAGTAAAAGTAGACTGTGATAGAAATGTCTTGCAGTACAAATCAGTTACATCAAAGGAGGAAAATGCACATTTATCCCATCTTAATGCAATACTTCTAGACAGCTGATTTAATTGCCAAAGCTCCATGATATAAAATACTAGTATGACCTAAAATGTTTAATTCATCATAAACTAAGTTTAAAATCTTAAGTTAATTCAAGCATTTAGTTTGTTTAGTCAAAATGATAATATTGGTCGGTTATTCATTTTGTATCAAATGTTGATCAACTGTCACATGCTACAACACATGTGTGGGGTGGGGGAAGGAAGGACAAAGGTTTAGGTATAACTCTAACCCCTCTTCCCAGTGAGCACACCTGCCCCTGCTCATCTTAGAGATACCTCCAACTTAGGGGACTTGAAACTGAACTTGTTATCTTTCTTCAAAAACCCTCTCTGCCTTCCCATCTTCATCAAAGGCATTGACATGCATAGTTTCCCAGACAAAACAAATAAGACCTCAGTTCCTCCTCTGAGTGCTGTTTTCCTAACTTTCCATCTCCCATTCCTTCATTCTACCCATTAACCTATGAATCAGGAAAGCTTATTGATTCTGCCTCATAAATGTCCCTTGAATCCAGACCCTCCTCATGGTCCCACCTTCATGTGTGCGGCCTCTTCCAGAGCCTTTACTCAGTTCCTCATTGTCTGTGATTAACTACAACAGCCTCTAAATGACTCACTGCCTGAAGGCCCTCCTCAGTTCACACCTCACTCTGCCCACAGAGTTGTCCTGTACAAAAATATATCTCATTGTGGGAAATCTTAACATCTGTTGCTCCCTGTAGCTACTTGGTGTGATATATCAAGATTTCCATCATTTGACTGCAATCTATCTCATCAGCTTCATGTTCTGCATGAATCTGGCCTTTCACATTTGTAGGGTTGGGCAAGAGCAGAAATGGGAGCCCATATAGTATATGTATGAATATAAAACTTATAAATGAAGATTATAAACTGTTAAATAGGTCAAGCCTTCTATCTTAACAAATATAACTCCTTAAAGGACTTGGAGATCGGGGGTGAATTTAGAATTCTTGAACTGCTCCAAGCCTCACACAAGAACCAGCAGCATAGGAAGGCTCTGGGCCACCATTCTGCACCCTGCTCCCTTTTCTTCCACTCCTGGTTTCCCTACCTGATGTCAGAGCTCAACCACATACCCCTGCAAACAGCTACCCTTTCATCCCACCTAAGGTCTGGAAATGTTTACATCCACAGTGCATTCCCACTATCAAGAAGACTACCTGGAGAGGATGTCCGCACAGACCATGGAGGTCAGTTCGGGGTCCATCTGAGCAGGTCATTCTGGGGTCCTTGGTACCTGGGGCATAGGGGGCACAAGCTCCAGAATGACAGGTTACCTCAGTCCCATGGACCTCTGGCCAAATGACACCCTCTACAGAGCAGGACCTAACACAAAGGGCCCTGTTGCTCAAGTCTAAGGGCAGTACAACTGACCCCTAAACATGGATTTGAACTGTGTGGATCCACTTATACACATTTTTTTCAGTAAAAACTGTAAATGTATTTTCTCTTCCTTATGATTTTCTTACTAATATTTTCTTTTCTTTAGCTTACTTTATTGTAAGAATACAATATATAACACATATAACATACAAAATATATTAATCAACTATTTATGTTATTGGTAAGGCTTCTCGTCAGTAGTAGGCTATTAGTAGTTAAAATTTGGGAGAGTCAAAAGTTATACATAGTGGTCTAGAAGGAGGCATAGATAAACATGCTTCACCTCCTCGCACAATCACAGAAGGAATTACAACTAGAGCCATCAGAAAATTGAGCTGTATTGAAGTCCAACAACAAGGATTTAAAGAAGCCACATTCATCTAGACGGGTAGGAGGGGCAGAGATGCAGAGCTGGGCAGAGAGGCACAGAAATGCCATGTGGTATGGCAAGGTGGTGGAAGGAGCGGTCTCACATACATGTGTGGTGGATAAAAATTGGGAGGGAGACCTTGGTAGGTAGTGATCCCAAAACCAAGCCATATTTCACAGCCCAGCATTTTAGCACCAGAAAAATATCCCCATAACTTGTGGCTGTAAAAACAAATGGGAATTGGTGCAGTGAAAGAAACTGCCAGATTTTCAGGAGACTCTGCTTAAAGGGGCTGCATGATCTTAAAATATATGCAGACCCATTCTGTCTTGAATTCAGCACCAGGGCATCAGCTGGAAGGGTGCCAGTCTCAGAGGGCAAAGGCCAGGCAAACCTCCAGAGGCCAAGCAGCAGCATTGTCCCTTCTTCAAGCCCTCCTCTCACACAGAGCCAAAAAGTGGTGAAGTGGGTTGCCCTGCCCTGGAGATTACCTAAGGTTCCACCACACACAACTTACAGGTGCCTTTTCTATAATTGGCCACAGTACTAAGACAGGGAATCAAAGCAGCTCTACCAAATACACAGACAAACATGGAAAAACTGCCAAATTGAAGAGACAAACAAATATGGCCCAAATGATAGAACAGAACAAAACCCCAGAAAAAGAACTAAAATTAAATGGAGATAAGCAACCTATCAGATGCAGAGTTCAAAACACTGGTTATCATGATGCTCAAAGAACTCACTGAGTGCAGCAACAAAATAAAAAAGACCCAGAAAGAAATGAAGTTTACACTAAGTGAAATAAAGAAATATTTACAGGGAACCAAGAGTGAAAGAGATGAAGCTGGGATTCAGATCAATGATTTGGAACATAAGGAAGAAATAAGCATTCTACCAGAACAAAAAGAAGAAAGAATTAAAAAAAAATGAAGATAGTATAAAG
>CM052538.1:52840456-52886331 GCA_028533065.1 Trachops cirrhosus
AGGAGGAGGAGGAGGAGGAGGAGGAGGAGGAGGAGGAGGAGGAGGAGGAGGAGGAGGAGGAGGAGGAGGAGGAGGAGGAGAAGGAGGAGGAGAGGAGGAAGAAGAAGGGGAAGAAGAAAGAAGAAGGAGAAGATGAAGAAGAAGGAGAGGAAGAAGAAGAAGGAGAGGAAGAAGAGCAAGAAGGGCAAGAAATTAAAAACTTATTTGAAAAAATACTGAAATAAAACTTCTCTAATTTGATGAAGGAAATAGACTTACAAGTCCAGGAAGCACAGAGAGTCCCAAACAAGTTGGACCCAAAGAGGACCACACCAAGACACATCATAATTAAAATGCCAAAGGTTAAAGATGAAGAGAGAATCTTAAAAGTAGCAAGAGAAAAGAAGTTAGTTACCTACAGGGGAGTCCCCATAAGACTGCTGATTTCTCAAAAGAAACTTTGCAGTCAAGAAGGGAATGGCAAGAAGTATTCAAAGTGATGAAAAGCAAGGACCTACAACCTAGATCACTCTATCCAGCAACGTTATTTATAATGGGAAGGCAGATAAAGCACTTCTCAGACAAGGTAAAGCTAAAGGAGTTCATCATCACCAAATCATTATTATATAAAATGTTAAAGGGATTTATTTAACGAAAAGAAGATAAAAAAAGCAACCTATGAACAATTAAAATGGCAACAAGTTCACAACTGTCAACAACTGAATCTAAAAATACAAACTAAGCAAACAACCAGAACAGGAACAGAGTCATAGATATAGAAATCACGTGGAGGGTTATCAGCTGGGAAGGGGCAGAGAGAGAATGGGGGAAAAGGTGCAGAGATTAAGAAGCATAACTGGTAGGTACTAAATAGACAGGGGGAAGTTAAGAATAGTACAGGAAATGTAGAATCAAAGAACTTATATGCAGGGCCCATGGACATGGACTAAGTGGGGGGGATTGCTGGAGCGAATGGGGATACTGGGTGGAGAAGGGCAAAGAGGGAAAAATTGGGACAAATGTAATAGCATAGTCAATAAAATATATTTTTAAAAGTTATTCATAGATTTTGGCCTGTGCAGGGGTGGGCGCCCCTAACCCCCACATTGTTCAAGAGTCACCTGTACTGTTGTCCAGCACACCTCATGCCCCAGCAACACAGTGCTCTTTCGTTTCTGGCATATATCTGTTCCTTTCACCTTTTCTTGTCTGAACAAGCTGTACATAAAATGTTTTCTCAGGGAAGTGAGACACATTTTTGTAGTTCCTTTTCCATATTTCTAACATTCATTTTCCCTAGTAGACACTGAGACCTTGACTATTCCTCCCTTTTGTTTGAATCTCCAGAGTCTACAACAATTCCTGGTATGTAGTACTCTAGATAACAGTGTGATGAATGAATGAGTAAATTCATTAATGTATCAATCAATTCTATCCCTGTCTCCAGCCCATCCCTGTTTTTCTCCTCCTCAACTTCCATTCACATTATTGGATTTCTATATCCATCAGGGGTCCCTGAAGGAAAAAACAAAATAAAACTCTACAGCATTGATGTCGGTAAACAGGCTCTTAATACAAGGGCATGGAGGCAAGAGAAACTAGAACAGTAATTGAGGGATCTAGATCCTGAAGAATTATATTGTCACCACATAAAATTCTTAATTATTCTATAGATTAGTTCTGGAATGGGGCACACTGAAAAAATTGCTTTCATTTTCCTTATAATTTTTTCTACACTACCCGTAATAGTTTATATAGTGTTCATTCTAAATTATCAGCATGGCATGACATGGCATAATATGGTGGTATGTGGCCTCCCACTCATAGTATTATGTTTCTGCATTTAGGAAGTGGAAGTGGTAACAGAACCTTTCTACTTATGTCAGAAGGTTAGTGTAAAGATTACAATGGTCTATACCATCCAAGTGCTTAGAATATTGCCTGATGTTCATAAATGTTAGCTAATCTTCTTTTCCTGAAGTTTCTTCCTTCCTTACTCCATTCCTTCCTCCATCCTTCTCTCCCTCCTTTCCTTCTTCCCTTCCTCTCTAAGAGAATAGAGCTTAAAACTCATCACAAGAAATTCTGTAACTGTATAAGGTGATGTATATTATATAAACTTATTGTAGTGATCACTGCACAATGTATACATATATCAAACCATTATGTTGTACACTGGAAACTAATACAGTGTTGTGAGTCCATTATATCTCAATAAAAAAGTAAAACAATAACTATGGACATTATACATAATATAAACATGAGAGCATGCAGTCATTATAATCATAATCAAAGATTCTGATGCAGGTAAAAAATTTTATGACTCACATTATACTTACCAAGGATGGTGGGTATTTCCATATCAACCTCCAAGTGTCACTGTCACTAATATTTTATAATCTGCTTTTCCAGCTTTGAAATTATGCAATTGAGATTATTTTTAAATTTGGAATCTTATTTTTTCAAATTTTACACATAAAATGAGATTCTGCTAATATTTACTAACATTTAAATCACACTTTTAAAATTCACATATTTTAAAATTCAAAATTTGACAGGATTGTGTATTTTTAGATGCTTTCTTAGATTTTCAACATTTGGCTATACCACCAAGCTTTACAATATAGAAGTAAAAAAGACAAACTGCAAAGTCATGGAGATGGTGTAAAGGAAGAGAGAAAGCAATTATGACAGAGCTGGGCCAGCGATGGACCACAGCTGTGTCCTCTCGCCCTGGGGCACACAGCTGGACTCCAGTCTCAGTTTCCTCACATATGACCAAGTTCTGGCCAAGGAAATGTGAGTCAGCAGTGATGTGTGCCACTTCTAAGCCTAGCCCTTAAACCTATGCAATCCTCCGTGCCCCTTCCCCTTTCATGGTAATGTGGAAGCCTTGGATCAAAAATAGCAATGCCACAAGATAAAAGAAAGCTGGGTCTCTTAATCATTGCTTGGAAGGGTGCCATCCACTAATCAGGAATATCCATTACATGACTGAGAAGTAAACTTCTATTGTGTTCAGCCCTTGAGATTTCAAGTTTATCTGCTGTACAGTGGTCAGGGTTACCATACAGAACATAAACATCATTAAGATTATCATCAAGAAGCACCACTACCCTTGAGCATAAATTAATAGCTTGGATTAGAATGATATGTTTTAGGGGATTTAGCAGGAAAACATTTACTTTTCTATTGCTTACTCTTGCTTATATTAAAAGTTTGCCTGCATTTCCTAAATCAAAAGCATTCTGTATGAGAAAGAGAAACAATTAGGTTTTAATAACCCATGCAGAAACTCTCAAAATTAGGTAATTTATATTAGGAAAGAGCTTTATTCAACTTAAACTACAGAGGAGGCAAAGCTATGTCTTTAAAAACCATCCCCAAATGAGATCTAACAATGGCATAAGAAATATTACAACCATACCTGGTGGCATCATTACAATAATATTTCAGCTCTTATGATGTATACTCCTTTAGGACTTCCAAGCACTTGAGGACTTCTATCAAGGTGATGAAAGGAGAGGGTTGATCACACAGGAAGGGAGCCAGGTTGTCACGTTTAGGAGTATCTCAAACTTGGCCAGAAGTACCTTGAATGTACAACACTATTACTACCAGTCATAAAAATGTGACTGGTATTTTGTAACCAATAAAATCCTAATTCCATCAGGCCTTCCACTCCACTGCCATGACTTTGGGAAAACAAATGGACTCTTGGGAGTCACAGGAGAGATACAACAGGCAATCTGTGGCCAGAAGCTATTGTGTGTTCCATTTACTTGGGTGAAACTGGCAAACCTGAGCACTGTGGAGATACTTAAGGACCCATATTGATTCAGGTGTGAATAAGAGGAAAGCTACAATACTATCATCCCCTCAAAGAAACAATTGGAAAGTAACTTTTTAGATTGATGCTACAATATAATAACTTTCTTCACAGGTTCTTATACATCTTTGGGGTGCAATGTAGCAATGTTTTGCTATTGCTTTTGAAGTGGTACATCACCATCCACTATCTTTTTTCTTTCCATCACCACAACTGAACTTTCCCTACCAGTGAGTAGTTGGTGAAGACTGAGCTTATATTGAAAGAATCTCTTAAGTAGTCATAAACAATGTGTGAATCAACTGAAGCCTAAACAATGGGGATAGTGAAAATCAAGACTCATTCAATATATAACTGCTTGAGAAATGGGTGCAAATTTTAGTACAGCCTCTTACATAGAAAACATGAAAACCACCAAGCTGGGGTGGGGGAAGTGTTGGAGCACAGTGAGAACAATGGTAACATATCCATCATACATCATTAACAACAATAGAAACCACACCTCAAATTTCCCATGCATAGTGTTCAAATAGTGCTCCCCAGCCTCCAAAAAGCATCTAATTGCCTCATAATCAAAATTATTTTCACTTGCCACTGTGCCTGGAGAAGGATAGGGAAGAAAGGGAAGCAATGATTGATTACTGGTTCATTAGGACTGATTACACATTTTGGTCCCTATAAATATAAATGTCTTTAATTAACTTTAAGTTTGAAGGAAGCCAAGTTCCAATGGCATGCACAGATTGCATATGTCAAAGCTACATGTGCTCTGGTGTTCTGAATAGAGCTTCTTAGACCCTAAGGTCATTAAGGCAAACCTGTGAGAGAGTTGGAATGAAAGAATGATGCAGTAGCAGTCAATCTCACTCCTTTGATACAACACATTTGCTGTCTCAACTCCTTATCCATTACCCTAAATCCTCAGTAGACTTGAAATTCTGTGGGAACAGAGACTGTGCATTGTTCAGCTGAGGACCCCCAGCCCTAGGCAGTGCAAACAGCCCATGGTAGGGATCAATGTTTGTTTGCCTCTGAGTCCTGGTTCTGGATGGTTATTTGCTGCAGATCTGTGCAGCTTGAGAAAATCCAGGCAAACCTGCATCACCCTCAGCTCAAGCACTCTCATGAGGCAAGGTAAGCCCAGGACTGATCATGATCCATGATCCTTGTATTAACCCATCTTTGGGCTGCACCAAACGGTAATAAGACATGTCCAAGTATTTTCCCAAGCCCTCATCTCTTGAGATACTGACCACAGTAAAACTCAACTGTTGCATTAAAGAATCAAAACTAATTTCTCCTACACCCTTAAAATGATAGGATATACTTTTCTCATAAAGACTTCATATATATACCTTCATTCCTGACCAGTATGATTAAAGCATCTTTCAGTAGATGGAAATAGTCTAAGAAACTTAACTGATGAATTTAACAAATATTTGCTGGGCATTTAATATATTCCGGATACCATATTAAGTGCAAGAACACAACCACAAGCAAAATCAGACATGGTTCCTGCCTTCACACAGCTTTCAGGTCTAATAGGAGAGACAAGCAGTAAACACATTAGCATGGGGGAAAATATGCATTTACAAACAGTGTTCTAAAATTCAACAATACATGTAGGATATGATGAAAGAATAAAATAGAGCCACTTAATATAGATTAAGGTTTCTTTCTTGAAAATGGTTTTGGAGGAAGTGACATGTAAGATGAGCAGGAGTTGGCAAGTGATAAAGTCAGAAGTAGGGAGAGCACAGGTGCCAAGCCCTGTGGTGGGAAAGAGGGTGGGGCATCTCAGGCTCTGGCTCACCTGGAGCTCTGGCTCCCTCCCACCTTTCCCAGCATCTCCAAAATTTGCTCCTTCTTCTATTACACCAATCCCTTCATTTTCAGCCATTTCTTCTCTTTTCCTTCTGTGTGCACAGAACCTGTTATCTTCCCCAACTATCCACTGACACTACAGTAGTCCCCTCTTATCCACAGGAAATACACACAAAGACCCCCAGTGGAGGTCTGAAACCACAGATGCTGCCAACCCTAGATACACTATGTTTTTTCTTATATGTACATGCCTATGACAAAGCTTAACTTATAAATCAGGCACAGTAAGAGATCAGCAACAACTTATGTAGGGGAATGGGTGAAGAAGTAAGGGATTAAGAAGCATAAATAGGTAGTTACAGAATAGCTATGGAGATTTAAAGTGTGGTATAGGAAATGGAGTAGCCAAAGAACTTATACACATGACCCATGGACATGAACAATGGTGGGGTGATTGGCCGAGAGACTCGGGGGTACTGGGTAGGGGGCGCAAAGGGCAAAGGGGGAAAATTGAGACAACTATAATAGCATAATCAATAAAATATAATTTAAAAAATAGAACACTTATAACAATATACTACAATAAAAGTTGCATGAATGTGGTCTCAGCAAAATACAATAAATTTCTTTTTCCTTCTTCACAGTTTTATGGACAGATTTGTTCTTACTTTGCAGATATCTTAGTAACCTCATGATATTTTTGCTTTCCTTATTAAGTTGAGAACTTTCACCTTTTCATTTAAAGGAAGCACTTTACAGCTTTTCTTTGATATGTCCAAATTGCCAGCATCACTATTCTTGCACTTTGGGGCCATTATTAAGTGAAATAAGTGTGACTTGAACACAAGCACTGCACGACCTTGACAGCAGATCTGATAACCTAGAGGTTAGTCAACTACGTGACTAACAGGAGTGAGTGTCTACAACATGGAGACACTGGGCAAAGGGAAGAGTTACATCGCAGTGGGGCATGGAGAGATTTCATCACATTAACCAGAATGGTATGCAATTTGAAACTCAAGACTATTTATTTCTGGAATTTTCCATTTAATAATTTCAACCATGGTTGACCATGGAGTATCTGAAACTGAAGATAAGGGAGGACTAATGTATACCAGTTACTTGTGGCTTCTACTTGAAAACTTCAAAGGGCAACTCTGAAACCTTCAAGGCCTGATCCATCCACAGCATTGTGCCCTTGATAGTCCTCTCCTTTTTGATACTTTCTCCTCTTCTGGATTCAGTAAGGATGTTTTTTCCTGCTTTTATTTGTTTGTTTGTTTGTTTATGAGAGAGAGAGGAAGTAAAGGATAAATAGAGGGAGAGAAACACTGATGGGAGAAAGATCGATTGGTTTCCTCTTGCATGCATCCTGACCAGGGACCAAACCTGCAACTTAGGCATGTGCCCTGACTGGGAATCAAATGGTGACCTTTTGCTTTGCAGGACATGCTCAAGCGAGTCACATGGGTTAGGGCACTTTTTCCTGTTTTTACTTACCACTCTAGACACCACTTCTTTGATCCATCCCTTAAATATTGGTCCTCCCATATTTCATCCTCAACACACTTCCCTTCTCACTCATGAAATATTCTTCTCAGGTGACCCTACACCCATTCCAACTCCCTTAACTATAACCAACATTCTGATGATGGCCCAACCAGCTCTTTCTTTCTAGAGCAAGAATCCCTGATATGTTGGCTCTTGGTCATTTCAAAGCCTCCGGAGTCACTGTGTCCAATGTTGGAGGTGGCTGTGTGGGAAGGAACATGCTTCTGTCTCTATCCCTATGCTTCTACCTCTGACCATAGAAGAGATAATGTTCCACATCCTCACTATTTCTTCCCCAAAGGAAAAGGTATAAATCTTATTGGTCAGCTCTTAAAACATTCATTAAGTCCCATTTAAGAATGAGTGGGTACTGGAAATATCTAGGGGAACACTAGGTAAAGTACATGATTGTCTAACCACTAAGTTGTACGCTTGAAACCAATGCAAAATAAATAAATAAATAAATAAAATGAATATATATGCATTATATATATGTGTGTGTGTATATATATGTGTGTGTGTGTGTGTATAGCCTGTCCACAAAGTATGCAATATAAAAAATAGAGACATTTATTGAAGAAGATACAAGATACAAGAAACAATGTACATAGTACAATGATGCCTCAGTCCTCTTCAATATAGGCACCTTGGGACCTCACACAGTTCCCCCATTCACCATCAGCTGCCAAGTCCTATTTCCTGAATCTCATCGATAGTCTGACATTTCTTCCCTTTCAAAGGTGACTGTAGTTTTGGGAAAAGCCAGAAGTAGTGGGGTGCCAAATCTGGTCTGTAGCAGGGCTGAGTCACCTGGGTCATTTGATGTTTTGCCAAAATCTCTGCACAAGATGTGAGGCATGAGCACTCCCATTGCCGTGATGAAGCTGCCAATCACCAGTTGTCCATAACTGTGGCCTTCTGACTCATCCAAATAGTTTCCACAGAGGAATGTTCAAGCTTAATGCATAATTTGATGCAGATCTGTTGTTCTCCTCACTCGGTCATTTTGAATGTGATGGTCAAACAGTACACATGTTCACTCAATGGTGTGTACCACCCCTGGTGACTAATATGGTGAAGTCATTGTTCATGCATGTGCATGCCAGTCTACTCTCCTTGGCTGTCAGGTTATATCAATGTTGCACAAACCATTCTCATTACATTAACAATGGCTGAATCTTTACTGGACAGAGCTCATATACATGTATTAAAGAATGAGTGGGATCACTGTTTCTCAGAGATAAAATGGGTTTCAACCCACTTTGTTGTCACTTTCTAATTCAGAGGTAACTTTTCTCCCCGGTCTTGCTCTTGTAGGGGAAGTACTCTTGGGCAGGGCCTGGCCTTGAGGGCAACCAGCCATCCCACTGCTTCTGGTCTCCTGAGTTAGATGACAGGGCATCTGCTTCCCAGATTCAGCCATCTCAGGTTGAAGATGAGAGGAAAAAGTCCTTCTTGTTTTCCCAGGCTGAAGCCCCATCTGTGGACTTGCTTTGAGGAACAGAATGTTTACCTGTTCATTATTAAAGCCGTGCTTTATGTCTTCAATTTTTTTCCTTATGTATACACTTTTGTATATACTGTGGAAAACTATGCAAGGGAGAAGGGCATTAAAATCTCAATCCACCCAAGTGCATCACTTTCTTTTCTCAGTGAATGGCACCTCCCACTGCCCTACCCAAGTGGTCCTAGCCTCTTCCTTCTCTCTTATCCAGTCAGTTATCTTGTCCTTCCAATTCTTTCCTCATAGAATTTATTTCTTATTTTTTAAATATATTTTATTGATTATGCTATTACAGTTGTCCCATTTTCCCCACTTTATTCCCTTCCACCCTGTGCCCCCCTCCCACCCACATTCCCCTCCTTAGTTCTTGTCCATGGGTCATACACATAAGCTCTTTGGCTTCTACATTTCCTATACTATTCTTAACCTCCCCTTGTCTGTTTTGTACCTACCATTTATGCTTCTTATTCCCCATATGTTTTTTCCCATTCTCCCTGCTCCACCACCCCGCTGTTACCCCTCCATGTAATCTGCATTTCTGAGATTCTGTTCCTATTCTAGTTGTTTGCTGAGTTTGTTTTTGTTTTTTTAGGTTCAGTTTTTGATAGTTGTGAGTTTGTTGTCATTTTACTATTCATATTTTTGATCTTCTTTTTCTTAGATAAATCCCTTTAACATTTCTCTAACTTGACGTTATCTGGGAAGCACTTTATCTGCCCTTCCATTCTCAATGATAGCTTTGTTGGATAGAGTAATATTGGATGTAGGTCCCTGTCTTTCATGATTTGGAATACTTCTTTCCAGCCCTTTCTTGCCTGCAAGGTTTCTTTTGATAGTCTTATGGGAACTCCTTTGTAGGTAACTCATTCCTCTTACTGCTTTTAAGATTGTCTCCTTATCTTTCATCTTGGGTAATGTAATTATGATGTGCCTTGGTGTGTGCTTCCTTGGGTCCAACTTCTTTGGGATTCTCTAAGCTTCCTGGAAGTCTATTTCCTAGACCAGGTTGGGGGAGTTCTTCATTATTTTTTCAAATAAGTTTTCAATTTCTTGCTCCTCCTCTTCTCCTCCTGGCACCCTTATGATTTAGATGTTGGGACATTTAAAGTTGTCCTGGAAGTTCCTAAGCCTCTCCTCATTTTTTTGAATTCTTGTTTCTTCATTCTGTTCTGGTTGAATGTTTCTTTCTTCCTTCTGGTTCAAACTGTTGATTAGAGTCCTGGTTTCCTTCACTTCACTGTTGGTTCCCTGTGAATTTTTCTTTATTTCACTTTTCACACCCTTCACTTCTTCCTCTATTTTGTGATCATAGTCAACCAATTCTGTGAGCATCCTGGTTACCAGTGTTTTGAACTGTATATCTGATAGGTTGGCTATCTCTTCGTTGCTTAGTTGTATTTTTTCTGGAGCTTTGATCTGTTCTTTCATTTAGGCCATTTTTTTGTTTCAGCATGCCTGTTACATAATAAGGGGCAGAGCCTTAGATATTTGCCAGGGTGAGGAAACCCACATCACTATGTTGTGGTGCTATATGTGGGGTAGGGGCCTGAGAGGGAACGCTGCCACTTGCTCAGCTCTCATTGGCTTTCAGTCACTTCTTTCTCTACCCACAAGCAAATTGGGCCCTTCTGGTGCCGATTTCTGGGTGGATGGGTTTGTGTACATTCTAGGACCCAGTGAGTCTCTCCAATGAATCTCTTGTGAGGCTGGGAGTTTATCCCACTGTTGCAACACCAGAGATTTTGAGGTTTTATTTCCCAACACTGGAACCCTGGGTTGCTCAGTCTGTCTCGCTTCCCAGTTGTTCCTCCTGGCCTTTCCACTCATAAATGCAGGACTGCCTGCTCCACTAGCTGCCACCTTGCCACAAGTACCCTCTGCCCCAGCTGCCCAACTCCGCCCCTCCTACTGGTCTGGATAAATATTTCTTCTTTAACTCCTTGGTCATCCAAGTTCTATACAGTTCAATTTTCTGGCAGTTTTGCTTATTTTTTGTTTTTTAATTTGTTGTCCTTCTTTTGGTTGTGCAAGGAGGCACAGTGTATTTAACTATGCCTCCATATTGGCTGGAAGTCTTTCCTAGTAGAATTTAAATATGTCCTTCTTCTTATGTCTGTTTCCTTAGTTGGGGCTTTAGCACTAAGATGTGCAAACTTTATCCTATCAGTCTCCTGCTTAAAATCCTTCTGTCTCCCTAAAGCTTCCAGTAAAAAGCCCAGCTCCTTTGCATTACACAGACCTCTTCAGTCTCATCTCCTCCCACTCTGAGCTATAATATTTAGGGTACACTACACACATGTTCATCTCTCTCTGTCACTGCACTCATTGTCCACTTTGTCCATTGCTTTTTGGAAACCATTTCTGACTACCTTCTACTACTGCTCTGTGTTCCCATAGTACTCCAAATGTTCCTATGTCGCCCAGATAATCAATAATGTCCTTGGTAGGTAGGACTCTGTATGCCCATCTCTGTATCTCTTGTACTGAGCACAGGATAGGCCCTGGGATAAAGTTTGCTGAACAAATGCCTGAACATAGGTGAGAATAAGAATGATGTTGCCAGTGAGGCAACATGAACACATAGTGACAACCACCGATCTAGAGTCAAATAGCTTCTGTGAACTTAAATATTTTGTTAAATAAACTTCCAGTTAACATTGAGGTTGAAAAATAAATTATTGTTCTTTGTTGTTAAGTGGTGCCTGAAGGAAATCATATGATAAACTTGATTAAACTATTAACTGTTTATTTGGATGTCAAGATCACTGCCATAAATAAAGGGTATTCTTTAAATACAACAAAGTAAAAATCAATATTTGCTATATTTACTCTACCACATCACTAGTGACAACTATAGGACATAAAACCCCACTTGATTTAAAAGCCATAACAATCTCTTGGGGAAGAACCCAGTTTTCTTTTAGAATACATGATTTTCTACTTGCCATTGGACTCAAATCTCCTACAGAGTGAAAGAATACTGAAATCATTGCTAATTAAAGAAATTTACTGTCTACCTCCTTATTAGCCACATTTTCTTGTGCAGTCACCTTCAAATTCTCTCTTAGTGTGCTAATTTGAAAAAAAATAAAATTATTTAGTAACCCTGGTAAGACTTGGAATCTTGAAAGTAGCAAATAGGTTAGGTAGGATAGCTACCTTTATTGGTTAGGTAGGATAGCGACCAAGTGAATACTCTTTATTCTAATATTTAATTCTTGTAACTGGGGCAAGAAACAGCTGATGAAGAAAAAGAAAGGGGAAAACTAGAGAAAGAGTTTTCTATTCAACTGTCTGAACAGTGTTTATTGTAACTAACATTGCAATTGAGAAAAAAGTTTAACACAATGCAAGTGTGGATGTAGAAGCAACCTGAAACATTTAAAGCATGATACAACCTTCTGAGGGCAATTCCACAGACAGAAAAGTGGAAGTTCATTGAAGTTAAGCACCTTGTTCAAATCTGATAGCCATAAAATGGAAGCGTTGTAAACCAGCCCAAAGTCTGTTAGACATAATTATCTTCTCCCTATTCCATTATCTAATCATTATGAGTGTTTCTGTCATTTCTATTATTGCCTGTATATGACAAAGCTACCTATTCTGAAATCAGACCTTCGGGGAAATTGTAACATACAAAATCAAACACTAATATAGTTCAACAAAATAAAAACTATGGATGAAAACCCTGCAGCAAACATCACACTAATGATGAAAGACAAAACTTTTCTCTAAGGTCAGGAACAAGGCGAGAATGTCTATGTTTCCACTTCTATTCAGCATAGTACTTTTTCATTCCTATTGAGTTGTATGAGTTCTTTATATATTTTGAATATTAACCCCTAATCTGATATATGGTTTGCAAATACTTATTCTATTTCTTTTGCTATGCAGAAGCTTTTTTTTTTTTTAGTTTGAAGTAGTCCCACTTGTTTGTTTTTAATTTTGTTGCTTATTCTTTAGGTCTAATTTCCAAAAAAATCATTAACAAGATCCATGCCTGGGATCTTTTACCTATGTTTTCTTCTAGGAGTTTCATGCACTCCCATGTTCATAGTAGCATTGTTTACAACAACCAAGGATTTAATTACCAGAGCTGGGGGTTGGTGTGTGGAAGAATTGGTGGAAGGTGGTGAAAAAGTACAAAATTGTAGTTATAAGGTAAATATGCACTAGGGATATAATATACAACATAACAACCATAGTTAATGTGACATATAACACTATGACCATGTTTATGATATATAGTAAAGTTGTTAAAAACATATATTGTAAAAGTTCACATAACAGAAAAGTCTTATTTTATTTCATTTTATTGCGTCGATATTAGCTGATGGATGTTAACTAACCCTATTGTGGTAATCATTTTACAATACATATAAATCAAGCCATCATAGTCTATGCCTAAACCCACCTTATACAGTGGTATATGTCAATTATTTTCAATAAAACTGACAAAAATAAATTTTAAAACCAAATATTGTACTGGAAATCCTAATCAATGAAATTAAACAAAAAAAGAAATAAGAGGCATCCAAATTAGGAGGAAGAAGTAAATGTATCTCTATTCATAGATGATATGATTTGATATGTAGAAAACTGTAAAGATTCTAAATTTAAAAAACTATTAGAACTTATAAACAAATTCAGCAAAGGGTCAGGATACAAAATCAACACACATCAATCAATTGCATTACTACACACTAACAATAAACACTCTAAAAGGAACATTAAAAAAACAATTTCCATTTACAATAGAACCAAAAAGCATAAAATACTTAGAAATTAACATAACACAGGAGTTCAAAGACTTGTTCAATGAAAACTACAAAACATGTGAAAGAAATTTAAAAAGACATAAGTGATGGAAAGAAGACATTCCATGTTCATGAACTGGAAGACTTAATATTGTTAAGATGTCAATATTACTCAAAGCAATCTACAGATTCAGTGCAATTGTTACCCACAATTCAATTGATACTTTTTACAGAAACAGAAAAATCCATCCTGAACTTCATATAGAATTTAAAGGGACTGTGAATAACGAAAACAATTCTGAAAGAAAAACAAAACCAGAGTTCTTATACTTCTTGATTTCAAAACTTACTATAAAAGTATAGTAATCAAAATGGTGTGGTACTAGAATAAAGACATATAGAGTAATGGAATAGAACAGAGTCCAGAAATAAACCCTCACATATGGCCAAATGATTTTTGACCAGGGTACCAAGGCCATTCCACTGGGAAAGGTCAGGGTTTTTTTAATGATATTAGGAAAACTGGATATCATCCTGCAAATGAAGTTGGACCTTTACCTAACACTTGTATACAAAAATCAACTTAAAATGTGTCCATGACCTAAATGTAATACCCAAAACTATAAAAATACTCCAAGAAGTCCTGGTCAGGTAGCTCAGTTGTTAGGAGTGTTGTCCTATAGACTGGGAGTTGCAGGTTTGATTCCAAGTCAGGGTGCATACCTACGTTGCAGGATTAATCCCTGGTCTGGGTGTGTATGAGAGGTAACCAATCGATATTTCTATTTTGCATCAATGTTCCAAGTTTACATCAATGCTTCTCCCTTTCTCTCTCTCTCTCTTTCTCTCCCCGCCCCCTTACTCTCTCTCCAAAATCAACAAACATATCTTCAGGTGAGGATAAAGAAAATACTCTGAGAAAAAAAACATAGGACAAAATCTTCACAACACTGTATTCCTTGGATGTGATATCAAAGGCACAGGCACCCAAAAAATTGGACTTCATAAAAATTTAAAAATTTTGTGCATTAAAAGACACTACCAACAATGTCACCCCAATAAATGTAATAAATTTTTTTAAAATGTTAAAAAGCTACTACCAACAGCATAAAACAACCATCCACAGAGTGGGACAAAATATTTTCAAATCATATATCTGATAAGAGATTACTATCTAGAATATATAGAGAATTTTCTGAAATAAAACAAGAAAAGACAACTCAATTAAAAAGTGGCCAAAGAATTTTAAAAAATATTTTATTAATTTTTTTTAGAGAGAGAGAAAGGAAGGAAGAGAGAGACAGAGAAAGAGAGAAACATCGACTTGTTGTTCCACTTATTTATGCATTCATTGGTTGATTTTTGCATGTGCCCTGACTAGGTATCAAACCCACAACCTTGGAATATTGGTACAATGCTCTAACTAACTTAGCTCCCCAGCCAGTGCTAAATGGCCAGAGAATTTGAATAAACATTTCTCCAAAGAAGATATGCAAGTGGCCAATAAGCACGTGAAAAGAAGCTCAATGTCACTAATCATTACGGAAATGTAAATCAAAACTACAACTACTACAATTTTAATAGTCACACCTATTAGGATGACTAGTATTTTTTAAAAAGCAGAAAACAAGTTTTGACAAGGATGTGGAGAAACTGGAATCCTTGTGCACTATTAGTGGGTTTGTACCATTGTGGAAAATAGGATGGTAATTCCTTAAAAAGTAAAAAATAAAATTACCATGTGATCCAGCAATCGTACTTCTAGAAACATACCAAAAAGTTGAAATTATGCTCTTAAAGATATACTTCTACATGCATGTTCATAGCTGCATTATTCACAATAGCTAGACCATGGAAAAAATCCAAGTGCCCATTGATGGATGAATGGATAAACAAAATGTTTATCCACAATGTATGGTATATATGTATAATGGAATACTATTTGGCCCTAAAAAAGAGCGAAATCCTGCCATAAACTACAACATGGATGAAACTTGGAGACATTATGCTAAGTAAAATAAACCAGTCTAAAAACACAAATACTGTATGATTCCGCTTTTATAGGAGGCACTTAATGTAGTCAAGTCACAGAGACAGAAAGTAGAATAGTGGTTGCCAGGCACTGGAGGAGGAAGACAGAGGGAGTTATTTAACAGGTGAAGAGTTTTGGCTATACAAGATGAAAAGCATTCTGGAGATGGATGGTGATGATGGCTGCACAATATAAATGGTACTTAACTATACATGTGAAATGGGGTAAGATGGTAAATTTTATGTTATGTGTATTTTACCACAATAAAAAATGGGGTAAAAAGTTAAAAAATTAAACCTTAATCATCTCAAAATTGATAGCAGTCCTTTAAGAAACAAGTACTAGAAGCACTGCATATTTAACCACCAAACTCATCTTTAGCATTCCCAACATTATTTTAAAATATTAACTTACATCAATTATTGCTTATTTATCTATAGGTTTCTATTTTTTAACCTTATACTTCTTTAAAGCTGGCCTCAGAATCACATCATAACCGAAAGCAATGTAAATATGAGACTAATTTAAAAGTAGAATGAAATATCAGTGCAATAATGTACTGGTTCATAGTTGCAAATGACAGGAAGCATAGACGGCGCCGTGAGGCAAACTGGAATCTTTCTTGTAACCTTTAGCTCGCAATCAGTACATTAGTCTCTCTGTGATGTACAGCATGGCCAGACTTCTGGTTTTGACTATTGACTTTTCTATTTACTTCCTGCTGGTATTGCTACTCTCACGATAACCTATTAAATCTTTTCCATCTAGGCTTATTATTTTCTGTTTCTCTTCTCTTTTCATTCCTCATTTGTTTTTGCTTTGTATTCATGTATTTATAAGAATTTCACTCCTCACTGGAGGCCACTGGGGAGAAAAGATAATCTATATTCATCTCTACATTGCTCATTCTGTACATTCTTTCCAACAGGATCATGGACACGTTGAATTTTAGCACAACTGGGGTCTTTTAAAATCACTGAAGCTGACAGAGATTAAGAGACTTGGACAAGATTATATGGCCAATTGGACTGAATGGGGACTGAACCAGTAGTTGTAACTCCCTGGATCATGGCAAAAGGTCTGTGGTTAGTAACTGCCATTTACACTGTTTCCCTCTATCTATGGATTTAGGCTCTTAAGATTTCAGTTTGTCTTACGGAGCTCCAAGAATCTAATCTATCTTTTCTTCCAAACTTTTCTGTCCCATTTGCTCTAAAGCTCAAGGAAAGAATCTGGATCACAGCTAGAGGCAGCTGGGCCTAGAAAATTCTGCGTGGGGGTGGGGCAGCTGCAGATCTCTGGATCATGAGCATCAGCCTGGATGGCTACACAGCCTGTGATTTGCCTGCATATTTGTATAATGAAGATAAAATTTAGATTGTATTTAATTATTGTTTTGGTAATTTGGTGGTTTTAAATCATTTGCCAATGGTATTTTGAAGTTCCTTTTCCTTTGATTTTATCCTTCCTCTTAATGCAGCAATTAAATATCACTGATTAAGGCTCACAAATGGAAAAAATTAGCAATACTCATTTAAAAAATACTATAAAAATGGTACAACAGACCTAAGAGCTCCTTCCCTCAGAGGATACCCACGGATTAAGGAAGCATGGGAAAGCAAAATCAAAGGAGTATTTAGAAATTAACAAGTTGATTGTCAGGATTCAAGGGCCCCAACGAGAAGCTGAAGGGCAGAATCAGAAGGAAAGGGACATTTTTTCATTGAGACACAGGGACATTAGGATGAATGGGGTAGAGAGAGAAGTGGGAGACGATACAAGACAGCAGCCTTGACAGCTGCCACCCTTGGACCTCCATTGTTTCCTGTTAAAAGCTGTTAGGATCAGAATACCCAACAAATTCACAAAGATCACAACAAGAGAGGAGGAAGAGTCTGCCTTTTTAGACTGTCTGGACAAATGCTTGGGAGGCTCCTGGCAAGCTTCAGTCTAAGAGACTCCAGGTCACACAGTTTTGGAAAAGCCACTGTGAGCAGTCATCATGTTTCCTTTAGAACAGAGAAGATTAGTCAGGGACAAGATTCTTCTCTCCTTGAAGTTCTCCAAGGCCACTTCTCCATCTCTTTCTCTCTCTTCTTTCTTTTGATGTGATGGCCTCCATTACACACATACTTTGCCTACGTGTACCCTGCATTATTCACTCATTTTTTTTAAATTTTATTTTTAATTGAATTAAAAAACATCACATATATAAAGTTAAAATATATATTTTAACTTTAAAAAGTGACATTGGTTTGCAAAACCATACAGGTTTCAGGTGTACAACTCAATAAAACATCATCTGCACACTTCAGCGTGTGCCCATAACCTAAGCAAAGTCTCTTTTCATCCCTATTTTGCCCCCATTTGCCCACCTCCACCTACTCCCATGCCCCTTCCCTCTGGCTGACACCACACTGTTCTCTGTGTCTATGTGGAAAAAAGTTAACAGAAAAAAGTCAACAGTCCAGCCACTGTTAATATAATGAGAAAAGTTTGAGAGACATTGATATAACCTGGCAACCAAGGTCAGTGGACTGGAATGTGTATGAGTGAACAATGACAACTTCACTGTACTAGTCAGTGGGGGTGGTAGATACCTTTGAGTGAGCATGTGTACTGTGTGGCTGTGACATTCAAAATGACTGAGTGAGTAGAGCAAAAATTCTGCATCAAATTTTGCATTAAGCTTGAACATTCCTTAGCAGAAACTATTTGGATGGTTCAGCAGGCTGCAGCAATGGGCAACTGGTGATTGGCAGCTTCATCATGACAATGTGACAGCTCATGCAACATGTCTCATGCAGTTTTGGGGTGAAACATAAAATCACGCAGGTGAGTCAGCCCCCCTACAGCCCAGATTTGGCACCCTGTGACTTCTGGCTTTTCCCCAAACTAAAACCACCTTTGTAAGGGAAAAGAGTTCAGACTGTCGATGAGAGTCAGGAAAACATGATGGGGCAGCTGATGGCAAATGGGAGAACTGTGTGAGGTCTCAAGCTGCTTACTTTGAAGGTGACCAAGGAGTCATTGTCCTATGTACAAGGTTTCTTATATCTTGTATCTTCTTCAATAAGTGTATCTTTTTCATATTACATTACTGGATACCTTCAGGACAGACTAAATACACACACACGAGTCCTATCTGTTTTTTTACTTAATCCCTTCACCTTCTTTTATCCAGTCCCCCAAACTCCCTCCCCTCTTGTAGTTGTCAGTCTGTTCCATATATCCATGCCTGTTTCCATTTACTCATCAGTTTATTTTATTCATAAGATTCCACATATAAGTGAGATCATATGGTATTTGCCTTTCTCTGACTGACTTAATTTCACTTAGCATAATGTTTTCTAGGTCCATCCACATTGTCACAAAAGGTAAGATGTCCTTATTCTTGTTTGTTTTTGCAGCCAAGTAGTATTCCATTGGGTAAATATATCACTGATTTTTAATCTACTCCTCTACTGACGGGCAATTAGGCTGTTTTCAAATCTTGCCTATTGTAAACATTGCAATGCATATAGGGATACATATATTATTTTGTATTAGTGCTACAGGTATAGAATATATTCTCAGATGTGGAATCACTGGGTTAAATGGCAATTCCATTTTTAATTTTTAGAAGAAACTCCGTACTGTTTCCCATAGTGGCTGCACCACTGTGTATACCCACCCGCAGTGAGTTCCTTTTTCTCCATATCCTCTCCAGCACTTGTTCTTTGTTGATTTATTGATGGGAGCTATTCTGACAGGTGTGTGAGGTGATATCTCACTGTGGTTTTAGTTTGCATCGCTCTGATGATTAGTGACATTGAGCCTCTTTTCCTATGTCTATTGGTCATCCGTTTGTCCTCTTTGGAGAAGTGTCTATTCAGGTCCTTTGCTTATTTTTTAATCATATTCTTTGTCTTTCTGGTGTTGAGTTGTACAAGTTCTTTATATATTTTGGAAATTAACCCCATATCAGATGTATCATAGGCAAATATGTTCTCCCATACATGGTTCCCTTTTCATTTGGTTGGTGACTTCTTTTGCTGTGCAAAAGCCTTTTAGTTTGATGTAGTATCATTTGTTTGTTTTTTCCTTTGTTTTCCTTGCCTGAAGAGATATATCAGTAAGAATATTGCTATGAGATATGTCTGAGATTTTACTGCCTATGTTTTTCTTCTAAGATTTTTATGGTATTTTTTAACAAACATTGAAGGCCACCTATGTGCCAGGCACTGTACTATTGCCTGAAGATTCTGAGTTGAAGGATCCATCCAATCCTCCCTACATTCTGACAGCTCAGTGAGAATGCTAGTCATTAAAGAGTATACAGGGGACATCAGGGAGGGGTTAATTCTGATGGGGACAGGGAGGAGGGAATGGTGAGCAAGTAGTTAAGGGAGAATTTACAGAGGAGGGCATTTTTCATCTGAGTTTGTAGGTAGTTGGGAATTGGTCAGGAAGACAAGGAGAACTTAGAGTAATTAAGCACCAAAGGCTGAGTTGAAAATGAGAGGAGAAAATTTTAGGATCTATGATATCCTTTATGTTCCAAAAAATAGATGTTTTAAAACTCATTAGATGGGTTGGCACATTAAAATCTCTTAATTATTTTTCATTGATCAACTATTGAGATTAGTTTGAAGTTTGGACATATGGTGTTTTCAATCATTAGAAAAGATTAATTTGCTTATTATGGAATAGAAGTTCATTCTATTCTCCAGCATTCTTCTAGAAACTGAAAGTCTAGATAACTTTCTTCAATCAGTCAGATTCCTGTTCCCAAATGTTTTGAGAGTATATTATAGAATTCAGTCAACCCAACCACATGCAGGCTGCAAAGCTCCAAATCCAATTCCTAGCTTGCATTCTAAATTTTCTAAAACTATTATTGTTACTACAACCAAAAAACAGGTAGGTGGCTATTTGACTTTTGATTATATCCACAAGCAAAATACACAGAAGCAGCAAACATAAAAGATAAAGCAGGTTATAGCCCAGAGCTCTCAAATTATTTTTATTAACAGTTATGAGTTTAGTGGTCATGCTTCTTGGGGTGTAAATGGCTTCCTAACCCTTGTACTGAGGATGTTATATTTTCTTTCTATAAGGCTTCTAAGCAGGGTTATAACCAATGCTTGGTAATAACCAATGCCTATGGTATTAGCCAGTTTTTTTCTGTTATTGTTGACATCTATTTCATTGGCACCACTATTTATCAAATCTGGAATCTTTTTCAAATGTATACAAAGTACTTTCTACATGAAGATCGGAGGTCCCATAAAAAGTAAGAGGCTTTAAACTAGAGAATCAATGTACAGAGCATCAATCTCTAATCTCAAAGGTTTATAATCCCAAATCCACCAGTTGCTATTTATGTGAACCTGGGTTTTAGGTACTAAACATATTTGTGCCTCAGCTTCCTTTTATGTAAACTGGAGACAAAGATACTTGTAGCACCCTTACACAGTTTAACATGATAACATATGTAACATATCACTCAGCACAGTGATGATCCATAGAAGGCACTCAATAAACAAATGCTTATTTATTTTACTGGCTCATGATAGCAATTTTTAAAAGCCAACAATCTAAAAACATGAAATAAAATCTAATGCTAGGATTTAATTAAAATGTCTGTCCTTCAGGCTGACAGTGACCAGAGGGGAGAGGGAAGGGAATTTCAGGGGAATTTCAGGGGAGAAGGGAAGGGTTTACAGGAACAAATATAGAGGACACATGGACCAAACTAGGGGGGTTGTAAAAGGGAGGGAGGTGGGGAGGGATGGGTGGGTGGGCTGGAATGGGAGTAAAGGATAGAAAACTGTACTTGAACAATGATTAAAATAAAATTTTAAAAAAGCCTATCCTTTATGCTTACATTCATTAGTAACAAATAATTTTTGAGATACAAGAGAAGAAAAAATCAAGGGAAATAGAAAAAGTAGGTTATTGCATGAATAGTGAAAAATTATATTTATAACATTCATCTTAATTGTGAGTTAATAAAAATAAAAGTGAATGTCATACATGGTTATTTTAATTGGAGCCTATATCAAGATGGCTAAATATAATCAAGTATTCAGAAATAGTTCTTCAACATTCAATTAACATTTGGATCAAAGTATAATTTTTTCCCCTGCAATTCAAAGCAAATAAAATCAACCTACCTTTGGAGCAAACAAATATTTTGTTCAATGACTTCCATTCTCCATAAAAGCTTGCTTAATCCCACAGCTAAAGAGTAAATAAAACGTGTCTTAGGAACCAAAAGAAAGAGGGACAGTTAATACTATTTCAAGTCATTAAATTGTTCCTGACAGATAACACTTCCAACTGCTAATTAACGTCATTTTGACATTCCAGAAATTGCTAAAAATGTTCACAGTGAAGTTCAATCTGTTTCTTTATGAACTATTTTGGGCTTAACATGCAACACAGGATAATTGAACAACAGTAGAAATCGGTGTCCAGCTGGTTCTTCCAAAAGCTCACAAACACCACAAACCACCTCTATCCGCCCTCAAATCTGAGGGTAACTTTTGTGGGAATGTGAAATATGGAATCTGCCATCAAAAACAAAACAAATAATAACACACCTGATCCAACTTTTTTTTTTTTAATATTTTATTTATTTATTTTTAGAGAGGGGAAGAGCAGGAGAAGGAGAGAGAGAGAAACATCAATGTGTGGTTGCCTCTCATGTGGTCCCCACTGGGGACCTGGCCTGCAACCCAGGCATGTGCCCTGACTGGGAATCGAACCTGCAATGCTTTGGTTCGCTGCCCGCGCTCAATCCACTGAGCTACGCCAGCCAGGGCACCTGATCCAACTTTTGCTTAAAACCAATTTTCCAGAGAATTTAGTTAAAAAGTAGGCATAATAAAGGATGTCTGCTGATGTGCACTAATCTCAACATTTTTCAAAACCTGAACCTGAACAGTCTCTCTTCCAGGTTCCATTGTCCATAATTATTCACAAATATTTTCAAGACACATAATGTGACAGGAAGCCCCTGGATGTCTCAGAATATAGTAAAGGAGGCCAGTAGGTTAACACTTTTTCTTTACATTTTTCTTCAACCAGATTTGCTAAACTGAGGAAATGATTTTGATTTGCAAAACTATTAGCCAAACTAACAAATTACTGTCATCAATCACAGTAAAATGGGATGACATGGAATTTTTTTCATACTGAAAGTAAGTCTGAGGACACTAGGGAAAAGGCAGAGAAATGGAATCCTATTATCCAAAAGACATTTTAGCTCCTGTAGGGACCTCATGACTCATAATGTGGCTAAGTGAAAACTAGAAGACACATTTTCAGCACGCATTTCAAAATGCTTCAGCGCATGTAACTCTAATCAGTTTGAATTATTAAAATCTGTGAGTAAACCTCCCCAACAGCACATCCTTCCCTGTGCACAGGATGCCTCCCTCACACAGTATTGTCAAGAGCACTCTCATGGTCAGTCAGACTGTGATGAGTAGGAAAGACAAGGTGCATGATGGGCAAGGCCTTGCTGATGAACCACTAAATTTCAAGTGTTTCCAAGCTAACAAAGTATTGGAACACATTAATGACAATATGAAACAGAACCAACTTCATGCGGCCAAGATATTGCTACTGGTACTTCCCTGCATTTATGCTACCATTAGTCAGTCACAGCCTCTCAATCTTTTAAATTAGTCAATCATTAATTCAACAAGTATTTTGCTAGCCAGACAGTGCCCTGGGCAATGGGGAGTGAACAGTGAACACAATTAGAGTGTCTGCAGTCTGGAGCATGCTGTCTGGATATAAAGACAAAAAACAGAAACAGGCAAATATGCCATGCAGTGACAGTGCAGCACAGGAAGGAATTGTGAGTGTCAGTGCACAGAGGGGAGGCACCAAGTCCACCCTGGAGGAGGTCATGTAAGCTGACCCATGAACTGGTGGTTGGAAGAGAGACAAGAGAAAGTCTGCTTTTAAGCAACTGAAACAGACATGATAGAATGGCCTGTTCTGCCCTGACTGGTGTGTTTCAGTTGGTTGGAGCATTGTCCCATAAACCAAAAGATAGCAGGTTTGATTCCTGCAGGGCACATGCATAGGTTGTAAGTTTGATCCCCAGTCGGAGCATGCATGGGAGGGTACTGATTGATGTTTCTCTCTCACATTGATGTTTCTATCCCTCAGTCCTCACCCAAGGCCATGCTTCTCTAAAATCTTTGAAGGGTTGCTTATGTCATACCAAATTTTTAGACTTTTACTCAGGGCAATGCAGAGAAATTCATGGGTTTTAAGCAGGAGAATGACATGATCAGATTTTCATTTTAGAAATATGACAGTTTGGATCTTGAATTGGATGGAGTAGATACCTGGAAAGCAGTTTAAGAAAGACTGAAATAACCCAGGCAATAAATGATGATGGCCAGAAAAAGGCTAGAGCGGTCGAGTTGGAGAGTATGAAACAGAATCAATATATATAAAGGTAACCATGCATGCACACACCCAAATATAGGGAACAAAGCACATTTGGAGAGATGGTTGGAAAATGATATGTTCAATTTATAACAGGCTAAATTTGAGATCAGTATTAGCCCCTTATACACAATTAAACAGTGCATAGCAGTGAATTATCTATCTGGACCTCACAAGCTGGTCTGAGGTGGACCTAAATTTGGAAGACATCTCTACTGCAAATGATTATTCAAAGGGTGGCAGAGATAATACAGGTAGGAATGTGTGTGAGAAAAAAGAGAAAACACTAAAAAACACCAACATTTTAGAAATGGGCATAGACAGCTGAGCCTAAAAAGAGTTGAAGAAGGGATAGGAGGAAACTTAAAGAGTAAGTACAGAGAAGCCAAGGACAAACATTTCAAGGCAGGTGTGGTCAAAATCTGCAAATGCTGCCAAGTCATCAATTGAGATAAAGACAGAAAAGTGTAGTGGATTTCATAAAAAGGAGATGGATGATAGATGAGTTGGGGACCTTGGTTGCACAACTGCTAAACTGGACTGAATTAGGATGCATCTAGAAGGAGAGGAGGTAAGAGTATAAAGAATATTTTCATATACTCTGAAAGCCCACTTCTGGACATGTATACCAGTGAAAACAGAAATGTCAGATGTGGTATAATTCCATGTGGTGATGAGCTCTAGAATGAAGCCAGGAGGAAGGTGCCATTCACTGCTATTGATGGGGTCAAGGAAACAAAAAGCTAGCATGCTGGGTGGATCATCTCTGTGAACACTGAAGTTACCCCAGACTTGGAGTAGCAAAGAGGCAGGAACCAGAGAGCAAAGCCTTTATGACACAGAGGACAGAAGTGAGGACAGCTGCTGACAGCGATGAGGTCGTGGGTTTTATAACCAGGCAGCATGAACCTCAAACAGGAGGCACTGATAAGTGAAAAAGAATCATTATCTTTAAAATGCACAGGGGGAACTAAGGGGTCCCAACCCTGGCTCTGGACTCTGAGAATATAGACTGTAGCAAATCAGCAAATCATTCATTCATTCATTCATTTGAGAAGTAGTTTTTGAGTACCTGCTAGTGCTAGGGCCATACTAGATCCTAGGAAGATTCTTAGTGAAAAAATCACATCTGGTTTCTGGTCACACAGAACATATAGTCAGGAGCCTGTGGAAAAGTGAAAGCCTTGAGTTGGAGGTAGGTGCCAGTCAAGACCTAGAGGCAAAGAGAGCTTCCACTGAAAAGGAGGACAAAGGAAGGGCCTTTTTTTTTTTTTTTTTTTTTTTACTAAGGAAACCAGTTCCCTGTAAGGCACAGTGCACAGGTTTTGAAGAAAGGAAATGGCAGAAGCTGAGACAAGGGTGAAAGCACAGAGCAGTCTGGGCTTCACAGAAGAAATAACTTACCTTGGAGAAATTTCATTTCCAGGAGCAACTACGGATGTCAGGTGTGCAGCCTGTAGAACTGTCTAATTGACCTTGGGGTTTCCAGTGGAATTAGTCCCAGATGAGCAGGTTCCAATTGTTTGGGCTTTTCAGAGAATCCAATTGTCAGGCACAGCAGTAGCTTCTGGGACCTGCTTTACAAAGCAGCCTAGACCTGGTTAGACTGTGGGCCCAGAGAATCTGAGTGTAGGACCATGCAAGGCATGAGGTATTCCCCAATGTCAGCTACAGAAACAGCCCCTGGACCTCAGAAATTAGCTGGACCTTTTCAAAGGGGCCAGCGAGTTCTAGATTGTGCTTCTGAAGGAATCCACTGACCTTGGTCCTCTGTATCTTTCTAACCTTTGTAGCTCCTTTAAATACTCATCTTCATTAGTTCCCACACACCACATGTGAACCTTCCTCTGGGATCTAGCTTCAATTCTTCCCTGATAAGAAATGTGCTCCTTTAATTATCTCAGCTACCAAAGTCTTGATAGTCGCCCCATCCTGACATGTTCTGGCCTGACCCAAGATGCTCATTTGCAGTAGTTGACAATATATTTTATTGACCTCCAAAGAAAGATAAAGACTAAAGAAAATAGTCTTTATCTTTCTCTTTAAACCCACCACTCAACTCCTCTTCCTAAAGCCTCTGAGAACTACCCCAGTTCACCCAGGGTCAGAAGACCAGGATATAAAAAGATGTATCACCATCTTTACCTAAATTCTAGAAATGAAATGCAGATACTTCTTCCAACATCTTCATTCACCTTTTATTCTTCAAGACAAATCTTTGACTATTGTGTCTCCTCAGCTGCCTTCTTGTTTCTAGCTATTTACCTCTTCCGAGACACAGAGGTCTTTTTTCATACCTAATATTTTGATCACACCATGTTCCTATGAACTGAGTGCTGTGCATACTATAAAGTGCATTTCAAATTAGATATTCTCATGAGTCAAGAAGCTCCTCTGGCCCTGTAGTCTTAGCCTCCTTACTGGTGGTTTCAAGGCCATCTGCCATCTTTCCTGATTCTCTCTTTACCTCTTATAGTCTTTCACTTTCCCTCACTCCAATCAAACAAATCTTTTCTTGGCACTTTGTTTAATCCTTCCTTTCCCATCTCTTTATCTCCTTCCCCACTGCAGTTGGCCAAGGATTCCCAGCACCTGTCACTGCAACCTCTGTCTTCTTATATTTGTTCTCAAATTCCAGTTCATACAAATGATTTTGTCCTACAAGGTAGAAAAGATGAACACGAGCCTCTGCTCCAAACACTTCTTTGGGATGTCGGTTAACAGAGAGCAAGGGAACATGGTGAACGAATGTTCAGTTGCAGTCCTTAGAATAATGTCAGCATTTACAAAAGGTGCAAAATAGGAAAAGCTGAACCATGAGAAAAATAAAAGTGTGGACTAGTTTCCCCTTCATTTGCTTGCAGACCAAAATAGAAGCAGAAGTTTTTGTTCGTTGCCCTTTGCATCCACACCCACTGCCTGATAAACTTCCTCTCACTGGTGCTGTCTCCCCATGGGTAGTGGATCATTCACTGGGCTGCAACCTATCACTCATTTCACTGGGGGCTCTGTGAGAGCTTTCGCACCTGTCAGTCTTGCTTTTCAAAACTACAAATTATCGTGGACCAAGTACAGTTACAAATGGCCTCCGCAAGCTTTGCTGGTAAAGAAAATAGATCATCTCTTTTTCTGTTTCAAAGTGCTGAAATATATATATATATATATAGCTAAAGCAGCTAACATTCCTCAAACCCTTCATCAGGGTTTCTCACTAAGTGAGGGCTGCTCAATAGGACAAGTTGAAACAAGATGCATTGAAGTTTATTTCCAATGTCTCCAAGGTAATCAGCAATATGAAAAGTTACAATCAGTTTCCAAAGATGCTTAATTTATGTCTGGGAAGGTACAGAGGCTTGGGCCAGACATACTAGAGCAACACAATGCAATCATATTATGTTAGCACAAACATTCTGCCCAGATGGTAGTAACTAGAGTGTCAGATAAAGTGTTTCCAAATAATGAACTCAAATATTTATTCTATTATTCACTCATTTATATAATACTTCTTGAGCTCCTACCATGTGCTAGGTAATACTATTGGTACTGGGGATACAGAAACATGAAAAATAATTAAAAATCTCTGATGTTTTATTCATAAAAAACAAACAGATTGAATTCTAATAGAAATTTCTTTTTCTCCATTCATTCATATGGAGGTTGTGATGGTTAATTCTTTTTTATTTCATTTTTCAATTACAGTTTACATTTAGTATTATTCTGTAATAGTTTCAGGTGTTTAGCATAGTGGTTAAACAATAATATACTTTACAAAGTGCTTCCCCTGATATTTCCAGCACCCACCTGGCACCATATATAGTTATTACAATATTATTGACAATATTCCCTATGTTGTAATTTACATCCCCATGACTATTTTGTAACTACCAATCTGTACTTCTTAATTCCTTCAACTTTTCACCCAGGCTCCCAAGCCCTCTTCCATCTGGTAACCATCAGTCTGTTCTATGTATTTATAAATTTGTTTCTGTTTTGTTTGTTAATTTTGTTTTCCAGACTCCACATACAAGTGAAATCACATGGTATTTGTCTTTCTCTGACTTATTTCACTTAGCATAATACCCTCTAGGTCCATCCATATTGTTGCAAATGATAAGATTCCACTCTTTTTTATGTCCGAGTAATATTCCCTTATATATATGTACCACATCTTCTTTATCCAATCATCTACTGATTGGCACTTGGGTTGCCACCATTATCATCACTATTATAAATAACACTGCAGTGAACATAGAGGCACATATATTCTTTTCAATTAGTGTTTTGGGTTTCTTCAGATACCCACCCAGAAGTGAGACCACTGGATGAAAGGCAGTTCCATTTTTAATTTTTTGAGGAACCTCCATACTGTTTTCCACAGTGGCTGCAACAGTCTGCATTCCCACCAATAGTGCACAAGGGTTGCCTTTTCTCTACATCCTTGCCAACATTTGTTTGTTGATTTATTGATGGTAGCCATTCTGACAGGTGTGAGGTCGTATTTCACTGTGGTTTTAATTTGCATCTCTCTGATGTTCAGTGTGAGGTGGTTAATTTTAGGTGCCAACTTGCTGGGCCACAGTGCCCAGATATTTAGTCAAACATTATTTTGGATGTTTCTGTGAGAGTGTTTTCTGGTTGCTATTAACATTTAAATTGGTAGATTTTGAGTAAAGCAGATTACTCTTCCTAATGTGAGTGGCCTCATCCAATCAGTTGAAGGTGTTAATTCCCCCACACAAGAAGGAGTTCTGCCAGCAGATGGTGGCCTAGGAACTTGAACTGCAATTTAGGCTCTTCCTGGGCCTCCAACTTGATAGCCTGTCTACAGATTTTGGACTTGCCAGCCTCCATAATCACATCAGCCAACTCCTTATACACACATGCACACACACACATTCTATTGATTCTATTTCTGGAGAACACTGACTAATTCACTAAGATAGGAGCATTTGGTTTTGATGGAAAAGTATCCAATCCTAGCATACCCATACTCATACTCATTTGTATGTTGGCATCAGTTACATACTGCCCAGGGCTGATGGTGGAGGAATTAGTTATTCCTATATCTCCCCCAATAACCTTCATGATATATTCTCGGCGTGTCCTTACCTGGGTTAATAGTCATCATGGTAAGCCTGACCTTGGAAGCTCTACTTTTGGCACCTACTGCTGGCATCTCTTCAACTTTGCTCATTCTAGTGTGTTCTATGGGAAATCACCTAGTCAGCTAACTCTAGGTCACCTAGGAACCTTCCCAGGACCAAAAATCAATCTTTAGATCTGAGCAACACCTGCCTGGATCCAGTACTGGGGTCATGCAAATGTTAAAATCAGCAGGAAAGTGCTGCAGTAGGAAATGGCAGTCACTCCTGCCCCCCGGGGACAGCAGGCCACCCAGAAGCTCATGCACTTGTTAACTGGAAACCCTGGACACCACAAAGCCCTGCTCTTGTCTTTAAAGTCCTAATTCTATGGCAGTCCATCTTTCTGCTGGACATGGTGTGGATCCAGGCACACCAGGCACTGGGACATGGTGTTGGCTTTGCTTATGCTCTCCCTCTACATGGAATGCTTGCTTTCATTTTTCTACCAGAAAACTATTTATCCTTCCAGCTTTGCCTCAATGTTACATTTTTCTTAAGTTTTTCCTGACCCCCTGCTAGGGAAATTAATTACTCCTTTAACTATTGCCAGAGACATTTATATATCTTCTGAAGATTAAAAAAGACACTTAAAAACATGGTCATATTAACCAACTATTCAAACATCAGCCCAGTGAGAGCTGTTCTAGAAAACTAGTCTAAATGCAAGAAGGTGAAAAATTTACTGGTTATATTCTATTCTGCTTTTAGTAATAGTATTTATAAGTGTAATTTGTAAACAGAGATTCACAGCACTTGATAGCTAAGGGGATAGGCTGCTTTTCAGAGATTAATTAACTCATAAATTGACCATAATCCTCAAATATGAGAACTCAAAACAGTGTTCACTAAGTGGGTGTTGGTCATTTCTCTCAGCATAGCAGGGTATGAGCTCCATAATTATAATTGTTTGTATTGGAATAATCCTCATTACCCTTATATTTTAGATACTTCATCCCTAAGAACAAATGGGATGATGCTGTCTTGAAAAGAGTTTAAGCAACTATCAATTTATTCCAGTGGAATGTCTTAATAAAATGTCCCCTCTTGCTGGGAATTTTCAAAACTAACACATGTCAAATACATTTAAATGCCAGAGCAGTTTTTCTCCTCGCTGATTTTAGCACATATCATGTGCTCAAGTTAAAGCTGATTTGCTAAAGAAATAATAAAACTGAGCTAATCATGGAAATAGATGTTGGATGGAATTACCAACAGACTGTGGTAAGAACCTTTATAAACACTCACTTATTTTTGCAAAGTTCATCTGTTGCCTGGAGCCCCCAGGAGGTGGTTTCAGTTTTGTACTTAGCTTAGCTTTCGGGTTTCATGTGCAGGTAGCATTCAAACACACCATAAAGGTGATAAAGTAATCTTAATCTTTCTGAAACTCCTGGAATCTGTGTTTTTCTCCATCAGAGCTTTAGGATTTTTTTCCCCAGGAAACCTATTCATACTTTTAACACTTCTGCAGAGGCAAGACTGGGTTTGGACCAATTCTGCACATTCTGCTCTCCTTTAGTGGCTGGTCAAGAGTGGGTCCCTGCCTGCACCCTCTTCCATCTCTCCCAAACACTGGCCTTGATGTCATATGAAGGTAATGGCAAATCCAATGGTCATTTCTCACTCCCCATTTTACCCTGCTGCTCAACAATGTTTTATATACTCAGTCTCCTCCTGAAAATGCTCATGCACCTGGCCCCAGGATGCCACACTCTCCTAACGTTCTGCTTTGTGTCAGCCCCTCTCCAGTATAGCCCTTCCAGATGCCTCTTGTAGACCTTCGCAGAGCTCAGACCTCCATCTTGTCTTCTTTGCTCCCCACACTCACACCCAGGACCTCGCATCCCATCTGAAGGCCTTAAATCCAGCTACCTTTGTTGACTTTCTTATGCGCATCACCATCCCTGGCCTCTTCCCTAAGCTTCAGACAAATCCGCACAGCAGGCATCTCCTTCTGGGTGTCTCTACACAACAGTTCTCACAGAGAACTCTTTTAGGCCCTCTTCCAACATTTACCCCTCACACGTCCTCATACCAGTAAATGACACAATGACTTATTTACTTGGGCAAAAGCCTTACATGCCACACCTGACTTCTGTCACATGCTCAGACCCCACAATTACTCCATCAGAAAATCCCATCAGCTTTATCTTCTCCCACTTTCTGATTACTCTGTGTGACCACCACGCTGGCTCCAGTCATTCCTGCCACTCACCTAGACCATGGCATCAGGCCCTAACTGGTCTGCCTGCCCCCCCACCACCGTCAGCTCTTCACAGAATATCAGTAATAGTCTAAAACCACCCAAAAGCTCCTCATTACATTCAGAAGTATTTTGGGGACGATGGGGTAGGGGCTGCAGATAACAGGGAATTTTATTGTTGTTGTGCCCCCACACATTATGACCTCCATAATGTGAGGATTTCTTCTTGCCTGCTTCGTTCACTTCTGTATACCCAGTGCCTAGGACTGTGGATATCACATAGTAGGGGGTACACAGTAAATATGTGTTGAATTAATCAATCAATTACCTAACCATAAATTTCTGCTGTTCAAGAAAAGAAAGACAAAGCATAATGGCTTTAAAGAAAATCCTCTTATAGCTTCCTTACCATACTCCTTCTCATGTAAACTTTAAGGAACAGAAAAACATTTTCAAGATTTTGAATGTCTACTTTTTGAGCCAAATATGACCAAAAAATGTATTAAATAAGAACTGGCTGAACCAAGATATAAGCATAGCAAAATTAAATATGTAGTAATTGAAATAAAGTCAGTGGGCATACAGAAAATTAATTCATTATTGTAGGGAATAAACTTGAGGAGCATTCTCAGAATAAAGGCCAAATGAATAAACTTGTTAAAAATATGCACAAAGGGAACAACATATTTGAAGCACAAATCTTGGACCAATAAAAGCGCAAATGTATAGATGAGAAGCAATAATAGGAGGTATGAGAGGATAAAAAATTCCAGACCTGAAAAAGTAAAGTTGAGATAGAAATTGATAGCTTAACATCTTCCAGAGGAACTTAATAAGTAGAAATAATATTATGCCAAAGACTCATAAAAATTTTAAGCCTAAAGAATTTTTTAAATGAGTTCTAAAATCAACCAAACTGGGAAAAAATCAACTACAGTTTCTTTTCTATCTCCTCTATAATAATAAATGCCAGGCAACAAGGCAGTTTATAGCTCACAGAGGGGAAAGTTTATGATTCAAGAATTTTATAAATATCCATGTGCTATTCATATGTTAGAACAACATATGTTAAATAACTACACCTGTAAATGAAGAATGTTATAAAAAAACATCAGCTAGGACATGAAAAAGTCTTATAAATTTACCACCCAATAAGTTTTCTACAAAAATTGACCGAAAAAAATATTCCAGATCACCAAGAGGTGAATAAAACTTTGAGCTAAAAAAAAATGGAGACATTTTATAGAAAATAACTGTCAATATGCATTGAAACTGGTTAACTGCTTAGAGATCATTAAATAAGTACGTTAACTGCTATGAGAAAAATAATATATTCTAAAAATGCAATTTTAATTCTTACAAGTATAGTAACTAAAGCAATGCAAAATACAGATTTATTGAAAAAGAATAAATCTTTTGTTCCAAAAGATTTGTTTCTGCTGAATTCCAAATTAAATAAGTGAAATAATAATAAATTTTTGCAGGCAGTGAGTGGAGGGGTGATGGAAGGGAAATTGGAGAAACAAAAGATGAAATTCCTCTTAAATTTTTAATGTAAATACTAGTAGAATTTAAAAGAGACTATCTCCCTCCAATATATGAAATCTGAGAATAAATCTAACTAATGGTGTGCAGGACATGCATGGAAAATTTACAAAACTCTTCTGAAAGACATTAAAGACTCAAATAAAGGGAAAGAAATACCATGTCAATTCTTCTCAAATTGATCTTTGAATTAAATGCAATTCAACCACAATTCCAGGAATGCATTTTATGGAACTTGACAAGTTGATTCTAAAACATATATGGAAGAGCAAAGAGCAAGAATAACTAAGAAACCTCTGAAGAAAAAAAGGTAGAGGGATTTGTACTACCAGACCCTAAAACTTGCAAAACTGCAATGATTAATTACCACAGTGTGGTGCTGACTTACAGAGAGATAAACAAAACAAAATAGAGATGACACCCAGAGCCTCTCATATATGAAAATGTGATGTATGACAGAGGTGGCACTGAAGATCACAAGACAAAGGGTAGATGTCTGATAGATGATACTAAGACAATTGGTTGCCCATATGGGAAAAAATTGAATTCCACATTACACCACACTCACTGTACTACACACCTCCACACCACATTCACACCACACCATGCACACCATACTCACCACACTACACAGCTCACACTCGCCACACCACACATGTACACCACATTCACCATACCATACAGTGCACACCACATTCACCACACTACACACCTCATACTCACCACACCACATCATGCACACCACACACACCACACTCACCACACTACCCACACCACAGCAAAGGATTAAAGACTTAAACATAAAAGTCAAAACCTAAAAAACTTAAACATATACAAGAATATCATTATGGTCACAGGTAGGGAAAACTTCTTAAATAATATTCAAAAAGAGGTAATGAAAAAATGACTAATACACTTAGGTACCTTACAGTTAAGAACTTCTGATCATAAAAAGATGCCATGAAAACACTCTTGCATGCTGCTAGCTGGAGTGTAAAATGGTACGACCACTTTGGAAAAGAGTTTAGCACTTTCTTAAAATTTAAATGTACACCTATGAAATAGCTATCCATTCCACTCCTAGGTATTTACCCAATCAAAAAGGAAAAACATGTTCACACAAAGGTGTGTACCAACAGTTTTCTTTAATAACCTAAAACTGGAGACAACCTAACTGCCTGCCAACAGGTGCATGGGAAAGCAGATGATCACATATCCATATAATTGAGTATTATTCAATAAAAATGAGTTAACTATTGATATATGCAACAAGGATGAATCTCAAAATAATTATGTTGAGTGAATAAAACCAAAGTGTATGCATACTCTATGGTTCCATTTATATAAAACTTAGAAAATATAAACTAAAATCTAAAAAATGTAAACTAATCTACAGTGACAGAAAGCAGATCAGTGGGTGCTTTGAGATGGGGAGTGTGGGGGACAGAGGAGAGAAATTAGAAGAGGTGAAAAAACTTTTAGGGGTGCTGAATCAGTGCACTATGTTTATTGTGGCTTCTTATGTGTACATGTCTAATTTTATTTAATTGTGCATTTAAATATGTACAGCTTATTATATGTCAGTAATGACTCAATAAAGTTGTGTTTTCAAAAAAAAAATACATAAACTGAAAATACAAACCAAAACCTAGAAGAAGTCATCTTCAACACATATACCCATCAAAGGAATTGTGTTCATAATATATTAAAACAAACAAATAAACAAAACATTTCTTTGAAGCCAATGAGGACAAAGCAAATAATCCAATAGAAACATGGGCAAAAGACACAAACGAGTATTTGATGGATGAGGGACCACAATTGCCAAATAAACATATAATAAGATGCTTAATTTCATTTGTTACCAAGAAAATGTAATTTTAAAATCATAATGATATACATTTTACTTCCATAGATTTACAAATGTCAAAAAGTCTAACAATACAAAATGTAGGCAAGGACACCGATCCACAGGGAGACGTCACTGGAGAAGGTATGCCACTTCCAAAAACAAGGCAGCCTTATACTTGAAAACTGAAGCTCTTCATACCCTGTAATCCAGTAATTCTGTTATCAGGAACACACTTAGAGAGATTCTTGAATGTGTACATTACTAGACACCAACAGCCATACTCATGGAAGTAATATTTATAACAGTAACAAACTGGGAAAAACTCAAATGCTCATCAATAGGAAATAAATTAGTAAATCGTTATATATTTATAGAAATTTATCAGGAAAAATATAGATGACCTATATCTACATGCAACAACACTGCTGATTCTTATAAATATCATATTGCAGGAGAAGTAGCAATTGCATAGACCACATAGAGGACACAATTTTTTTAATTAAAAAAAAGCAAAAGCAAATAAATTTTACTTAAGAATACCAACACATGTGATAGAACTTTAAAAACAACTTCAAAGAGAATGATAAATCTCAAAGTAAGACTAGCAGTTAGTGATGAAGAAAGGACCAGGAAGAGCATGCAAGTGAAGGGACTGGAGGGGCAAGATTCCACTAAGTTGGGTGCTGATATTCTGGTTACGTTGGGATCCCGTTAAGCTGCATGATTCCAGTTAAGGGGTATTATAATAATACATACACGTAAGTTACTTTTATAACTTAAAGTCTGCTTCAATATTTTGTGTGTATCAAATGCTACATGATAAAAACATTTGAAAGAAAATTTTTCTACTTCTTAGTATGATAAGGAGCAGTCAGTAATATACAATTATATAGCAACGATCTTAGAAATTCAGTAAATTTTCAAATAGTGAAAAATAATTTACAGAATACAAAATCCAGCTAGAAAATAAACATGGAAAAAGTACTGATTTTAACTAACAACCAAAAAACTGCCAGTTGAAGCCAGGAATTACTGCCAATTAAATTAACACATTTTTAAGAATTCAGTATCAGTTATTGTTAAATGTGGGCACTTGAAATTCTGTATGATACCATATACTATGATACCACTGAAAAACTGTTAAAACATTTTAATAGTCTAAAAATATTCTTACATTTTAATCTAGATATCATACTTTTGTAACCCTTATTTTTGTAATTTATTCACAGTGGTGGAAAGTAATGTTCCACAATATAAAAATATTAATAATAATTATATATTGCCTCAAATGAATTGTTTACAGATATTAAAACTGATGGTTTTGAAGATTATTTAACAACAAAAAGCAATGTTAATAACATTGGATGAGAAAGAACACAAAGATATATGTACGTCAAAATGACAACTACATTTTTTAAAAGGAATAGCCTATCAAAAGAAATGAAATTAAATACTCCAAAATCACAGTCCTGGTTTTGTTGGGTGAATAAGACTAAAAGTAATTCTTTGCTTTTCTCTATACACCAAGATTTTCATATGTGAATTATATTTCTTTTATAATTTAAGAAAGTTAACAAAATCATAAAAGACTAACGTTCAAATATCAGGATTACCTTTTTACAAACATTTTAATTTTTCCCTCCCTAAAGTCCTAGGAACATTTTTCAGATCAGTACAAAAAAAAAAAAAAGCAGGCATCAAGGAAAAAAAAAAGTTGAAATTCAAACCCCATAAGAATTTAAAAAGAAAAAGCTAAATTTAACTGGAACAATGGACAAAATTAATAAAGATATATTCCTTGAATTCATATAAAAGGACAACATAAGGGAAAAAGTTGCAACCAACCACTCTCCCCACACACAATGGTTCACTTTCTGAGTGAGCAAAGAAAAGACAATAAAATTCTAAAGCACCATTTTCAAATGAGAAATTACATCAGTTTGAACTCGACTTCTGAGATAGAGACAACATTTTTAAACAAGACACAAAGGTGGGGAACTGGTGAGCACATCTATCAGCAGACAGCTGCTTATAATTTTGGTTTAGAGTTGGAACACTATTCTTGGAAAAACCAAGTGTGTTCAATTTATAACAGATGTAACCAAGTGTTTATTACAGTAAAATGCTAGTTTTTGTTAAGTCAAAAGTTCAATGAATAAACAAGCTCTATATGTAAGCAGAATGACATTTATTGTTCCAAACCAAAGAATTCAGTCTAATCAGTGGTGAACATTAATTATTGCATTAGCTACAGTGTTCTCAATTTTATTCTACTTGGAAAAACAGGACCACTTATTTATTTGCTGTGTTATTCTTTGTTATTTGCTCAACTGTATCATTCTCATACATGCCATGCATGATTGCAATCATAAAGTTAAACTTGGGGAAATAACTAAACATCATATGAATCAACATTTCTCCCATGTAACAGTCTGTAATCTAAAGGGGGAGAAAAGTATAATTCAAGACCTGATTCACAGTCTATCTGTAGTCCTTACATAATAACATAAAGTTATGCCAGGCTTCCCTCCATGCAGCCTTTTCACGGGTGTCTCTAACTCCGTAGTTTCCCACTTAAACCCTTCTCACAGACCAAGTTTCCAGAAAGACTGAATCAGCCACACTATTTTATGAAAATCTTCAATTTTTAGTCCTGCTCCACAGAGTGGCTCATTGTGGGTAACAAGAGTCTGAATGAGGTTTAGAAGGGAAGAAAAATGCCAGGAAACAGAGAAGCAGTATGGGTGAAGACTAAGAGGGAGGGAACCCATGAGATCAGCAGGCAAAGAGGGCAAGCACTGTGGGAGAAAGACTGATGTCCAGGACAGAAAGCCTAGGTGTAGGAGGGCTCAGCTGTGTGGAACTGAGATGTATTTGATGGTGACAGTTCCACACAGCCAGCAGAATGAACTTGGATGCCTTCACATTCACCAAGGACCAAGGTTATGGTCAGATGTGCAAATCCTGGGTGGGGAACAGTTTGAAGGCAGAGTCATCAAATAAACATGGCATGTCTTTCTGGTGCATCAATTAATTCAGCAACAAGAAATCAAAGCATTTCTCATGTTAAAATAATTACACATATATAATGGAGGAAAATAAAAAATTTACATGAATTTTTAAGTTGCTAACACAAGGACTCAAATAATATTTATGGTTTTGGGGGGAGCCATTTAGGGCTAACTACCTAAATTATGGCATCATGCCTTCATTCTCTTCTACCTGTATGGATACTTAGGGATAAAATTTGAGAGAATCTGCTAAGTCATCCAGCCTAATAATCAAAATCTTCCGTAATCAGCTTCCTGCCCCCTTTCAACCTTATCTTCTACCACTATTAAATCTAATACCACTATGAAAAATAGCTTGGGCAACTCCTAAGAATGATAAAAGTTCTAATTCTACTGTGTGTATAATAGCTTTGAAAAATATAAAAGTATTATATACTCTTTTGTGAAACTTCAAATAGTCATAATTAGAAGTTACTCATGACCCATTCTCAACTACAGCAAAACTTGAGAGTGAAGTAATAAATGTGTAAAAATGAATCTGAGACAGCAAAAAGTGATGATATAAGTTCCATGCATTAAAGATTGCATTTATTACTTAGGAGAGACCAAATGCCATTAATATTAGTCTGTTTTTAAATTTTTATATAAGACCCTAATAAGGTGGTATTTTCCTTTCATTTTTCCAGGCACAGCAGCTAAGAAGCAGATAATTAAACAATCAGAGGAAGAATGAGAATACTTCTGGAAATGAGCACAATAAACTGGAAGCAGCAGTTCACAGTGACAGCAGGGAATTGTAATAAGCCAGATACAACCAGGCAAACAGCATAGAAGTGTGGGACATCCAGTGCATAAACACATCAAAAACATCAACAGCCCTAAGAAAGTGGCATTTTACAGGAGAGTCAGAGAGGCCAAAATGGTCATTGTGGTAGTCTCACTATCCATCTGAGCCCAAATTATAAATTCATCACTGTGTGCTAGCCAGTGACTGGTCTAAGAATGGGTATGTGGACCAATCCTGACCAATTAGATGGATGATGACGCCTACAGCAGGGCAGTCTGATGATATTCAAGGATTCCTTTGGCCACTTTTCTACCACTCAGAGAATGAGGCCAACACACTAGGTAGGACAGAATTAAGGGAAGATCAGAGGAACAGCTATATCTAAGATTCAAGATCCAAAACAAACCCATCAAGAACTAATTTTTTAAATTGTTTTTCAAGTACAGTTTTCTGCCATTTTCCCCAACCCCTTTCCACCACCCCAGCTCTCCCCACCTCCCTCCCCCATTTCCACAACTCCCCCATTTGTTGTCCATGTGTCCTTTATAATTGTTCCTGTAAACCCTTCACCCTTTCCCCCCTTTATCCCCTCCCCTCTCCCTTCTGATGACTGTCAGCCTGTTCTCAATTTCAATGTCCTTGGCTATACTTTGCTTGCTTGTTCATTTTGTTGATTAGGTTCCTGTTAATTAATGGTGAAATCATGTGGTATTTGTCTTTCATCGCCTGGCTTATATCACTTAGCATAATGCTCTCCAGTTCCATCCATGCTGTCTGTCACAAAGGGTGGGAGCTCCTTCTTTCTTATAAATCTATGAATTATATTACCTCCTTTAACAAGTCAATTTCACTTGGAATTTCTATTAACATGCAGTCCAAAACTTCTGACTAAGCCCAAGTCTTAGTTTCAGACTGGGTGACATGAAGTACGATACTGAATTTCTTTCAGCCTCAGTTTCCTCAGTGGTAGAAGTTCCCTCATTGGTAATTGAGAGGATTTAATGAGAAAACAGAGCAAAAACATTACATCAAATGTGGTCTGTTATTGAAAAGAATGGCACACCCTAAAAACCAGGACAATATATAGACTATATTAAGAAGCTAGGGACATTTGGAAAAGATATTTATCCAGAATTACTTGAATTACAAAATAACTAATAAAAATAATAGCAAGATTGTCTTCTCCCTTAATATGATGAATATTTATCCTGATCCAAGAGCTAATGATAAACTTAATGGAAAAACACTAAAGCCATTCCTTTTATAAGGAATTAATTGTGATAAATGTAGATAACATAAAGTTTACCATCTTAACCATTTTTAAGGGTACAGTTCACTGGCATTATTTACATTCATATTGCTGTGCTACCATCACCACCATCCACCCACAGAACTCTTTTCATCTTGAAAAACTAAAGAGCTATATAAAACTAAAAATCTATGCAAATGGGAATAACAAAAGAAGACAAACTATAGTAACTCTGACTCCAAGAAATGATAATCCTTTACCTATAATTTTACCCACATGCTGTGCAATGCATGGGGTCTGCCAGAGCCAGTCAGGTGAAAGGTGACAGTTTTGATATTAAATTAAAATAACAGTGGCAATGGGAAGCCCTAACCCACTTTCCAGTTTGCCAAGTGCTTGCACTTTGGGGGCAGAAGTGGTCAGCATGGGATGAAGGGATGGGTTCTGGTGGCAGTTTGGAGTGCCCAGAGTCACTCTGGAAGTCCCATGTGACATTTCAAGGGCACTCTCTCAGGGAAACTGGCTAATTTCCCAGACATTTGATGAAGGGCTCACATATTTCATTCCAAAAGTGATTTTTAATGGGTCTAAAAAATAGGATTTAAGGACAAAAGCCTACACAGAATTGGGTGGACAGAAGCTATTATTAATGCCCTGAATCCAAAAATATTCTTAGGGTCTTCACTAAGTTGAAAAAGTGTCAATAGAATTCATATCTTTCATTTTAATTTTCTAAGCATGACCTAGACACACAGATTTTTCATCCCTTAGAGAACATAAGCCATTTTCATTCTGGTGACCTGTGAATGTTAGTGGAATAACTCTAGGCTTAAAGTAGTTAATATACTTGCATTGAGTTTTTATCTATGAAATTTAGGATGGGTTCTCCTATCCCAGAAAGGAGGATTCTTACAGTAGTTCCAAGATGTAGCTATGAGATTCCAATACCCCTTTTTGTTTAACCAAATAGGAAATTAAAAGCAAACAGAAGTATTGAGAGCAGGTAAAAAACAAAAAGGAGAAGAGGTAACCAATTTTTGGATTCCTGTTATATCCACTTTCATCTGGGGGAAGTCCTGTCTGTGATGCTACAGAACTTCAGCCCAGTCCCTCTGCACACGTCACCTCATTCTGTTGTCCACTTCCCCTCATTCTCACCATGAATCTATGCAACTCAGCCTCAAATTCCAGCTCAAAATTCATTGCCACAAAAAGATTTTTTAAGTTACCTTCAAAATTCTAATCATTATTTTTACTCAACATTTCTCTAGGATTTAAACAGCTCATTGTTATTTACTATATATTATTATAACATGTTGGTAAGTGAACACTTTTGAAAAATTTTTAATTAATTTCATTTTATCAAGTGACACACATAGTTTAAAAGGCTAAATGGTATTACAAAGTTGAAAACAAAAATACTATGACACTTTCTTCTCATCTGCATATCTCTATATTTGCACATAATATACGTACATGGCTATTTCTTATATAATGTGAGGTAAAGTTAACATAACATAAAATAAGCCATTTTAAAGTGAACAATTCAGTAACATTTAGTACATTCATAATGTTGTGCAACCACCACCACCTCTATCTAGTTTCAAATGATTTCAGTCATTCCCAAGTAAAACTTTCTTACCCATTAAGCAGTTTTTCTCCATTAGGCCTTTCCCCCACATCCTAGCAACCAACAATCTGCATTTGGTCTCTACAGATCTAGTCTGAATATTTCATTTAAATGAAATCGTACAATATGTGACATTTTGTGTCTGGCTTCTTTCACTTAGAATAATGTTTTGTAGGTTCATCCATGTTGTAGCATGAGTCACTCCTCACTCATTATGGTTAAATATTATTCCATTGATTGCATATACCACAATTTGTCTATCCATTCATCCACTGATGGACATTTGGACTATTTCCACCTTTTGTCTACTGTAAATAATGCTGATCCATACATGAGTATATATGTACTTACTTTTTTGAATACCTGTTTTAAATTCTTTGGGGTATATAACTCGGGGTGAAATTTCAGGGTCCTATGGTAATTCTAAGTTTAACTTTTTGAATTAACATCAAATACAAACACTTTGTGTGCCATGTTATCAAACTAAGTATGTTTCTTGAAGGAAAATTATTGTATTTAATTAAGCTTGAATCTCTTTCTTCCCCCCACCCCTCCCACCTCTTCAAGTTTCATGACTTCTAATATGCTTCTTTAGATGCTCAAAACTATTTATTAAATAGTTAATTCATCTACATGAACCTTGAGATTACTAGAAGAAAATACTGTAAAATGAATAAGTCTGTTTTAACAAAGAGAAATCCTATCATTTATATTCTTCAACTAAACAGATCTCTGTTTAAAATTTAAAAAAAAAATTCCTTGCTTTTCATATCTATCAATTTATTTGGTACTGGGCCAATCTTAATGTTTCTCCACCCACATACTTTCTCCCCAAATAAAGAATTTATCAGTAACTAAAAAAAAGTACAATTTTAAAACTGTTTTAAGCTTGTGATAAATAATAAAGCAAGTAAAAAGAATTATTTAAACATGAAAAAAACAAACTTGGGACAAATCCTCAATCATAAAATATTTCCCTATGACACAAAACTTGCTTATAAACAAAAGGCTCTTCAGAATAGCACAATATTGCTGCTAACTTATAAACCACATTTAAATATTTCCAAAAATGAGAAATTAAAATGTTCTTCTAAGTATAAAGGTATTTAATAGATGAAGATAAAGGTATTTAATAGATGCCATGTCATAAGTAGTTGTTTATTTTAACTGCTGGGACCATACTTTCTATGGAGCATACAAGGTGAGATGGGAGGGAAAACTCACAGTTATTGTACACCTACTGAATTTTACACTAAACAGGTGAAAACAAAAAGAAAGAGGGTTTAGGTTTTTTCCCAGCAGGAAAGCTTGATCATAATGACTTTGAAACCAAAACACAGCTCAAGGAAGTTAGGGAACCCATCCGAAAGTTTTTTTTTAAAGACAAGTATATTTTAAGGGGATTTATATGTAATCCTCTTATATGTGACCATTGATAGGGGGGTCTGGATCTCATTATCAGGACTAACTGCACTTTTCCAGAACAACTGCTTTGTTTTCAGATTGTGGACATAGTGACTCACAGTACTGATGCTGTTCTTATCTTTTCACTGGCTGCCAGTGAGCTCAGAGCTCCATTTCTGATCCACAACTCCAAGGGCAGAGCATTTCCTAGCTTACATTTTACATATTAATCTCAAATCTCATTTTAGATTCAGTCTTTTCTTGTTCCTATTTCTACTCTCATTGTATATATCTCTATTGCTCTGACTTAAAATCTATGAGGAACAACGTAAAACAAAGAAATCAATCTCTCTAATAATCCTACTCCCAACTTTTGAATTTAGGACTGTAAATCCTCATTGGTATATTTTCAGCAATCTATAATTATCCAGGGTGGGGTGATCTCAGAATGACCTCTATTACTGTGCTTGAGAATATGGCACATCTTACTGTGCCTCATTTTCCTGTTGTCAGTGGGCAAAGTTCTTACCTCATGGAGTGATGTGATGCATAGTAAAGGGTTTAGCACATGGCCCGGACCATAATAAGTCCTTAATTAAATTAAAATCAGCTCTCATTTGCTATTTTATACTAACAAGTCCTCCTGTGAACTTAATTTAGAGCAAAACAAAAAATCTTAAAGCAGAATTCAACGTACTGCATTTAAAAATGCACTAGTACAGGTGTAAAGTATTTCTTAATACCAAAAAGCATTTTAAGTTCACAGAAAACTAAAGGTAAAGAGACAATGATAACAAATGCTGGCAATCCTTTCAAAAAGACAGGCTCTGACCCTGACCGGTGTGGCTGTTTGGCTGGGTACTGTCCGGCAAAGTGAAAGGTTGCATGTTTGATTCCTGGCCAGGGCACATGCCTGGGCTGAGGGTTCAGTCCCCAGCTGGGGCATGTATGAGAGGCAACTGATCTATGTTTCTCTCCCTCTCTTTCTCCCTCCCTTCCCCTCTCTCTAAAAATAAGTAAAATCTTTTTTAAAAAGATAGGCTGTGAAGAGAAGGGGCAAACTAGGCAGGGGCTTAGTACTGAAGGAGAACTTAGTTTCTGTGTGTGGTTTTAATTTGTTTAATGTTTGTGCATGTGTGTGTGTGTTTTTAAGATGGGTAAATCAGGAATACGCACTGTGAGAGATACAGAGATGATAACAAATAAGTATAAACAAACTTTATATGTAAGGAGTTGAAAATGTCAGAAAAATGAAAAGATGAGGACCTAAAAAACTATAGATGATGTCAAAAATAAAATGTTATGTAGTAAATTAGAGTCTACTTTATAAAGCAATAATTCACAATCTACTTGTCTTTAAAGAAGCCTTTCAGCCCTGACTCGTGCAGCTCAGTGGATTGGGTGTTGTTCTGCAAAACAAAAGGTTTCCTGTTCCATCTTAGTCAGGGCACACGCCTGGGCTGTGGGCCAGGCCCCTAGTTGGGGGCTCGAGAGGCAACTGATCAAGATGTCTTTCCCTTTCTTTCTGCCTCCCTTCCCCTCTCTCTAAAAGTAAATAAAATATTTTAAAAAACAAGCCTTTAATAAATAAAACCACATGTTTCTTTGTTGTTATGTGCATGTAAATATCTTTAATTTACACAACAGATGCAGACCTGAAAAAGCTGCTCCTAGTAAAATGGATCCCCATGATTTACACCCTCAGATTGGGCAGCACCTCTGTGTTCAGTGCTGGGCAAGAGGGAAGTGTCTCCAAATGGAGAAATAGGTTATAAATGTCACGCTTGGGAAAGTCCCACAAATTTCATTTTTTTTCAAGGAAAGACAAAGCAACTTCACCCTACAAATGCAGGAAGGCCTAATAGTTTATACTGAATTTTCATTTTAATTTATAATCTGTAATGCAAATTTTTTTACATATTGTCTTTACTGAGCACAAGGGATCCCAAGCACAAAAAGATGATGAGGTAACATATTTAGAATTACTACAAAATGTATGCATAAGAATCCAATGAAGGAAATTTGGAACTTTCGGCCAAGATGGAGGCATAGGTAGACACACTATGCCTCCTCACACAACCAAAAGAAGGCCAACAACAATTTAAAAAACAAAAAACAACCAGAACTGACAGAAAATCGAACTGTATGGAAGTCCGACAACCAAGGAGTTAAAGAAGAAATATTCATCCAGACTGGTAGGAGGGGTGGAGATGGGTAGCCAGGTGGAGAGGACTCATGGCAAGGTGGCAGCTAGAAGACTGGGGCAGGCAAGGCATGGCTTGGGAACCAGGTGAGGTGGCGGCTGGTGGACTGGGTGGTTCCACATTCATGTGCAGATAAACAGGGAGGAACAATTGGGGAGCAAGACATGCCCTGCAATCCAGGGCTCCAGTGCGGGAAAATAAAGCCTCAAAGCCTTTGATTGAAAACACCTGTGGGGGTTGAGGTGCTGGGAGAAACTACTAGCCTCACAGAAGAGTTCGTAGAAGAGACCCATAGGGTCCTAGAAAGTACACAAGGCCACGGACCCAGGAATCAGCACCAGAAGGGCCCAATTTGCTTGTGGGAAGCGAGGGAAGTGACTAAAATCTGGCAGGGAGCAGAGCAAGCACCATGGTTCCCTCTTAGACCCCTCCTCCACATACAGCGTCACAACACAGCAGGTTAACCCACCCTGGTGAATACTTAAGGCTCTGCCGCTCACTATGTAACAGGCACACTGAGACAAAAAAAAAAATGGCCCAAATGAAAGAACAGATCAAACCTCTAGAACAAATACAACTAACCAACAAAGAGATAGCCAACCTATCAGATGCACAGTTCAAAGCACTGGTGATCAGGATGCTCACAGAATCGGTTGAATTTGGTCGCAAATTAGATGAAAAAATGAAGGCTATCCTAAGTGAAATAAAAGAAAATGTACAGGGAACCAACAGTGATGGGAAAGAAACCAGGACTCAAATCAATGGAGTGGGCCAGAAAGAAGAAAGAAACGTTCAACCAGAACAGAATGAAGAAACAAGAATTCAAAAAAATGAGGAGAGGTTTAGGAACCTCCAGGACATCTTTAAATGTTCCAACATCCGAATAATAGGGATGCCAGAAGGAGAAGAGGAACAG
>CM052538.1:52886431-52901847 GCA_028533065.1 Trachops cirrhosus
CCAAGGACCTACATCCAAGATTACTCTATCCAGCAAAGCTTTCATTTAGAATGGAAGGGCAGATAAAGTGCTTCTCAGATTAGGTCAAGTTAAAGGAGTTCATCATCACCAAGCCCTTATTATGTGAAATGTTAAAGGGATTTATCTAAGAAAAAGAAGATAAAAAATATGAACAGTAAAATGACAGCAAATTCACAATTATGAACAACCACACCTAAAAAAAAAACAAAAACAAAAACAAACTTAGCCAACAACTAGAACAGGAACAGAATCACAGAAATGGAGATCATGTGGAGGGTTATCAGCAGGGGAGTAGGAGGGAGAGAGATGGGGAAAAGGTAATGAGAATAAGTAGCATAAATGGTAGGTAGAAAATAGACAGGGGGAGGTTTAGAATAGTATAGAAAATGTAGAAGCCAAAGATCTTATATGTATGACCCAGGGACATGCCTAAAGGGGAGGAATGTGGGTGGGAGGGGGTGTGCAGGGCAGAGGGGAATAAAGGGGGAAGGGGAATGGGACAACTGTAATAGCATAATCAATACAATATTTTTTTTTTAAAAAAGAATCCAATGAAGGGAATTTGATTACCCAAAACTAAGCCCTATATTGTAAATCAGAGTTTTGCTTTAGATGGATTTAAAGAAAGTTACTATTTATTTCATAAGGAAAAACTTTCCAAATGCCCTGAGTGCAGTTTTGCTTCATTTTGTATGCAAAGAGTCTCTTATGTTCATATGTTTAAATGACATATCCCCATCTCTTGGAATTATGAGCCTAAATTTCTTAGGTCTGTCTAGGAAAAGTCCAGCCATTGTTAATGTAGCAAGAATGGTTTGTAGGACATTGATGTAACCTGGCAGCCAAGGAGAGTGGACTAGAATGCACATGCATGAACAATGATGACTTCACTGATCTAGTCAGAGAGAGTAGTAGACACCACTGACTGAGCATGCATACTGTGTGGATGTCACATTCAAAAGGACTGAGTCAGTAGAGCAATGAATCTGTATCAAATTTTGGGTCAAGCTTGAACATTTCTCTGTGGAAACTATTCGGATGATTCAGAAGTCTTTCAGGGATAATGCAATAAAAGTGTGACACAAACACTTCAGAAATGATCGAGAATCTGTTGAAAGTGACCCATGCTTTGGAAAGCCTGCAACAAGCAGAGCACCTGAGAATGTTGAATGAGTACAGGCTGTAGTCAACAAAGACCAGAGACTGACAATGCAAGAATTAGAAGCTGATCTGGCAATTCCCAAAACTACTGTGTCCGAGATTTCGATGCACGATCTTGGCATGAAATGTGTTGTGGCAAAATTTGTTCCACAATTTAGGAAAATATGACAGGGCAGCTAATGGTGATTCCAACAACAGATTTTGCAGAATGTTTTGAACAGTGGAAGAGATTCTAGGAGAACTGTGTGAGGCCCCAGGTGCCTACTCTGACGGGGATTGAGACATCATTGTCCTATGCATAATGTTTCTTGTATCTTGTATCTGCTTCAGTAAATGTCTCTATTTTTCATAGTACACGGTTGGATACTTTCTGGACAGAATTCTTCCATAAAAACTTATTTAAGAAATAGAAAGAACAATAATGCCTTTTGAAATTGAAATACATCCTTTGTATTTCTTAACACTGTTAATACAAAAATGCAACCATTAACTTGCAAATCAGAACAAAGCATTTCATTTTAAAACATCATTTCTTTTTTAAAGATCATGGCTTTCAAAGGTCATTTTGGTGAACTCAGTAATGACATTTATTCTTTAGATAAAATGTTGTAAAGTGTCAAGTAAGCTTTACGTTTCTTTCATGGGCAAGTTTAATTGTTAAAATTTGGGTGATGTGATTACTTCCTTTAGAATCAGTTTTACCTTATTTTTAAGAAGATATGTATGAGGCAAAATGAATATATATGTTTTGACACTGAAATTCCCAAAGCTACATGTTAGTCATCTGCTTCATGCTCATTTTAAATCTCTTTGGTATATTTTTGAAACCTCACATTGTGAATCATAAAATAAATGTTAAATCATATAGCTACATGAGAAAAATTCTAAAATTGATACAACTTTATCATTGGGTCACTAATACTCAATAGTAAAGAGTAAGTACGATAAAATAAGGAATCATGGGCTTATTATAAATATGTTACTTAGGACACAATATGCACAAAGTCTGGTCATAGTACTTTCGTACAATTGATTTACTCCTTCACTCAATTTCATTAACTCAACAAATATCGGGCTAACCACCAAAGGGATAAAAGTGAAAAGACCTTGTCTCTGTCCTCTGCTGTCAAAAGGGAGAGACAGACATGCAAATAACAGTTGCAATACAATAAAGTAACCAGTGCAACAGAATTGGGTACATAGTGTTATGGGAGTACAGGGGAAGAAGCTACTCTGGAGACAGAAGAAACCACCCCAAGTCTTAAATGACAGGTCTTAGCAACTGTAGATATGGACGTAAAGCCAAAGAAGCAATCTAAGATAAGTTCAGGCATCTGACCGGGACATCTAACTGGTGTTGATCTCTGAGTGAGGAAATAGAGAAAAGGGAACAGATTTGGAATTGTGGAAAAAGGGTGAGGATTTCAGATTTGTACCTATTAAGTGTGAGATATCTACCCATTAAACAGCTGGGTGAGGTACCTGATAAGCAGTATGTACCTGATAACCAGGTCTGAATTCAGAGAGTTCTGAGCTAAATAGATTTGAGAATAGGTTTGAAGCCAAAGAGATAAATGAAATTGCCTGTGAGTATCAGAAATAGAAGTTCATGAAGCATTAATTTTGTTTGGCAATAAACTAAATTGACTATTTTTTTTTAGAATACCTTCAACTGCAGACTCACTGCAGACTCACAGTCTAGTGGGAATTAAAGCCGAATTTTATTAGAGACACTGAAGAGTGTTAATATGTGAGAGCTGCAGACAGTTCTATGTGGTGATGCTCTAACATCTTGCTCTGTGCACTCCTAGCTTCTGCTACACCTCAAGGGCTGCAGGACACATGCCTCTCTTGGTCTTTTGCAAACCCTTAGTTCATCATTGGAAACCTTGGCTTGACTTGGCTTCCCTCCGCACTCAATTTATAGATTCCCACAGACCTCCTGGTGTTAATTTTGGCTGCTCCCCACCGCCATCTTCTGAGATTACAAACAGAACCAGATGCCTGCATGCAGCACTCCACCCTGACCGCCACACGCCTTTGCTGCTTCTGACATACCAGAAGCAATTCTAACTCTTATGAGGCAACTAAAAATTGAACTAGAGGTACTATACAAACTTCTTAAAATACTTAGTTTCAAGCAATAAGAAACAAGGCATGCTGAGTTTATTCTTGCATCATGTAATTAAATGGTATTTATAACTATTAATAATTAGCTAACAATTACATATGCAACTTATCAAATTTCACAAAGTAGAAGTAATGACATGACAAAATTTGATCTTTCACAGTAAACACAGAAGTTCATAGGCCCTATGAAACTAAAATTAAACTGCTTCTGACATTGGCAATGAATATTAATTAGGCTTAAGTTATTTGTTAAAAGCTTCAAAGAAAAATGCCTTTGACATTATGTAGGTTCAAAATAGATCTCTGATAAGCTGTAGTTAACAACATTATCGTTTTAAATTTATTTATTAATATTAAATTTCACACCCATCCCCTCTCTCTTCAGTAGTGAGTTTATCACACAGGCCAGCATAAGGTAAAGAGTTTGCCAGTACGTTCACTGACTGGGTCCATGGTGGTGGCCACTGCCCCAACAGGGCAAGAGAACGGAGGACTGGGGATAACAGGGAAGGACATTTATGCTTCTCTTCCCATTGGCTCTCCCATCTTCCAATGGTTGTGTTAGTCTCTAATTCTTGAAGTTAAAGTCCCCCCAGTTGAAATACCTTGATAAATTTCTGTCTTCTGTCACTCTTTCCCAGAGCAAGAGTGTGGTTGGTTTGATCCACAGAAGCTTGCCATTAACTGGACAATGTTTTACCAGTAAATAGGGTTACTTTCTTTTTTACTTTCTAGGATCAAACCAGAAGGTTCTCCTTTGTTTCTTTTTACCTGTGGTAAACCCATCTGGGTAGGTACCCAAACCTTCTGTATTAGTTTCCTATTGCTGCTATTACAAATTACCACAAACTGAATGGCTTAAAACAACTCAATTTTATTATCTTTGAGTTCTGGAGATTCAAAGTCTAATTCAGCTAAAATTAAGTTGTTGGTTTGTCTGTGTTGCTTCTGGAGGCCCTAGGTGAGAATTTGTTTCCTTGCCTTTTCCATCTTCTATAGACTGTCCACATCCCCTGACTTCTGACCCTCCATCACTTTGACCTCTGCTTTTGAGCCACATCTCCTTTTGTGACCCTTCTTCCTCCTGCTTATAAAGACCCTTGTAATTATATTGAGTCCATCTGGACCATCCAGGATAATCTCCCTATCTCAAGATCCTTAATTATATCCACAAAGTCTCTTTGGTTTTATAAGGTGAGATAGTCACAGCTTTGGAGAATTGGGATGTGGACCTCATTGGGGGTAGCCATTATTCTACCTGCCACCCACTCTTCCCTTCTGGAAGCAGCCTGCCAGTCTAATCCATATGCATACAAGTGGCACTGGAGTCTGTTGGGAGATCTGGTCCCTGTCTCCCTTTGTACACTTGAGCTTGAGGGGCCCAATTTTAGATAAAGAGTCAGAGTAAAAAAATCCCACTTGGGATGAAGCCTAAAGCACACATTCTAATGTAAATTTCACAGGACTCTACACTGAGGGTTACACACACAAGCAAAATGACTATATTTTCTATCTGGCTAGCAATCTTGCTTGGTTGGTTTGCTTTATTGAACCCTAGAGAAGGAGAAGGGTACATGGTGACCCAGTCCCCAGACTCATTATATTCACTCCATAGATATTTGATGAACTTCCTGAAGATTCTTTGGTATTGGACTTCATTTCCAAATTCTCTAATTCAAGGCACACCTGCACAAATCTATACTTGAGTAAAAGTCCAACACAACTTGAATCGTCTGCAAAATGTAATGAATTTTCCAAAGATACTTTTACCACTTGACACTAAAATACAGTAAAATCATAGTACTCAATATTTTTCAACTTTATATCAGCACAGAATGAAAAGCCTTGTGAATGCTGATCAATGAAGCTACTCTTCATTCACACTGCATTAACAAGCATGCACTACACTCTCCACATTGCCAGATTCTTCAGCCAATGCAATCCTCATTAGCTATAAATAAAGTTGTCTTCATGACATTCATAACTGAATATTTAAATCAATATCAGATGCAGAAATATCCTTGGTAACAAAAGAGCAACTGTGTTTAAAGGCATAATACCTGCCATTGCAGGAGCTTCATCATCTGTTTCACTGAGAATAGCATTATTAGATTAGAACACATCAAAGGATTAATGGAAATTTTTTAAAAAATATGTGGCAAAGGCAAAAATCACACTGGCCTGAATTGTTATGCAGCTCAGGGACTCTTTGGCCTAGAAAAAGAACAGGCTGCATGCAGTTACAGAAGCCCTACCCCACTCCTATCACTTTACTTTCAATTCATTCATTCACTCATTCATTCACTCACTCATTCTGCAGGATATGAAAATAAACATGCAGTTTCTGCTTTCAACTTGCTCACTCCCTACCAGAGAAGAGAAACATTGAAACAATTAACTCTTCACATACTATGAAAAGTGCTATAATAGGTCACTAGAAGCAAAAAAAAAGGAGTCAGGAATTCTGACCAGAGAGCTCCCAGCAAGAGGCAACCCAGCATGATGTGGCTATGCATGGGACTGTGAAGCCTCTTTGTGACTTAATCTCTCTATGCTTCATATTTCTATGTGTTAAACAGAGATAATGACAGCATGTTATGCAGAATAATGGCTATATGGAAATAGTAATAAGGGTTCAATAGGCATAATAAATGTGATATATGTGTTTGCTAACTTGAAAGCTTTATAGAAGAAGTAATGTTTGAGACAGACTTTGAAGAACAGGCAAACACTTGTTGATAAGAAAGGAAGAAGGGGCATTCTGGGTGGAAGGAAGCTACTTCTGTGAGGATATTCCCCTGGTGGGGCACCATCTGGTCAAAACATCTAGAGAATAAGTCATGGACACCTTAACCCCAAACTGCACTTCTTAGGAGCTTCAGAAAAAGCCAATGTATCTGTTTCCAGAATAATCCAACTCCCTGAGGATAGTCGTGGGGGATCCACACTGTCCTCTTTCTTTAGTCTAAGCAAATCCAATTTCCTCTCCCACCAATGCCTTTAATTGCAAGTCCTGTCAATTTTAAAACCTCTGTTCTATCCACTTTCTCTCACCTATCTCATCTCTTTAGAAGCACACCCAGACTCTCCACCTCTGCTCTGCCCCCACTTAATCTATTCTCCACAAAGTAGTCACAAGTCATTTCTTAGCATAAATCTTTTGCATTACTCCCCTCCTTAAAACTGTTCACACTGCACTTAGAATAAATCCACACTCCTTACCAACCTACAAAACTCTCTGCTGAAGCCCCTACCTAGCACTTCCATGTCATGTGTCACCAGCTTCTCATTACTCACTGTGCTCCATACAAGCTCCATCCTGCCTCAAGGCTTTTGTATATCAAACCCCCTCTACCTGAAACCTCCTTCCACTCATTCTTTAACTGACAAACAGCTTCTTACCCTTTAGAGATCATCTTGAGGAATGGTGCTGGCCAGTGGAAAGGGGACTCACAAGAAGGTGGGCAGGTGGCAATGTGTTCTGGCCCTGCCACCCAGACTGTGTGAGCAGAAGTTGCCCAGTATTTCTGAGCCTGTGTGTCTACCTGGAAAATTGTGGGAATGGACCAGACATGTGCTCATTCCCTCCAATCTCTTTGCCTTCTTTTTCCACTGCTAAATAAACTTAACCTCCTTACCCTCTTTCTCTCTTCCTTCTATCACAGGCCTGAAACCATTTTTTTAATCCCTCACTCTATTCCATTTCCATTAAAAAATAAATAAAATGGGAAGAGCAGAAAGGGAAGAGCAGAAATAAAGAGTGTTATTTTCTTCTTTATGGAAAATTTTAAACAAAAATATGACTGATGAATACAGACAAGCACATTTTAGAAGTAAAAACACACTGCTGTATGAATAACGGCACAGGCCATTAGCCTGGATTCACATGCCACAAGTTCCTGCCTGCCTCCTTCCCATTAGTGTCCTTCCTTTTGCTCTGCGCACCCCACCCACATTGGCCTTCAATTACATCCTCCCAAAGAGGAGTCTTTGTGCTTGTTGTTCACACCATAACACTACACCAAATTACGTATGTTCACAGCACCAGTAACCTCCTCTTTATTATTGTACTTACAATTGTAATTTTGTATTTAATTGTAATTATTTTATTGGATTTGCCTACTCAATAACCTGTATGTTCTACTAGGGCAGAAATCACTCTGTTTAAGCTTATAAGTAATAAGCTACCTATTACATAGTATATACTCAATTAATGTTCTGAATGAATACATGTATAAAAAGAACAGAATCAAAAGCATCCTATACATAAGATATCCTTAATAACAGCTCTCCAGCCTGGTGTCATATGGCAATCAAGAAACCTGTATCCTCTGTAGAATCTATGTGGGGTATTCCTCCCCACTTCCATGCTGCTGCCTAGGATCCACTGGCAACACTTAACTCCCTTCTCTTCTTCTAATCCTACACTTGTGGCAGTCTTTAAAGTGGCTAGAAAAAAACAGTGTTAAGAATGAAGAATAGAAGAGGAGATACCCAAACCAGATGGCAATATTACAAGAAAAGAAAATTACAGACCAGTATTCCTTATGAATATAGACACAAAAATCAACAAAACCAGCAAACTATATCCAGCAAAGTATAGTAAGGATTATACAACATAACCAAGTGGAATTTATCCCAGGAATTCAAAGTTGGGTTAACATCTGAAAATAAATTGTTGGAATACACCACTGTAACAGAATAGAGAACAAAGGTCATATGATCATATCAATAGACACACACCAAAAAAACAATTCACAAAATGGAATACTATTTCATGATAAAAACACTCAACAATCTAGGAAGAAAAGGTAGACTCTTTCAACCTAATAAAAGGCTATGAAAAACCCACTACTAACATTATACTTAATGGTAAATAACTGGGTGTGTTCCTCCTAAGACTACTTCTACTTAACATTGTACTAGCCAGGGCAATTGTGGGGCAGGGAGAAGGAATGGAGGGAGGGAGAATGGGAGGGAAAGAGAGACATCCAGATTGGAAAGGAAGAATACTTAAGAATAATTTTAACAAATAGGCACGATACTTATACTCTCAAAATTACAAAACATTGTTGAAATTTTAAAAAGACCTACATAAATGAAAAGCTATCCCATGCCCCTGTATCAGAAGAAGTAATATTGTTAAGATGGCATCACTACCCAAACTGGTCTACAATTCCTGCCAAAATCCCAGCTGGCTTTCATAGCAGAATTTGACAAACAGATCTTGGAAATCATATGAAAATTCAAGGGACCAAGATAGTCAAAACAATCTTGAAAAATAATAACTAAGCACATTTTTCAATTTAAAAACTTACTACAAAGCCATAGTATTCCAGACAATGGTACTGGCATAAGACTAGACATATAGATAGAGCAATAGAATAAAATTGAGAGTCCAGAAATAAACCTTTACGTTTATGGTCAATTTTTCAGCAAGAGTGAAAGACAACTCAATTCTTTCAACAAATGATGCTGGGTCAATTGAACATCCACATACAACAAAATAAAGCTGGACGTCTTTCTTTTACCATGCACAAACATTAACTCAAAATGGATTGGACCTAAATTAAGCAGGAACTAAAATTATAAAACACATAGAAAAAAACATAAGAATAAATCTTAATGAATTTGGATTTGTTGCACAAGTGACAAAAGATAAAAACAGATAAATTGTACTTCATCAAAATAGTATGTTTTATTTTCATCAAAATATCAAAACTTTTCTGTTGTAAACTAACCATCAGAAAAGTGAAATGATAACCCACATAAAGGGGGAAATATTTGCAAATCATGTATCTGACAAGTAACTTGTATCTGGACAACTTACAAACCAATAATAAAAAGACAAATAACTAAATTTAAAAATGGACAATGTATTTAAACACATATTTCTCTAAAAAATGTACAAAAATGTCCAATAGGCACAAAAAATATGTTCAACATCATTAGTCATTAAGGAAATACAAATCAAAATCACAATAAGTTACCACTTCACACCCATTAGAATGGCTATAATCAAAAGAGGAGAGTAGTATTGCTGAGGTTGTAGAGCAAACAGAATCCTCACATACTGCTGGTATAAATGTAAAAATTATGCAGTCCCTCTAGAAACCAGTTTGTCATCTCTTCATACTGCTAAACATGAAAGTTATTATTACCCAACAACTCTACTCCCAGATATCTGCCCAAGAGAAATGAAAACATATATCCATAGAAAGATTTTTATGCAAATCTTCAGAGCATCATTATTCATAATAGGCCAAAACTGGAAATAACCCAGATGTCTACCAATGGAAGAATGGATAAATAAATGTGGTATATACATACAATGAATTATTGTTTGGCAATAAAAAGAAATGAAGTACTCATACATGCTACAACAATGATGACCCTTGAAAGAAGTCCAAAAGCCACATATTGTATGATCCTATTTACACGACATGTCCAGAAAGAGGCAAATTCACAGAGACATAAAGCAGGTTAGTGGTTTCCAGGGGCTGGCAAGGCAGGCAGGTGGGGAGGGAATGGTGACTGACTGCTAATGGTGTGGGAGTTTGTTTTAGGGCAGATAAAAATATTCTAAAAATTAGATTGGGGTGATCATTGTGCAATCCTATGAATCCACTAAAAAAATGAACTGCATACTTTAAAGAGATAAATTTAATATGTCAATTATATCTCAATAAACTACTTTTAAACAAGAAAGAAAAAACGTGCCCTGAGGCCATGCTCTTCCTAATTCACCCCTGAGATCAATACCCTGAGCTCCTCTCCTCTCCCCATCCCCAACTCCCAAAGACTTCATTCTCCCCACAGAGACCCAAGCCTGGATCCCCCAGGAAAACATTCAGGATGACCTCAATCAGTCTGGACTTTTTCTATGCAATAAACATATCATATATATTGCATGTTATATTACAGGTAATATAGCAGGTTATATATAAATTTATAAATTATAAATTTCAAACTTCTGAGACTTAAATTTCTGAAGACCTATCCTGATCATCTAACCCAAACCCAAGTGGACTGCAAAGTCTAAAATATTTATTTACTATCTGGACCTTTATAGCACAAGTTTGCTGACACATATGCATTTATACATTTATGATCTTTATATATCTTATTTTTTTCGGTGAGTCACTGAGTGAAAAAAAGGCAAAGGAGGGGTAGGAGAGGGAAGAAACAAGAGGAAAACTTATATCCTTTCTTTTATGTTATTGTTCACAATAAAAACAGTAGACTGTGGGAGCCAGCTTGTCCAGATTCATAAGAGCCAGTTTTAAAATTTTCAAGAGCTTTGTGAGCCAGTTGATGTCATGCTGAAATTTGCTATAGTAGAAATATTTACAACACAGAAATCAGCAAACACTACAAATCTTGGCTTTTTCTTTTTCCAGGGAGCCAGCATACCTCTAAATGAAAACCTTCTGAAAACCTCACCTCTCTACTTTTCAGAAATCAGAAGGTAGGGAAGAAAGTTTGGACCTGCTTTTGGGTTCACAGGAAATGTGTACATGGAACACCGTGTACAAAGCTAGAAATAGAGTGGCAAGTACACAGGGCAGTGTTTGAGACCCCCGAAAAGAAACCTCCGAATCTCACAGTGACTGTCTCTGATCCTCTCTCCCTTTGTCCCTTCTCTGCTGAGACACCCATTCTGTACATGAGTAACCACCTGGAAAATCTCCACTCCCAGGTCTCTGGACAGTGCTATGAGGGTAAGGGCCCAGCCCACTGCCAGGACTGTGTAGCAGGTGAACAGTGGTTCCTGGCATTAACAAAGGCAATGAATCTCTAAGAAGGTAGATCTTAAATGTTCTCACCATAAAATCAATGGTAATTATATGATGTTATGAAGGTATTAGCCAATGTTATGGTGGTAATCATTTTCAAGTATATGATGTCAACAACTTAAACTTACACAAAGTTATATGTTAATTATATCTTATAAAGCTGGGAGCGGGCAAGGCAATGGAGAGGAAGATTTTTTAATCACCACTAGAGGGAGGCTCCACGGGTCATGCTTTGCATAAAGGCACTTGAGGGACTAGAATGCTGGGGTTAAACCAGAGGAAGGAAAAGCAATGCAGGCTGCAGGAGAGAGGGAAGAAGAATGAAGTGGAGAGGAAAGGACAATTGTTCTGTATCTTCTACAAAGGGGTCCTAGATATCAGCATCCAGTCTTAGGGATCTGGTGGGCAAAGGACACAGGTGAGACTCAGAAAACTGGCATCAGAACTCAGCGTATTTCCAACAAGCTAAGCATTCTTATTGTGTGGAGAGTGGGGTCACAGCAGAGGCCTCAGGATGGAAGGCTAGGAGAGCATCACATTCCCTCCAAAACCAGGAGCGACACTGATGGATATGTCAACACTGAGAATTGCCATGAACAAGTCTTCATTCTCAACAATGTCTACATATTTAATTGTTGGTTATGCATTTTATTTATTAATTTAAAATAATTTTATAAATGTGTTATTAAAAGCTGGTACATAAAGGAGATCCAATATTTTTATTTAGAATAATGATATATAATATATAACTATATTCTCTTGTATGTAATATAAATTATAATTCTCCTACTCTGTTGAAAAAACCAGTAAAGAGTAAGGAGCCAAAGGAAAGATTACTTACAAAAATGTCAACCTAGATCTACATGGTGTAACATAATGGAAGTTAGGATTTCATTAATCAGAAATTAATACTTATTTTCTCATGTAAAAAAGCAAACTGTAGTATCACATTTTAACTCAGAAATGAATTAAGTAGGCTTTTCCCAAGGTAGCAAAGTGGAACCTAAATTCCACTTCGTTTCCATGAGAAAAAGTTCCAAACAACCTGCTTATGAAAACAATGTTCAGAACAAAATGTGTATGTAACTTAGGCAAACAAAAGTATGTGTACAACAGTTGTTGGGAAAGCTAAAAGCTACCCCTTCTTTCTTTTCATTGTGATAGTTTGTGTTTTTATCTTAGAATCTGTACAACCTCCACCCTCCCCCAACACACTGTGGCTGCATCTTTTGCAGTTATAAGAAAAAGGATTTCTCACAGTTTTACCTCAAGGCTGTTGGTCCCACTTTGCAGCTGTAGTAACATTTCCTGGCTCCAGAAAAGCTATTTTAAACTAATGCAAATTGGACAAGGTCACTGAGGTACTAAGAACAGAACTGGTAACCTACAAGTAGTAAACCCAAGACTCTCTTCCTACTTCTAGAGGGAAAAAAAGTACAACCTAACAATTTTCTCTATTAAGGCAAAACCATTATGAACACTCATGATTGAAAATGCTCTGAGCTAGTAGGAATTATGAGCTATGGTAATTTCACAGAAATGTAATGTAGTATACCCAAGTTTAACACATAAGCACAATACCTACTCACAATATCCTGGCAGAACCATTAAAAAATCCTATCAGCTCAGCCAACAGTGTATTTAAACAGGCACAGCCTGGTTTCACAGGATTGTTTTAATAATATTTTTTCACTGACTGTCTCATTGGTTAGTTGATATGAACTCATAACTCCTCAGCTAAAATTTGGAGGCAACCAATGAGAACAGTCATACTAAGATAAGCAAGAAGCAAACCCAGTAACAAGAAAAAGAAAAGCAGTGAAATGCCAAGCTGAGTGGTCAACTAGCTGACTTAGAAAGTCTTTATCAGTTCCCTCTCACATTCTTGTTCCTAGTCCTGACTTGACTGGATGGCTCCATGAGAACCAATGTTCCAGAAACAGCTGTTTCCCAGTTTGGCTCTGATCTCCACTTTTGGCCCCTGGAATGCCACTCTTCCAGTCTCCCACTGCCATATAAAAAATACATTGCAATCCTTTCGGGGAAGAAGACTCCACCCTCTCTGAGGAGGATATGCATGGATAGCATGATGGAATGTGATCCTCTTACTCTTAAACAACCATTGGGAAGGAGTCCAGAAGTCCAGGTTAGAAGACATTTCATGGAAAGAATTAGGCCATATCTCGGAAAAGTAACTGCATTTATTTCCTGATTATTTCTAGCAGCAGATGTAAACAACCATTGGGACTCTTTCAAGGTCATTTCCAAAATAAGAGCTAGGGATCTTGGAAGAATTCTGCCTATGACCACAATCCTGTTCAAAGAAGGGACAAAAAGGCCAGGATACCAGAGATGACACCATAATAATAATGTCTTATACTAATTAGGCATGTACTTTGTGCCAGGCACACAGGGAATCACAGAACATGCATAAGTAGTATATATGGTATTTATAGTCACCAGAGCTAATGGAAAATTAGGCACAAAGGGGACCAAAAAGTTAGAGAGGTATAATCATAAATGGGGTAGCCAAGAGAGGCCTCACTGAGAAGGGGAATTTAAGAGAAGATTTGAAGGGAGTGAAGAAATGTATCAAGCAGGTGTCTGGGGAAGAGCATTCCAGACAAAGGGTAGACCAACTTCAGTGTCGCTTAGGAGAGAGCATAGGTGGTATATTGTGGAACAGGAAGGGCATCAGTGTGGCAGAAGCACAGCCATGGGGTAGGTGGGAAGAGTAGGAGAAGTCAGAAGGATTAGAAAGAGCTGGGTAGTATAGAGCCTTATGAATTTAATTAATTATAAGGACTTTTTCTTTCACTCTGAGAGAGATGGAAATGTGTAAGAGGAATGTAAGAGTGAGATGGGAAGATATAAATGTCAGCAGAGGAGTAGATTGACCTGACTTATGAGGTAGCATTGCTCTGTCCGTGTGTTGAACTTAGACTTTGTGGTGGGGTAAGAATGGAAGCATAGAGAGAAGTTAGAAGGCCATTGCAATAATCCAGGTGAGAAATGGCGGAGGCTTGGTCTAGGCTGGTAGCAAGGGAGGTGGGGAGAACTGGTCAGATTTCAAATGTATCCTGAAGACCCAGCTGGAGGATTTATGAATACATTAAATGCTGGCTGTGAGAGAAAGAGGAGTCAAGGATGACTCCAAAATTTTTGGCTCAAGCAACCAGAAAAATGGGGCTGCTACTTGCTGAGAGAAAGGAGTAAATGAGAGAAGTAAGTATGGAGAAGGGGCATATCAGGGTGTCATCCATCCAGAATGTTGGCAAAGAGAACAGTATTTTAGTTTTAAAATCTTTCAAAGGATATGGCTCTCATATTAAGATCTCCAATTTTACCTTAGTGATGCCTCCTTCACTCAGTCATTGGTATACTCAATTATTCATCCATTCATTCATTCCTTTATTCAACAAATGTTTATCAAGTGTCCATGCTGTGTCAGTGTGCTAGGTCTTGGGACATGCAGTGAGAAAGAGATACTTGATTCCTTTCCTTATAAAACTTACAATCCAGAGGGGAAACAATAGGCCAATTATTACATAAACATACCTATACCTATATGTAGTAATAATCTATAAACTAAGAAAAACCAAGATTTACCAGTAAATAAAGAAAGGTGTGAGAGGACTTAAGTAACTTGCTCTTAATTGCATAGCTGGGGAGACACAGGGTTGGAACATAAACACAAGTTGTCCCCCTCCAGAGCCCACGTCTTATGTTAATGGAGTGATGGAAAGAACACCAACCAGCATCATTCTGTGGTAGAGACAAAGAGAATCAGAACTCAGTTCAAGAAGCCCTGCATAGTGGCTCTAATATGGCTGTCACAGAATGTTTCTGGGGCCAGTGTTCCCTTATCTATAAGATGATCAATGTAGACAGACCAAGTCTTTATTGTATGAAATGTTAAAAGGACTTATCTAAGAAAAAGAAGATAAAAACCATGTGTAGTAAAATGACAGCAAACTCACAATTATTGGCAACCACACCTGAAACAAAAACAAGAAGAAACTAAGCAAACAACTAGAACAGGAACGGAACCACAGAAATGGAGAACACATGGAGGGTTAGCAACAAGGAAGTGGGAGGAGGAGCGGGGGGAAAGTACGAAGAATAAGTAGCATAGAGGGTAGATAGAAAATAGACGGGGAGGGCAAGAATAGAAGGGGAAATGTAGAAGCTAAAGAACTTATGACACATGGACATGAACTAAAGGGGGGGAGTGGGAGAGGGTGTTCAGGGAGGAGGGGAACGAAGGGGGGATAGTAGGACAAATGTAATAGCATTATCAATAAAATA
>CM052538.1:52902347-52969879 GCA_028533065.1 Trachops cirrhosus
CTGTTTTTGTTGTTGTTGTTGTTGTTGTTGTTGTTGTTTGGTCTTGTTGAGCTCCTGTAGTGAGGGGTGGGGCCTTAGGAGTTCACCAGGGCAGGGCACCCCATTCGCTGGGTTTTGATGCTGTATGTGGGGGCAGGGTCCGAGAAGGAACAATGGCGCTTGCTCTGCTCTCTGTAGGACCTCAGACCATTCTACTGCCTTCCTCGAACTAACTGGGCCCCTCTGGCATGAATTCCCATGTGGGTGGGCCTGTGTACCCCACGGACCTTCCTTTTCAGTCAGTGACCCAAAGCTCCACTTCCCAGTGCTGGGACCCTGAGTTGCGTGCAGTGCCTTGCTTCACAATGGCCACCTCGCTGGGTTTGCTGGTCGCCACCCCCTGGCCGGGGCCCACCAGCCACCGCTGCTTGAGTGCTCAGGGTCCACCTGCTGCGGACTTGCGAGCTGCCCAGGTGGCTCAGCTCTCTGCTCTGTGTCCCTCACCCAGCCCGACTCCGCCCCTCGTACCAGTGTGGATGAACGTGTCTATTTTTAAATCGTTGGGTGTCCGATTCCATACACTTCAATTTTCTGTCAGTTCTGGTTGTTATTTTGTTTCTATATTGTTGTTGTCCCTATCTCGGTTGTGGGAGGAAGCACAGTGCGGCTACCTATGCCTCCATCTTAGCTGGAAGTCGATCTGCCTACGTGTTTATAAAGCATTATGTACACTTACTGCACTCCATAAATAATCACAGTAATCACCCTCTAAACAAAATTAGAATATTAGCACATTCAACCAGTCTAATATTCTAATTTGCTTTAGTGCTTCATAATTATCTCATGAAAGCAGTGGTATAATGGGCACTACATTATACGATCTTCCAAAAATGTTATTATATATTCTGGCAGAGATGCACCTGTGATTTTCCTCCAACCACATCTATGATACAGAAATGGCAGGGTAATATTTAAGTTGTATTCATGTTGCAAACTATTCAAAGTCATCTTCTTTTCAGCTTTTCCACCCAAAAAGCCAGTCAGCATTAAACATGGTCAAACTCTGTGTCCTGAAGTAACTTGAACAGGAAGATGACAATATATAATTTGCCCCACATAAAGCACAGCGTGAGAATTACAGATTGCCACTCACTTATCACAGGAAATGCAGGGTGTAGGGACATTTACATAAGCTTTAACAATCCATAACTACCAATAGCCACAGTAGTAAGCTGGTTAAGCCTCGACTCTGTTGTAAAAAGAGCAAACTGCCTCCTACTTTCAAACACAGAGGAAAGAGCAAGGAAATTGCTGAAATGCAGTTGATAAGCACCTCTCCATTTCTAATAAGCAGTACTGCTGGTCTCTTCCTGCAACAAACTTGCCAGGTTGAGGTAATTAAGTTAGTAACACAGCTTAAATCATGAAACAGACAGGTTATATGCCCAAAACACCCATGACATTTGGAAATATATAGTGTTAAAAGAGCACTACTACATAAAAATGAAAACCTCACACCATTTTACTATTTAAGAAGGGGGAGCTCCCTGCCTTTTCTGATTTTTGCCCAGAGGTTTTCTTCTGATGCAGCAATGTTATTTTTATGTGCCAGAATGGGAACCTTGGCCAGAGGCTACTGCTGTCAAAGATTCCAGGTTCTCAGGCTGTATTTTTAGTCATCTGAATTAATTGGATAAAGCACAGAGAGTAAAAATCCCTTTGACACTGCTACATAAATATCTAAGGCATAGTTCCCAGAAAGACCTGCTGGCAGGCCAGAGACCTGACACATGGGCAAAGGCGTCGAATCTGCACTCCACCGAATCCTGACCCTCCACATTCTCTCCAGCAGAGCAAAACCCATTGATATTTACAGTACATGGAGCTGACTTTGGAGGATGTTATCATTTCAAACATTATCCAATCCACCAAAATAATCATTAGGTATGTATGTCTTCACTTGTACCCTCTCAAAAAAGCAACAACAACAATAAAACTGTCTTTACCTAATTTTCAGATTTATGTGTACAAGACTGAAGCAAATGAGAAATGTCAGTCCATGGGCTGTACCCTCCAGGACATCCCCACTAAAATGATGAGAGGAGAAATGTACAATGTCTGTACTTGGTCTCTAGTGACTACTTCTAAGTTTTAAACTAGATATCTTCTTAGTTAAAACACCATCAGAAGACATATACTACTCACTGCTGGGCAAGGAAAACAATCTATATCAAAGGAGTAATATTTATGGTGGATGGGTTAACGTGGAGAGGACATGTTCCAGTTGGAGTTTAAGCATGCATCCCAGAGGTGTACTTTCAAGAGGAGTGTCTCAGTCAGGATGCAAGATAAGAAAGAGAAAGTACTCTGGGTATTCTAAGAAAGCAGTGATTCAATGTCTCAAAATTGAGGCTCACAAAAATCATTGGAAGAGCCACAGGAGAAAGTTCTGGCAGGAGAGGGTAGATTCCAGAAATAACATGAAAAAAAAAAAACAGAACTGCACCCCACAGGCCAGCTGTGACCTCCGAGGCTGCCACTCTGGAGCTATGAGTTAAAAAATACATCCCACTGCTGTGGCTGCTTCTGGACATTCAGAAAGCAGCAGACTACCAATGCAGGGAAATTTTAATTCCTGCGAACTTCTCTGCCAGCAGAAATAGCCAAAGCTTGGAGGAGTATGGCCCCTGCTTCACTTCTGCCATCTGAATCTTACATGAGTGTATCTGAGTAGTGAGCTCTACCTTGAGTCCCTGACTTTTTTTGAAAGAACTGTGGGAAATGAAGTTTTAGCTTTCTGACCTCTCCAGCTCTGGAGGGGGATGAGTGTTGAGTGAAACAATGAACAGCACTGAACACCAGTGCCCAAGTAAGAAACTTATAGAAATATCCCATTCTTAGAGGGGTTGTTTAATGAAGCTCGGCTGTAGCACGGGATGGGGTAATTCTGAGAACAGTAAATGTCTACCACGCTGATGATCCTCTCACTCCTGTGACCTTGTGTTAGTGTCTTAGAGAGAGAATACTAGTAAAACTGAGCAAGCCATTTCAGAGAAAGCTTTCCAAGTCCCTAAGTGAGTTCTGAAGCAGCCCTGCTATGAGCTCAGTAATAAGGTGTGTACACGTTGGGGAGAGAATCTTCCTTCAAAGTAAACATGGCAGATGTAGAAAAGACCTTGAAGACCATCAGTATATAGCACCAGCAATAGCCCTGGTGGTAGCATGGCGGATCTGCCACAACAGGCCAGCCACGTGGCAGAGCACATCCTTGAGAGATGGCGTCAGTGCCAGCAGCAATAGTGGTTCAGAGGACACATCCCCAGTTTTCAGCCCCCAGGACCAAACAGGAGCCAGAGAAGAGGGAAAGCATGTGCTCCTCAAGGTAGCCAAGTATACCTTTCAAGAAGGAACCCTGCAGAGGTTCAGAAATAATTGGTGCCCGTGTGGGCAGGGGCTGCTGAACAACCAGATGTGGACATGAACAATTAAGGCAATAAGCCAAACTGAAAGTAGCAATCAAACAAGAGGCAAAAAGTGGTGCCAGCTGCCCAATGTTCCATTTTCCCCATGGAATGGCCCTGGGCAAGGGTCAGGTGGATCAGTGCAGATTTAGGGAGAGGGATGTCTCACTGTTGAGCCCTGAGGAAAACGCTCCTGACTGTTTACGCACCCATGGATGAGGAGGAGGGAGTGAGGGAAAGGACTGGGAATGGAAGAGTACTGACCGAGAGTTGAAAAAATTGCCTCAGTGAAAACCGCCATATTGGGCCTCTGAATGGAGGGGCCTGGGCTTGGAATGTAGACATGCGGGTGAACAAGACTGGCCCCAGGGGCCTGCAGGACTCAATCCCCTCCAGAAAACTGCCATGCCGTGGCTGTGCACCAAGTCTGCTGTGGGGAGGACCCCTCCATCCCCCACCCAACGTGACCTATCAGGCAAAGTCTTTGCAATTACATAGGGTTGATCCCATGTAGGATTTTTGGCCTGGAGCTGGACTCCTGGGGGTGGGGGTGGGGTCACAAGGGATGCTCTTTATGTGGAAGATTAAAGTTCTATAATAGAACACGGGGTGGGGGAGTTATATAAATACTGTGTGTATGTACATGTGACTATTAGTACCCCGCTCTTGTGGTGGTCTACAGAAACAGATTACATATTTTTAGACTATATTCACATGAAGCTACATAAAAAAACATTTTTAAATACAAGACACCTATGAAGAAATGTACTATTCTTCCAAGGCTTACTTGTTTATTAGCTCCCCAAGATTGCCAGTAATGCCTTAAATTATAACATCTATGTTAACAGTGACTCTGCTGTCTGATTTTTTCTGGAATTCCTGAAATCTTTTAAAAACAATGACTATAATAACAAGAAACAAGATTAATGAAAAGCTCCAAAACCCAAGCACAAGTAATCTTGAAAGACTTCCAAGGAGGTGGCCATGTCTGCTCATGCACTAATCACATGTGGTCCCCCTTCATCTTTTCTGTGACTCCCCGGGCAGCAATGCAGGTTAGGCAAAGGGAAATAGGTCATTCCTCTTAGGTTTTTGATGAAGACTTTGTACATCCCTTAGGCTATTTTTTTTTTTTGTATTTTCCTTTCTGGCTGCTACCTGCACACACTTTTGGGACTTTTTTTCAAGGGAAGCTGAGGGAAATGTAGCTGGTCATATATCCTGGATTAAAACACAGGCTTTTCTTGTCTTGAGGACTAACAAGAGGATTCATTCACATACTTCTAATTTTGGGACTTTCTTTTAAAATACAGCTAAAGTCCAATTATTTTATTTATTTTTAGTATTTGGCCCATATATGGGACATATGTCATGTTTCTGGCTGCCCACCACTTTTAAACACACTCCTACTTTTGGGAAATGTTCCACTTTATAAATTACTATCTTTTCAAGGTTAAAAAAGTGTATATCTCAGTTGCTCAACCTCCTTTGCAGCTCAAACACAGGCAGGTAACCTGGCACCAGTAGTCTCTTACATCCCCAGGAGACATCAGTTCAGAAGTGAGAAACATGAGAACCTCTGTGTGAAGCATCCATTTTACTGGAGAGAATAACAAAGACTTTCAGCTGTTAGAAGAAGCTGTGATGGCAAGGCAAAGTCTTTACAAGTGGAATCAGTGCTGGCAGAAGGAGCAGTTGCAGACAGCTTTGCAAAGTCAAGTATCTTTGCAACAGTGGCCATGTTTCTCCTCTAGCCAATTCTATGGTGTGGTTTGGAAGTGGAATGTTAGTCCTGAGCTTGTTGTTTTATGCTGGGGTTATGTTGAATCCATTGATTAATTGGGAGAGAATTGATATTTTATCAATTTTGTCTTTCAACCAATGAATACGATATATCTCTCCTTTTATTTAAATCTCTTAAAATTTTTCTCAGCGTGCTCTATAGTTTTCAATACACAGGTCTACATGTTGTTTGTCAGACTTATCCCAAATATTTCATAATTTTGGTACTGTTGAAATTATGTTATTTTTTAATTTTAATTTCTGATAGTTCGTTGCTAATACATAGAAACACATTGACTTTTGTATATTGGTGTTCTATCCTGCAACTCTTCTAGATTGTTAATCATTCTAGAAACATTTTTGTACATTTCCATTGAATTTGTCTCACAGATGATCACGTCAAATGTGAATAAAAACAGTTTTACTTCTTCCTTTCTCATGTTAATGCCTCTTATTTCTTTTCTTTGCCTGGTTGCATTGGCTAAAATGTTCAAATGATGATTTATAAAAGTGGTGAGAATGGATGGCCTTGCTTCATTTCTTACCTTATGGGGAAAGTATTCAGTCCTTCTACATTAAGTGTGATGTCAGCCACAGATTTTTCATATGTTCCCTTTATCAAGTTGAGGAGAACATTCAATCAGGAATAAAATTTTTTCAAAACTTTTTCTTCGTATGTTGAGGTATTCATATGGTATTTCTTTTCAGTTTGTTAGTATAATGAGTTATATTGATAGGTTTTCCAAATGTTAAACCAACCTTGCATTCCTGAGATAAACCTCACTTGGTCATAATATGTTATCTTTTTTTAATATACTTTATTAGATTTGATTAGTTAAGAATTGTTAAGTACTTTAACTATACATTCAATTACTTTGATAGACGTAAGGCTATTCAGTTAACCTCCTTCTTGAGTGAACATTGGTGGTTTATATCTTTTGAGGAATTTATTTCCTCATAGCTGTCAAACTTATTGTCAGAAAGTTGTTCATAATATTCTTTATTATATATGTATATCTTTAAAAATCTGTAGTATATTAACTTTTTTATTCCCAATATTGATAATTTGGGTCTTCTCTTTTTGTTTCTGATATATATAGCTAAGGGTTATCAACTTTACCTATTTTTTCAAAAACCAGCATTTGGTTTCAGTGATTTTTTTTTCTTTTGTTGTTCTGTCCCATCTTATGTTTACTTTTTTTTCTAGTTTTCTTTTTTAAAAAATATTTTATTTATTTTCAGAGCAAAGGGAAGTGGGGGAGAAAGAGGGAGAGAAACATCAATATGCGAGAGATACATTAATCGGTTGTCTCTCACATGCCCCCAACTGGGGTCCCGGCTTGCAGTCCAGGCATGTGCAATTCCCTGACTGGGAATTGAACCAGTGACCTTTCACTTTGCAGGCTGACACTCAGTCCACTGAGCCACACCAGCCCGGACTTTTTCTAGTTTCTTAAAGTGGAAACTGAAATAAATGATTTGAGACCTTTCTTATTATTTAATAATATAGACAATTAGTGCTCTAAATCCCCCAATAATTACTGCTTTAATGGCATTCCTCATATTTTTTATTTTCACTTCTATTCAATACAAAATATTTCTAATTTCTGATTTCTTAACTGACTCACGGGTTATTTAGAAGTGTGTTACTTCATTTCTGAATATTCTGATTTTTTTCAGAGACTTTTCTGTTATTTTCTCACTTAATTCCATTGTGGTCAGAGAACGTATTGAGACTTTTTTATGGCTCAGAGCACAATTTATATTGGCTAATGTTCCATGTACATTTCAAAGGAATATGTTTTCTGTTGTTACTAAATAAAATTTTCTATAAATATCAATTAGGTCAAGGTAATTTATAGTGTTATTCAAATCTATATTTTACTGACATTCTGTCTACCATCTACTTGTTCTATCATTAGATTTCAGTTCTCTTATTACATTCATAGATTCATCTATTTCTCCACACAGTTCTATCAGTTTTTTGCTTCATGTATTTTGAAGGTTTTTTTATTAGATACCTAAAAATGTAACAATATTATGTCCTCTTGATGAATTGAAGTCTTTATCATCATGAAATATCTCATTTATCCAACATAATATTCTTTGTTCTGAAGTCTAGTTTGCTTGATATTGATATGACCACTCTAGCTTTTTATAAATTAGTATTAACATGCTATATCCTTTTCTATCCTTTTACTTTTGGTTAAAAATAACCAAAAGTAAATTTGTGTCTATTTACTTTGATTTTCTATAGGCAGCAAATAGTTGGATCTTGCTTTTTGAATAAATCTGAAAATCTCTGCCTTTTAATTTAAGGTACTTAAATCCTTTAATTTTATAGTTAGATTTAAATCTACTGTCTTACTTCTTGTCACTTCTGCTTGTGCCCCTTTTCTCTATTTCATGCATTATTTAAATTAGTAAAATATTTTTATTATTCTATTTTATCTTCTTTGTTAACTTATTAGATGTAATTTTAGTTTGTTATTTTAGCAGTTGCTTTAGGTGTTCTATTATTTATCTAGTATTAACTTACTGTTATATACATTTTTAACTTATCTTTAACTTCAAGTGATGTTAACTACATCACATATTATAAAAGAACCTTACTTCAGCCCCCTTATCTTTTGTGCATTGTTGTCAAACATTTTATTTCTAATAGGTTTTAAATGCCACAATGCATTATTATTGTTTTTTTCTGTAGTCAGTTGCCCTTTGCAGAGATTTAAATAAGCAGGAAAAAGGCTTTTTGTATTACACATGTTACTGTTTTCAGTGTTCTTCTTTCCTTTGTGTATATCCGTATTTCCCTCTGGTATTTTCATTCTTTCTGAAGGACTTCCTTTAACATTCTTGTATTGCGCCTCTGTTGGTGATGAATTCTTTCAGCTTTTGTATCTGAAAATGCCTTTATTTCATGTTTGTATTTATAAGTTATTTTCACTGAGAATAAAATTCTCAGTTGACAGTTTTTCTTCCATTCTACTTTTGAGATCTTGTTCAACTGCCTTTGTACTTGTTTTGGTTTTTTAAAAAATCTTCTGTAATTCTACATTTGCTCCTCTCTTCTTAATATGTCTTTTTTCCCTATGGCTCTTTTTGAGATTTTTCTCCTTTTCATAGTTTAGAGAATTTGGTTATTGGGTTTCTTAATTCCTTAGTGAAGTTGTCTTCTCTTCCTTTTTCCTCCCCCTCTTCCTCCCATCTTCCTCCTTTTCTTTCACTTTGTCCCATTGGATTTCACTAATCATCATGAATATATTATGTTTTACTTTTTATCAAAATTGAAAAAACTTCAGTTACTATTTCTTCAAATATTTCTCTGTCTCAACTTGCCTGTTTAATAATGATTTCTTTTATAATGTCTAATTTATCAATAACCTTATCAGTGAATTTTTTCATTTCTGAGACTTTAGTTATTATCTTAAGAAGTATGATTTGGGTTTTATTTATATTGTGTCTCTACTTATTTAATCTTTCCTCAAGCTTTTTGAACATCTGGCATACAGTTATAATAATTGTTTTAATGTCTTTGTTCACAAATTCTAGCATATATTTCCACTCTGGGTCCACTTTGATTGGTTCAGTTTTTATTTTCTTCATGAATCACATTTTCCTGCTTCTTTGTATGCCTGGTAATTTGTCCTTGAATGCCAATTTTTAAGAATTTTACCTTCTTGGGTGCTGAACATTTTTTTATTTCTGTACATCCTCTTAAGCTTTGTTCTTGAATGCATTAAGTTATTGTGAAACTGATTTGTTTGAATGTGGCTTTTCTGATTTTGGGGGCAAATTCAAAGTAGTCTAAGGCTAATTATTCCCCACTTCTTAGGTAAGATCTTCCTGAGTGTTCTACCCATTCCCCCATTATGAGTTTCCCATTATGTTTCCCTTTTTGACTGATAACAATAGACATATTTCATGCCCCATGTGAATAACAAGTATGTTCACTCTAATCTCTTCAGATTAGATCCTCTCCCCTGCCTCAAGTAGTTTTCTTACATGCAGGTGTTTATCAGTAGCCTACAGAATATGGAATACTGTATTTTTCGGACTGTAAGACCAACCCCACCCCCAATTTGGGAAGTATAATGGTTGTTAATGCTGCTGTTGAGTTCTGTTTATATTTACATTGGTGAAATTTTATGTTATTTATGTTATTTAATATTTTACCACATTTTTTGCTTCAAAATTGTTTTTCCTATTTTCCTCCTCCAAAACCTAGGTGCGTCTTATGGTCCAAAAATGCAGTAGCTATCTTCTGGATATCTCTGGATTTCCCTCTTTGTACAACATTCTCCTCTCTGGTATTCTGTTCTGCAAAATTTAGCAAACTTTACACCTCCAGATTCCCGACTTCATCATGCATAATTCTCACCTCATTTATCAAGGAAAACTGTTCTTCATTGGCTGATATCTAATATCTGAAAAACTATTGTTTAATATGGTTTTTAAAGTTGTTCCTGCAAGGAAATAATGCCTGTTACTCCATCTTGACCATAAGCAGCAGTCTATAGTCAGTCTATTGAATAATGCATGCAGACTTAGGATTCCTTTGCAAAGATTTCTTGACTCTTTCTAGGAGCCTCTAAGAGGCATCTCACATATGTCCTCCACAATTATCTGTGCTGCTCCACCAAGGACCTATCTCACCTGTGACAATCCCAATAAAAATCCCAGAGGTATTTTAATAGATATCAACAGCTGATTTAAAATTTACATGGAAAGGCAAAAGAAAGGGAAGAACCAAAACAATTTGAAAAAGGAGAACAAAGCTGGAAGCCACATATTACCTGACCTTAAGTTTCACTATAATAAGACAGTGAGATATTGATTCAAGAATAGGTGAATGGAATGAGATATAAAGTCCAGAAATAAACTCATGCAAGTATATTCAGATTATTTTTGACAAAGGGGCAAGGAAATCTGATGGTTAAAAAATCATCTTTTCAACAAATGTTGCTGGAAAATTAGACATACAAAGATGAAAAATATATCTCACATCCTCACAAAAATTAATTCAAAGTGGATTATAGGTGTAAACATAAGATACAAATCAATAAAACTTTTATTAAAAAACATAGAAGAAAATCTCTATGACCTTGATTAAGCAAAGAAATCTTAGTTTTAACACTAAAAGCACAATCCATATGAGAAACAATGATGACCCAGTAAAATTAAAAACTGCTCTGTGAAAGCCACTGTTTAAAAATAATAGCCACTGTTAAAAAATAAGCCACAGACTGGGAGAAAATATTTGCTAGTCAAACATCTGAAAAAGGACTGATCTATCCAGAATATATAAAAATTCTTTTTCAAAAAGATTTACTTTATTTTATTTTTTAGAAGGGAAAGGAAGGAGAAAGGAAGGGAAAGGAAGCAGTGTGTGGTTGCCTCTTGTGCATCCCCTACTGGGGACCTGGCTGGCAACCCAGGCATATGCCCTGACTGGGAATTGAACCAGCGACCCTTTGGTTTGTAGGCCAGCCCTCAATCCACTGAGCTACAACAGCCAGGGTAAAGCATTCTTGAAATTCAACAATTAGACAAAAATCTCATATAAAGATGAGCAAAATATTTCAAAAGTTACTCCACCAAATAAGATATAAATAAGCATTTGAAAAGATGATCAGCATTATTACTCATTAGGAAAATACAAACTAAAACCAACACATGCTACCATTATTCACCTATTACAATGATAAAAAAAACAGATAAATTCTAATAATACCAATCCTGGTAAGGTTGTAGAGCAACTGGAACTCTCATACACTTCTGATGCAGATGCAAAATGATACAGCTTTGTCAGTTTCTTACAAAGTTAAATATACATTTACCATGTGACTTAGCAATCTTACCCCTAGGGGGTGCAATTGAAGTGAAAACCTATTTACATGCAAAGGGCTGTATGCAAAAGTATAGCAGCTTTACCCTTAATCATCAAAAACTGGAACAACCAGAAATATCTTTCAGCAGAGAAGTGGAAACACAGTTGGTGATGCCTCCATGTAACAGAACACTAATCAGTCAAAAAAAGGGGGGGTGTATAAATTGCTGATGTAAGTAATAAGATGAATGAATCTCTTATGCATGGTGTCAAATGAAAGTAACTAGACACAAAAATGTAAAGAATGAATGACTCTGCCCTGGCTGGGTAGCTCAGTTGCTTAGTATTGTCCTGATATACCAAGGTTGCAGGTTAAATTCCAGGTCAGGGCACTTACAAGAACCCACTAAAAAATGCATAAATAGAAAAACAAATCAATGACTCTCTCTCTTTTCTCTCTTTCCCTCTCTCTATCTCTTTCCTCTCTGTGTCTAAAAGTCAATTTAAAAAGAATGAATGCAGACAACTGTAGTTGAACAACAATAAAATAATTTAAAAAAAGAAGGAATGGTTCAATTTATGTGATATTCTGGGAAAGTAAAAACTTAGGAATGGTAAGAAGATCAGTGGTTTCTAGCGATTAGGACTTGGAAGACAGACAGACTACAAGGGGCAGCATGAGGATATTTTGGAGGATGATGGAACTGTTCTATTTCTCTATTGTGGTGATAATTTGTGGCTCTGCATTTGCCAAAAACTCATAAAACTGTAAACCAAAAAGAGTGAAGACTACTATATGTAAATTAAAAAATAAAATTTAAAAACCTATATACTGAATATTGAAACACCCACTTCTTTTCCATGACTCAGCTCCAAAAATTTAAGCAACTAGGTATATTCCCCAAGGCTGGAGACCAGAGAACCCTCTTCTCTTGAGATATAAAAAGACTGAGTGGAGGATGAGGGAACATTTGCATGTGCTGACATTTGATAATACTCACTGAAACAGCTGGGCCTCTGCTATGAGACTTTCATGAAGCCCTAGTAGGTATGTCCTCCTGCACATACACATATTCCAAATAGCTTTCTAACATAAAGGGGTGTCCAAGAAGCCTAGGCATTCAGGGGAAATGAGATAATGCAGAATGTTGAGAATAATTTTTAGACCTTTACTTAGTATCTTCAAAGAGCTAAGAGAAGATATTGACTCCATAAAAAAAAGTAAGAAAATAAACAATACTTGAAAATTAAAAATTAAGTACACAAAAATATCAGAAGGACTAGAAGATAAGTTGAGGAGTAAATCTCAGAAAGAATCTAAGATGAAAAGATATAGAACATGAAAGGAAAATTCTGGAAAGTTGCATGATTGATTTAAAATTTCACAAACAAATACTAGGTAATACAAAAAAAGGAGAGGATATGGAAACAGGGGAGAGGATATTTGATCAATAAAAAATAAAAAATAATTTCCTAGAAATAAAATAATGAGCCCAGCAAAATAAATAAAGGACCCAAGTAAAGCAAAGTATGATATTATGAATTTTAAAAATGCCAAAGATTTTTTTAATCCAAAAAGCTTCCAGATAAAAAGGTTTGCTATATCCAAAGGATAAAGTATCAAAAAGACATTAGACTTCTTATCAGAGACATTGGGAGCTTGGAAGACAATGGGGCAATACCTACAGAACTGTGAAACAAAAATTAGGATCCATATGCAGCCAGCCCATCAAAAGCACAAAGGTGATATAAACACAGTTTTAGATATTTGAGGTCTCAGAAATGTTACTTGCCAAATTCTCATTCACTTTCTCACAAAACTACAGGATGATGTTATACAGCAAAATAAGAGAATAAGCAAGTAAAACAAAGAGCAAATCTGAGGAACAGGGACCTGATACAGGAATGGAAGCAATGGGAGTCCCAACATGCTCTCTGCAAAAAGCTAGATTACATCACTCAGATTGGAAAAGAAGGGTAGATGGATTCAAGAAATATGTCTCCAGGAGAAAACAAATTGGAATGGATAGACTACCTGCTATGTTTTACCATGTGGAAAAATATTTAAAGCAGTATAACAGGTGTTGTAGCTCTTGTGAAGAATTTGAGAAGAATTTGTAATAGATTTTTTTAAAAACTAGCAAATAAAATTAAAGCTACTGTCAACTCCCAAAAGAACCCCAAAAAGTTTCAATAAAAAAGAGAAGAAAACGTAACCATAGAACAAGATTTTGCTTGGCAGTGAATAAAACTTTCATAGCCATTAAAATGTAACGTTGATTATTGATTTTATTACAGTGTTATTTAAGTATATTTGGGAGGGTGGAGGAATGAGGAAGTTGAAGGGTGGGATAGTTTCATAAGAGCTCCAAATGCTCATCCTTCATACCACAAAGTCAAAAGACAATATTTAGAATTTGAAAATCAGAGTGAGAGTAGTATTTAGAATCAGAAGAAATAACATAAAGAAATAAAGAGAGTGCTTCTGAGAAACCCAACTTATGTGTTGAAGCAAAAAAAATACTGTTTTTATAAGATGTGTAAATTTTTAAAAATTTCATGTGTGTTTTCCTTTGACAAAAATAGAATTCAAACATTTTAACTGTGATTGGCTATTGTAAGAATGTCAGTAAGAATGGAAGACAGCAGGATAATATTTCTGGAGGAAATAGAGGCTGTTTTCTATTTCTTTAATATGCCCAGACATAGAGCTGTGAGTTTCTCAGGAGGGAAACACGCACAGCATGATTTTTAAGTTTCAGATCTTTTTCTTATAAGATTGTTTTCTTTAAAGGAAGCAAAGGGATAAGAACTCTTATATTTTAAAGTTTTCTTTTTAACTCATTTTCTTTTCTGTGGTCTTTTAAATAGAATTTTTTTCTTCCAACATAAATAGCCACCCGGCACTTTAATGCCAGTAGTACTTTGCTGACCTAGACAGCTGACCTCCAGTCTATATAATGAGATCAACCCTGACATTATGAAATTGACATAACTATCACTATAGACAGGAAAATGTGGAATAGGATTTTAGTAAAGGCAACCTGGCTCTTCAAGAAAGAACTTAGCCCTCATAAAAGGTCCCAGAATGGCATCTTGAGGCTGAAGTCCCACACCCAGGGCCATGATGCTCCAGCAGAGCCTTGTATGAGTGACTGGTTGAGTGGTCATTTTTATAGAATCCAGAAAAACTGATCAAGGTACTACAGGGCTGGCCTAAGATACATCACACATTCAGGACAGTAACTGATGAAATAAAACAAGTCTCTGAAGGTCTCTATTCCTTTGCTCACTTCCTCTCAGTCCCCTCTTACTCCTTGATTTTTCCCCTGTTCAGTCCCCATAACCCTACTAAAGTTCTTTTCACCAAAAAAATGGTTAATGTGATACGGGCAGGCCCCAGCTGCAGCTTGTAGGTGACACCAGGTATGTTACCAATAAGAAGAGGTGGGGCTTGATCTCTTGACAGAGAAGTCTTCACCTCATGAAATAGCAAATAACCATCAGTAGTTTCTTGTTTATTTTGTTTTGCTCTGTTTTACCATCATAGAACAAACTAAATTCTGAAATGTCCTCTTACAAAAGCAAACTGTCACAGGGGAGAAAAAAGAGTTTGAAAAGCCTGCAAGTGTCTTTAGAAAGAATGAAGGAGGATATGGCAACTTAAAATGATATTATTTCTGCTTTGAGTCAGCATACTACCAATAAGCCCTTAAAAGCGCATTTATTGCCTAGCGTGGTAATGCTCTTAAAAACCTCCCAATGTACAATACCACACTGCACCCAAAGGAATAAGATTAGCTGTGGCTAAACATGAGGAGAATTCTTTATCATTTGCAGGAGAAGGAATTTTCTTTCAGTTATAGCACTGAAAATAGAGCCAGCTTATTCTCATTGGTTTCCTCATTTTAAGTGAGATAGTGTATTTCTGAGCAGTTGAGTGAAACAAGGAACTTTTTAAAAGTGTGGATACTTAGAAACATAAAAACAGAGTGCCTTAAAGTAGATAGAGAAGAAAGTCTAAATTATTCAATGAGTTATATCTTTCATTCTTGAGTCTTGGACAGCTCCACTGGAACCACACTGGGACATTCTGTGCCCTAAATTAGAATTTGTTAAACTATATCCAAATGGCATAGTTACTAAAATATCCACCTGCTAAATTATTCTTATAAGTATAGTACATCTTATAAATATCATGCTTCTTAGACTTTCCTGGGACAATTCCAGTATAAATTTATTTTATTCTTTTCTATAATGGTGGCACATTAAATGTTTAACCAAATGTGTGGTTTCATATTATTCACTTTAGAGATTAGAAAAGATTTATTGCTGGACCATGTGTTCTGATTTTAAGTTTATAAAATAAGTTCACAATGAACCCTCAAAAAATATTGTAGTGATATTCCACTACATAATACTCAGGGATCTGAGCTAATTTAGTTTAGGTTAACAAAATCATTGGAATGTAAAAGGTAATGTAATTTCTTCTCTTTCAGATAGGAAGTTTCATCTGAATCATTCCAGACTAATTAGAATTTATCTTATTTCTGAAGATGGTCAGAAAAGCAGATAAACATACATTTTCCATTACACCCTCCCTCTAACAATGCACAGCTATCTTTTGGATGAGAGAAAGAATAAAGTTCGAGACCTAGTCATCCCACACCTGTCGTGAAGCCTGTTTGCCCCATATCTAACTGGTGATAGGGTCCAAATGCTGTTTTTTCCTAAACCATTCCCAAAGTCAGTAAAAATGACTATATATCATACTAAAAAAAATTGTCACAATGCAAGAAACCTTGCTTGTATTGCTACCCTATAATTTCTCTCACCCAATCTTCCTCTTACTGGTTTCCTCACTGCTAGTTAACCCTTGGGCCTTCTAGAACTCTCGGTGCCCAGTAAATAAGCTCCATGATATCATTAACTTAGTCACTGAACACTTACTCCATCTCCCTCCTTAACTGAAATCTGTCTCTACTCTAAAGGGTCCTGCTTACCCACCAGCCTTAGCCACTGGACACTTCTCTTTCCCAACAGTGTTGTTGCAAGGTCAGGAGGTAGAGATGGCATAACTTCTCTACCTTTATGTAAAAATGCCTTCCTCTCATGGTACCTTATTATGCCACCTTCTTCTCCCTCCTCCTTATGTTTATTTCTGAGCTCCTGATAACTTCTCTCATTCATCAGTGACATTTGGCTCATGTCCTCACTTTCTATCCCTAGTTTTGCCATATTGTCTATTGTTAATGTAGATGACACATTCAACACCTAAGTTCCAAGGATTTTCACCTCTAATCCTTTGCAATCATACATCAGCATGGCCATATCACAGATCTTGTGGTCATTTACAAAAATGACTCTGAAATCTTCAACTCCAATTTTCTACTCTGACCTAACTTGCTCTTCTAGGTCTTTCTTGACCTCAAGTTATTGATTATCTGAAGTACTGCCTCACTAGCTTACTCAATTTCCTTGCAACCCAGCCTTTTTGCAGCAATGATTGGGACTACAATCCTGGATTTCAACTATGATACACTTTCTCTAGTTCTGTGCTCAGATGAATAAATCCTTTTAGAACTGCAACTTCAAGCCATTTCAAAGTCATAGTCTTCAACCTCAGCTGTGCCCTTAGTCTCACCACCAGATGATCCTATAACTTAACATTGGTCAGTTCCCAAACCGTCATTTCAGACCAACTTTACTCTCCTCTTTACATTTCCTAAGCACTCTCTCTAATCATCTTTCATTTTCTCAGAGTCTTTATACAGACTCGTATCTTACCACTTAGAAAAAATTAAATCTATCTGATATGACTTTCCTTAATTTCTTCTTCCCTTTCTAAATTGTAATTTCTCTCACACTCATTCTTACCTCATTTTCTCTGACCCCAGGCAGTAAGCTACCATCCACAGCCAACTTCTGGAGCTGTACCCTTGATCTTATCCTTTTATGCCAACTTTAGGGCCCTGAGCCCTCAGCCATCTTCTGTGTCCTTGCTGCCTACATAACAAAGTCCACACTTCTTATCATGGCTTGTTCCAACTTCTTTTTTGTCTCATCAACTCTTCTGTGTTCTAGAACTGTACTGACCAACATGGTACCCACTAGCCATATTTGGCTATTCACATTTAAATTAATTAAAATGAAATAAAATTAAAATTCAGTTAGTGGCACTAGCCATTCTTCCATTGTCCAATAGCCACATGTGGCAAGTAGCTTCTATATTGGACAGTGCAGACATAAAGCATTTCCATAACTGAGGAAAGTTCTCTTAGACAGCACTGGTCACCTTTACTGAAAATCTTGCCCTTTTCCTAAAGGACCAAGAGTTTTTAGGTCTCTGGACCTTTGCACAAAGATGTCACAGTATTTCTATGTCATAGTATTTCTATGTCAGTGTCTAACTGGCAACACTGTCCAATGCTGGCAACCTATGCATATTATTATGTGGACATCCACTTCCAGAAACAACTTTTGCTGGTGTTGAGAGCTGGCACTGTTTGTGGTGAGTATTGCACCTTTACAGCACCCATGTGCTTTTTTCTCTTTAAATAAAAGTGGAGACTAGAAGATGTACTACTACCGGAGAAACGGAACATTTAGGTGCAAGGAGGGCATTTTGATCATACCCTGACAATTTTCCCAAATCTCCATGTAATTAACAACCACTGTCACTAGAAATAGAGCAGTCATCTAACCTTCAAGCTTATTACAACTTCTCCTTAGAAAATCTTTTTCAATTTTTTGAAAAGAGAACAACAATAAACTACCTAATTATCTTGTTTGAACCTTGTTTTCAGTGCATCCAAATCGTTAAATTGTCATGCAGCAGAGAGAACACTTGGACATTCAACTTCAATACTGTTTTAGGAAAAGCTTAAGAGAAGTTGCAGTGAGAAAGAGTGTAAAAGTGATTTGTTCAATTTTTCTATTTTTTAAACTTAGAAGATCTGTTTTTCTGTATTAGAGATTATGCTAGATAACTAGATAACTCTAGTACAGAAAGAAGTAAATAAAATCTCCATATAAATCCAAAAGGAATGATTTTTTAAAAACTCTACATAGCCCCTTAAATTAGGCCTTTGCTGTATGACTTGATTATTTCATTTGAAGTGAATTCTTAAAAGAGCAAAAATAGCCACATTTACATACCATTATAAAACACATTCCAAAACCAAATATGAAGTTTGTGATAATTATTTATCAGTGTGAGTATGCTTCATAAATAGTAGGACCTAAGTAAGAGCTGAGAGCCTGGATCTGCCTTACCTGGCTATGAGATTGGGCAATTAGCTTCAGCTCTTGGGTGTTCTTCTCCTGTGTGAAGTCAGCATCAGAGCACATTCTCTCTAAGCTCTTTTTCCTCTGTAAAAGCAATGTATTGGTGGGTTGTGGGTAGGGGAAAGGTATTCTTTAATACAATAAATATTTTCTCAATTTTTTGTAAGAAGCAATGTAAATCCAGCTTTAAGTTTCTCTCCCCTACAAGATTGCTTTAATTCTTTCACCACTTAATTCTTTCTGTATAGAAATTCTGGAGTGTTCACCACTTAAAATTAGAGAAATAAATATGAGTGCAATGCATCTGCAGAACAGCTTATGGAGACGGGAAATGGGGGAGTGTGAGAGGAATAGATTGCAAGAGTAGTAACTCAGGCTGGTGTGACCCCATTAAGACCAGTGGGTATACTCTTCTGTCTTCAAATGAGACATTTGCTCTTAGCAGTACATAGCACTTCTCTTCGTTCACTTTAGTTCATCATTTATATAGAGGCACATTTCTAGCATGAAATACCCTTTTAAAATATTACAAATGTACAAACATTACTTGTAAATATAATTTCAAAAACATTTAGTTATTTCAGTATCTTTTTAAAGAGTATAGGCCCCACATGCAGGAGCTCTATAATACCTACAAGTTTTATCTTGATTTTTGAGAACATAAGGTTACATATGAAATGTTGCTCTGGTTTACTATTTTTCATTATTGTGATAAATGAAGGGAGAAAAGGACACACTCCAAGGTGGAAGAAAGATTATATTTTTCTTCTGCAAATATGAAACTTTTAATTATTTTAAATGTGATTTAGTCAACTTGGGACCAGTCCACTTCAAAGTAAAATAAAAAGAAATGAAAATTAATGATAGAATGGTTCAGTGACCAAAAAAATTGAAATCATTACAAATGGAGTATAAAAACCTCTCTAATTTAAGCAGCTGCAACTTCTGGTGTTAGAGTGTGTATTCAGTTAAAATATCATTTTTTTCTTTATTTTTTTGAAGTATATTTTTTCTTTGAAGACAAAAATAAAGGTTATTTTTAATGTACCTTGTAGATATATATTCTTTAGGAGGCATTTTATGCCACACATTTATTTAAAGAGCAATTACGCAAACTAAGATCATCACGACACACTCCAGTTCCTGCTACTTCAAACAAAAATAAACAAAGAAGCCTATTTTGCTTTGAAATGATTCTGAATTAACACCCCAAAGCAAGTCTAGCTTTCTGAACTGATTGGTGAATCCATAAGTTTATGCAGCCTTTATATTTTGCTAGTTTTTGCAAAGGATACAAGATCCAAAGAAAAGGTAAAATTTCTCCTTTTGAAAATGTATCACTGTATGTGCAAAGACAGAAAAAAGTGAAATTTATAAACTACTAAATATCTACTCCTATTGCATTTATTAAATAAGTTACAATACCAGTTACTACACCGTGGAATACTATCCAACCATTCAAAGGAATGAACTGAATAAGATGATTGGTCAAGGATAAGTGAGTGTATTAGTAAATGTTTTTAACTGTAGAACTGTAGACTAATATATTTAATGAAAATGCTATTGTATTATTATTATAGTATAGGTTATATACATGTATATTTATATATATGTGTGTGTATAAAATACAAAACTGATTAGGCATCAGTTTTTAGCTGATAACTGATGGTTATCACTGGAAGAAGAAAGTGAGAATAAAGGAGAATTTCATTTCTCATATATTTTTATATGATATTCTTAACACAATATATTATTTTTATCGATTCATTAAATTGACAGTGGACAAAGGAAGTTATACTACCAACCATGTTCTTCTTACTTTTTGCTGGGCTGATGATTATCATAACTACACATTTTTTCTTGCTTTGTTATACATATTTCTCTTTTTTCACTTCTATTTGTATGAGGTGGTAGTTAACTGGGACTTAATTTTGAGGTTATTGTATATAAAAATAGGTTTGTGACTGAACTAGAAAAGGAATAAACATCTTCAGGGATGGATACAGTGTTTAGTGAGATTCAAGTCTTTTCTTTGGTAAGTAGATATATTTTATTTGTATGACACATAGATGTATAACGTTAGGTAGGAGTAAATTGTTGCTGTTGTGGCTTTTTGGGAGACTCCATGTGCACAAAAACTTGTTCATGTATATTGAGTAGGCAAATGCTCAGACTGTGATACATTGTTTGACTCTCAACTCCTAGTTCATCCTTTTTTTCCTAGGAGTTTAGCTTTCTAATCTAAAACCTACATTCCTCAGACTATTGCACTAAGATTCTGGGTGTAAATTTGTTTCTGCCAATTAGACACATTTGCATGAGCTTTTTGGAAGGCAGTAGGAGTTGCGCCATCTTTCTGCAACAATGTGGACAGATAAGCAAGCTGAAAAGCGTGAGTTTGCAGTGGCTATACTTCATAATCCACTGTCTTGTCCCTGGCTCCGCAGGTGTGGATGGCGGTGAGGGTGCTGGTAGCAGTGGCGGCAGGAATCACCTAGTCCCGGATCGCATCGAAACTGAGGTCAACGTTCCTTCAATGGGGCTCCCTTTCACCCTTCTAGCACTGACGATTATTTTATCAACAACTTATTTTTCATTAAATCTTGTTATGATTGGAAAACCTAGAGTATATTCTATTTCCTGAATTAAAGCGTAATTGATATATAACCCTAGAGATATACTTGCACATGTTCAAAAAAAGGTATGTAAAAGGATGCTCACTTCACTTAAACATTGTTTTCAATAGCTCCAAAGCAATTACCTACATGTCTAATAATAGGAGAATGAATGAGGAAATTATGGAACATTTATACTATGGGGTGCAGCAGTGAAAGTGAGTTGAGGTAAACTGATACATGCTGACATGAACAAAGCTCCAAGTTTCATCTGTTAGTTTTTTAAAAAAGACATGATTTGTGCTATCTTAAACCATTTATTCTAAATATTGGATATACCATGCATGGTTTGGGTATATTTGGTATTCATCACTGTATACTTGAAAGGATTTATACCAAATTCATAATAGCAGTAACTTTTTTGGAAAGCACTGGCATTGTCAGTGGTGATAAAGAAGACTTAAGTTTTATGTACAATGACTGTAGTTTTAAAATTAGAATATATCCCTGCATTACTTGATTATTTAAAAAATTAAAATTTTGAATAATGATAATTAATTATGTATGTGACAGTAAAGCAATTACAAACATTTTAATATAAAAATATATAATGTTTTAAGATAACCTAGAATAACCTAGACCACTGGATGTATAACTTTCAAATCACTAGAAAAAAAAGGATACATAGTAAAGAGATAATTTTACAGGGAAGTATAGACTACCAAAATTGACTCAAGAACATAGCAAGTTTCCTAGAAATAAACTGAAAAATATTTTTAAAAATAAAAAGAAACATTTTATGAAAAATGTCTCTTTGTTCATTAGAGGTTTAAGTCCTATGCTATCTGCATAATTATGAAAGATAGAAAAATGAAAATATTCCCCAGTTAATTTTATGAAGTTTACATTGCCCTAAAGTTAAAAATGAACAAGAAAAACATGAGACATAAACAAATAAAGACAATATTGTTGATAAATATAGTTGCAAAAATCTTCCTAGATGTTAATATATTAAATTCAACACTATATTGATTCCAAAGTTAAATTATTTCTAAGAATTTGTGAATGGGTCAACTTTAAGAAACCTGCTTATGTAATTCATTACTCAAATGGGTTAAGTGAAAAATATCATGTGAATATTGCTATAAGAATACTTGATAAAATTCAATATGCAATCCTTAGGGGGAAATTCTTAGCAAAGTAAAGAATAGAAGGATATTCTTTTTCTTGTGATAGAGTAACTATTAAAAACAAATAGTAAATATTATAGCTCACAGTAAAACATTAGTGGCACTCCCCCTAAAGCTAAGATTAAGATGAAGATATAAGCTCTTAAAACTATATACTACATCATTCTGGAATCATTAGCAATAATATAAAAAAAGAACTAGGTACAAATTCATAAAATGAGACAAAACAAATTTTTTGCATATATGATTTAGCACTAAGAAAATACAAGAGAAACAACTCAAAACATAATAGAACTAATAACACGTCACAGGTAATCTGAGTGCTAAAGATTAAAAGTAAACATAAATCTCAATAGATTTCTTATGTGCCACCAAAAAAAGAAAAGAAAAGAAAAATCTCACTCACAATAGCAAAAGAAGATAAAATGCCTAAGAATGAAATATTCAAGGCCTATATGGAAGAAACAAGAATTTCCTGGACAATAAGAAAAAAACAAACGAACCTTGAATTAATGGAGAAACATTAGCTATTCCTTAAGATTCAATCTTAAAATCATTCAATTCTCTAGTCTGTAAATTTATTTTCAGAGCATAATTGCATCCTGTTTGAAAAACTGTATTTTAAGCATTACATAGTTATAGAACAATATGGGAAGTACAATACAATGACCTGTTTTATCCTGAATTAGTTAAGAATACATTGCTTTTCTGTTTCCCCATCAACTAAAACTTTAGTATGTTTTTTCTACAAACAACAATGTTCCATCTAATGGCAGTGTAACCATTAAAATCAGGAAATTATTATTAATATATTACTTAATGCCACTAATCATTAAATCCCATAATCAAGTTTCATCAATTCTTTCAGTAATTGTTTATTATAAAAATATTCAGTTCAGAATCATTATGGCATTAAGATATGTATCTTCCTTACTCTTCCCTTGACTTTCATGTCCTTGATATTTCAGAAGACTATTGCCCAATTGTTTTGTAGAATGTCCCTTAATTTGGGCTTGTCTGATGTTTCCTCATGATCAATTTCAACTTATGCATCCTTGGCAGCACTATTATAGATGTGAACCATGTGCTGTTGATTCCCATACCTCCTGAGGAGGGCTGCCACCTCACTTTGTGGATGCCCACTTCCTCAGGCTGGGACACACAAAACCAGGCAACAGCTCTCCAGTTTCCCCCTTTACCCTACATGGGCTCCACTGACACTCCACTCTAGATTTCCCCTCCATGAAAACATCCTTCTTATTCTGATCTGGCTCTGACACCCTTTAGCAGGACGCTGTAAACATAATAATGCCATTCCAACCATAATTCCAAACAAAATCTCTTTAGAAAAAATTTTAAATGATGCTAAAATTCTACTTGAAGAACAACTTGGGATGAGCCAAGATATATTTGAGAAAGAAGATTGAACATACTTTTTAATCATAAATTGCAACATATTTCCCAGCTGATGTGACTCAGCTGGTTGGGTGCCATCCTGCAAACCATGAGGACACTAGTGCTAGTTTGAGTCCCAATCAGGGCACATGCCTGGGTTGCTGGTTTGGTCCCAGATCATTGTGAGCAGGAAAGGCAACTGATCAGTGTTTCCCTCTCACATTGATAATTCTCTGCCTGTCTTTCTCCCTCCCTTCCCTTCTCTCTAAAATCAAAAATAAAATTAAACATATGTAATAAAATAAAATAAATTGCAATATATTGTAAAACCACAGAAATTTAAAACAGATTCTGATTCAGGAAGAGACAAATTCATGAAAAAAAAGATTAAAGAAACAGATTTAAAAATATTGTGGTATTTATAGTCAGCACAAGTTAATTGAACAATGGTAATTTGGAGAAAAGCATTAATTAATATTCTATACGGTGGCTTACACAAAAGTTTAAGTGTAAAAAAAGTCATAAAGTAATATTCATTCATAGTATTATGATTCTAGGCTGAAAAATACCTTACTAGACACAGCAAAGGAAAAGAAAAAGATCAAACAGATTATTTTTAGCGTTTTAGTTCAAAAATCCTACATAGTAACAAAACAAAGATGACTACTGCACTTTCCTTCATATGGAAAATGATAGCCTTGGATTGGTGATTTTGAAGATCTCTTCAAGTTGTGAAGTGATAATTCTCCATGTTTATGCATATGATTGTACTTAAATTATATCGGTGTCTGCACTGCATCTTTCATATTATGTAACTTCCTTGAAGGCAAGGTTTATATTTCACTTTTGTGTACCTTCTACATAGTTATGAAAGCTGTGGTCATTGTTATAAGTTGAATTGTGTCCCTCCAAAAGGTTGTTGAAGTCCTAACCCTGGGTACCTATGAATGTGACCCAATTTGTAAATAGGGTTTTTGGGAGATATAATCAATTTGAGATCCTGTTGAATTAGGGTGTGCCCCAAATCCAATGACAGAAATCCTTATTAGAAGGGAGAGATTTGAAGACACATACACACACTCAAAGGGAAAAGGCCATGTGAAGATGGAGGTGGAAACTGGAGAGATGAAGCTACAAGTTAAGGATTGCCAGGAGCCACCAGGAGCCCAGAAGAGGCAAGGCAGGAATCTTCCCCAGTTTGTTCAGGGGCAGCATGACTCTGCTGACACCTCAGGTTTCAGACTTCCAGCCTTCAGCACTGGGGGATGATCACTTTCTGTTATTTCAAGTTACACCGTGTGTGGTACTTTGTTAAGGGAGCTGGGGGAAACAAATACAGTCATTTAAATTGTACATTCCATGTCTGTAGGTAATCATCCAGAGCACTGTAAGTGGAGCACTTACATTCACGCCTTAATGTTTGAGTGAAGGAACTCAACATTTTCATATTCTCAAGTGTATTCTCTGCACTGCTGAAATAGGAAAGTATTGGCTCCCTTCCTTTCAATTAGAAACAAGATTCATCAGCCTTTCAGCATTACTATTTTCTAACCTTTTGCCTCATCCTTTAGAAAGCATCTTCCTCAGCACCTGTAAGCTTTATTCAATCTCAAACTCAGTAAAAGTCAATGCCAGCATCATCCAAGAAACTCCTGTGTTCCCCAGGCTCAATAATTTCCCTGAAAGGCGACCCAGAGAACTTGTCTACTTTACCAGGGGGTAAATTCTACCTGTGTGATATATTGTAACTACCAAGGTGTGCTGCATTTGCACAAACTCATGGAAACTATATCCTACTTTAACAAAAACTGCTATATTTTTAGATGACATCAGTAAAAATGAGAGAGAATTAGTATTTTATTGTGTTCAGGAGATTATATATTCATGTACTTTTTGCTAGTTTGACATTCTGTCATTAGATCTATCTTTTTTCTAATTCTCCACGTGATATTTCTTTAGATGCATTCCTACCTTATTATTTCTTTTTATTCCTCATTTTGCTTGCCAGTAATGCTTCTAAGAATATATTATATTTTTACTACAATTTTTCAAGAAAAATTACTTTGCTGCACAATAGATTAACTCCCAGACAAATGGATTCCCTTTTATGTCATCCTTTCTGAACTAAAACTCTTACAATTGAATTATACTAATTATACATTACTGTAAATTATCTATTAACAATTGTATTTTAAATAAGCATTTAGACCCAGAAATCTATTATATTACTTAACCCCAGAAAAGAGATCAAGAACAATGTCATGCTCACACTGCGAAATGGCAGTCCACCATCAGAATGGAACATGCCAATGTGCTTTGCTAGGCACAAAGAGTGGACTTCAAACAGAATATAAAACTGTTCCAACATTTAAAAAGTTGAGAGACAAATTCTGTCTTTGGGGGGAAATCAGAAAAGAATTGTTTAACTGTTCTGGACAGTTTCTTCAACAAATGGTATTGGAAAAACTGACAGCCACATGCAAAACAATGAAATTGGACCTCTGTCTTACACCATACACAAAAACCAACACAAAATGAATTAAGACGTGAACAGAAGACCTGAAATTTTGAACACAGAGAGGAAAACATAGTGGTAAGCTCCTTGACAGTGATCTTAGCAATATTTTTCTGGGTCTGACACCTAAATTAAAAACAACAAAAATAAAAATAAACAAGTAGGACTATATCAAAATAAAAAGCTTTGGCAATCTATGGATTGGGAAAAAAATTGCAAACCACATATCCAATAACAGATTAATGTCCAAAATATATTAGGAACTCATGCAACTCAACAGCAAAAAAGCAAGTAACCCAATTAAAAAATGGGCAAAGCACTGGAATAAACATTTTCCAAAGAAGACATAAAAAATGTCAACAGGTATACAAAGAGGTGCTCAACATTACTAGTCATCAGGGAAATGCAAATCAAAACCACAATGAGATATGACACATACACAATCAGATATTATTCCATAAAAAAAGAAAATCGTGTCATCTGCAACAACATGGATGAAATTAGAGGGCATTATACTAAGTGAAATAAACCAAATAAAGAAAGACATATACTTTATGGTTTCACTTATATGTGGAATCTTAAAAATAAAAAAAGTCAAACTCAGAAACACAGAGTAGGAAGTGGTAACCAGAGGCTGGAGAGTGGGAGAAATAGGGTACCAAAAAATAATGATGATAATAATAATAACAACTATTTTTGTACATGTCTTTTTGTGGGTGTTTTCTACTTGTTTCTGTTGGACATATACTTCAAAGTGGAATTACTGAATCTTAAAGTAGGTACATATTTAGTTTCAGTATGTAATTTTAACTTATCTTATAAAGTGTTTGTACCAGTTTTCACTCCCACCAGCAATATATGAAAGTTCCAATTGGTTCATGTTGTTACCAAATTGGGTGTTGTCAATCTTTTTAATTTTAACCATTCTAGTGGGTGTGTAGTGGTATCCTTTAGTCTTAATTTTCATTTTCTCAATGACTAACGATGTTGAGCATCTTCTGATGTGCTTATCGCCATTTACATGTGTTCTTTTACAAAGTGCCAGTGAAGGTTTTTTACATTTCTTTGCAAAATAACATTTGATAGACATGTATGTAAATTTCACCCTCTTAATGTATAAATTCACTGGTTTTTAGGATTTTACAGTTTTACAACCAAAGACATCATCTCATTTCAGAACATATTCATAACCCCCAAAAAGAAGCCTTATTCCTGTTAAGCACTCACTCTGTATCTCCCTTAATCCCATCCCTATTTCCTGGTAACCAGTAATCTGTTTTCAATCTATAATCATTTGCCTATTATAGACATTTCATGTAAATAAAATCATACAATATGTGACACTTTGTGACCAGTTTTTTCACTTAACATGTTTTCAAATTTTAACCATGTTCTAGTATGCATCAGTATTTCCTTCCTTTTTATAGTTTAATAATATTCCACTATATGGCTATACCATGTTCTTTCATATCTATTTATTGGTTAGTTTCCTCTACTTGGCTGTTGTGAATAATACTGCTATGGACATTTGTGTAAAAGTTTTTTTAAAGAACATCAATTTTTAATTCTTTTGGGTATATACCACGAGGAAAATTGCCGGGTCAAATGGTAACTATATTTACCATTTTGAGGAACTATCACACTGTTTTCCAAAGCAACTGCACCATTTTAAAATGTCACAATCAGTGAATAAAGTTTCCATGTTCTCCATGTACTCATCAGCACTCTGTATTTATTGCCTGTCCTTTTTAAAAATTGTCGCCATCCTTGTTGGTGTGAATGGATACCTCATTGTGATTTTAATTTTTATTTTTCCAACAACTAATGATTTGAGAATCTTTTCATAGGCTTATTGGCCATTTGTATACCTTCTTGGAAAAAATACCTGTTTAAAATCTTTTTTTTTTTCATTTTTAATATGGTATTTTTTTCATTGTTGAGTTATAAAAGTTTTCCATGTATTTTCAATAGAATTCCCCTGACAGATAAATGGTTTGTAAATATTTTTCTTCCATTCCATAAGTTGTCTTTTCAACTTACTTGATAGTGTCCTTTAAAGTACAAATGTTTTTAATTTTTATGTAGTCCAATTTATTTAGTCTTTGGTCATCTGTGCTTTGAGTACTATATCTAAGAAACCACTGCATGATCCAAGATCTGAAAATTGACTTCCACATTTTCTTGTAAGAATGTTAAAGTTTTAGATTTTTTCATGCATACAGTCTACAATCCATTGTGAGTAATTTTTATAGTATATGATGTAGTGAGGGGTCAAACTTCATTCTTTACATGTGGCTATACAGCTAGCTGTTCCAATTCCATTTGTTGAAAAAAAGATTGAATTTTAAGTATCCTCATCAAAAATTGATTGGCCAGTATTCCTAACTCTACTGCATTAATCTATATAGCTATCCTTATGCTAGAACCACATTTTTTTTTACCATAGTATTATATCAGTTTTGAAATCAGGAAGTGTGATCCCTCCTACTATTCCAAAATTGTGTTGGCTTCTAGATCTCTGGCATTTCTATCTGATTTTTGCATCAATTTGTAATTTGTTAATTCAGCTGGGATTTTGATAGGGATTGTGTTGAATATGTAGTTCCATTTGGGTGTATTTCCATCTTAACATTAAGATTCCCAACCTATAAACATAGAATATATTTCTTTTTATTTAAGTCCCTTTTAATTTTTTCAACATAATTCTGAGTTTTGTGTAAAACTATGTCAATCTGTCTATGAAAAACAGCTAACATCATACCCCTTCAGATTAGGAATAAAATAGGATATCCATTCTCATCGCTTGTATTCAACATCATATTAGAGACTCTAGACTCTGATTAGCAAAAACAAACAAACAAATAAGCAAAACCCACATCCAGATTAGAATGGAAGAAATAAAATTATCTCTATATATAGATAACATATTATTGCATATAAAAAATCTATATATAGAGTTTTATTTCTTCTACTCTTTTCTGGTCATTGTGCATAATCCTTTATATGTATCGCTTTTATTTTCTATTTATTATGTAAAATTTTATATGTTTGCTTATATTTTCTTGAGGATTTTAGTTATAAGGTATGTTGGTCTATAGTTTTCTTGTGATGTCTTTGTCTGGTTTTGATATCGGGGTAATATTGGTCTCATTGAATAAGGTGAAAAAGTTACTCTGCTTTTCTATTTCTTGGAAGAGTTTGTAAAGGACTAGTGTTAACTCCTCTTTAAACATTTTGTAGAATTTACCAGTTGTAATGATTAAATTTATATGTCAAATTTACTGGGCCACAGTGTGTCCCAATATTTGGTCAAACATTATCTTGGGTCTTTCTGTGAGGGTATTTTAAAATTAGGTTAACAGTTAAATCAGCAGACTGAGTAAAGCAGATCACACTCCCTAATGTGGGTGGGCCTCATTCAATCAGTTGAAGGCCTGACTCAAACAAAAAGGCTCACCCTCCCCCAAATAAGAGAAAAATTATTTCGTGTTCAACTGCCTTCTAACCAAAACATTGGTTTTTCCTGGATCTTAAGCCAGACTGAAGTTAAATCATCAGCTCAGTTAGATCTCCAGCTGGCTGACTCACTGTGCAAATCTTTGGATGTGCCCATCTCTGTAACTGTATGAGTCATTTCTTATAATAAATCTCTATATACACACACACCCTATTGGTTCTGTTTTCTCTGGAGAAGCCTGACTAATACACCAGTGAAGCCATCTGGTCCTCAAGTTGTCTTTTGGAACAGTTTTTTAATATTAATATTATCTCTTTACTTATTATGGGCTTATTTTTTTTTCTATTCTTAAGTTAGTTTTGGTAGTTTGGATTTTCTAGGAATTTGTCTATTTCAACTAGGTTATCCACTTTTGGGAATACAATTACCCATAGCATCTCCTTACAACTTTCTTTGTTTTTGTAAGCTTGGTAGTGATATCTTCTCTTTCACACTTGATTTAGTAATTCGAGTGAGTTTTTTTCCCCCCTGGTCAGACTAAGTAAATGTTTGTCAACATTTGGTTTTGTTGGTTTTGTCCCTATTTTTCTACTATCTATTTCTACTATAATATTTGTTATTTCCTTATTTCTGTTTGTTTTAGATTTAGATTGCTCTTTTTTTCTTGTAATGTCTTAAGGTAAAAGGTTATATTATTGATTTGAACTTTTTTTCTTTTTAAGTATACATTTACAACTTTAAATATCCACTTAAACCCATAAACTCTGACTTGTGTTTTTATTTAACTAAAAATATATATTTTTTAGTTTCTCTTTTGATTTCTTCTTTGGTTATTTAGGACTATGTTATGTAATTTCCACATATTTGTGAATTTCTCAATTTTTTTTCTGATTTTACTTCCTTTTATTACTGATTTCTGATTTCATTTCTTCATAGTGACAGAACTTAATTTGCAATGTTGTTCAAGTCCTATTTCCTTGTTGATCTTTTGCCCAGTTGTTCTCTCAATTAAAGTCTTCAGCTGTTACTTTTGAGTTGTTTATTTCTCCCTTTAATTCTCTTAGTTTTTGCTCCTTGTATTTTGGTGTTCTGTTGTTTTAATTCTAACATTTTCTTAATGAGTTGATTCCTTTATCATTATATACTGTCCTTTGTCTATAGCAACAATTCTCTGTCTTAAAGTATACTTTGTCTTATATCAGTATATAGTCATTCCAGCTCTCTTTTGGTTCTTGTTTGCAGTGTATCTTGTTTCATTTTTTTCATTTTTAACCTTTTTGTTTCTCTTAAGTCTTTAAAGCATATTTCCTTTTAAAATATATTTTATTGATTATGCTATTATAGTTGTCCCATTTTTTCTCCCCTTTATTCCCCACCACCCTGTACCACCCTCCCATCATTATTTCCCCACTTTAGTTCATGTCCATTAGTTCAAAAATTTCCATTTTTCACAGCAAAGAGTTAACATATCAAGTATACTAGTTTACATATATTGAAATCATAATAAAGGAAACAACATCTGTGAATAAAAAATTAGTCATGTGAGGGGTCAGAGAGAGGGTGGAAAATAATGTGAATGCTCTAAAATTTTAATGTTTATTTGTGGGAAGCCCAAATCAATAATGACTATTGTTTTTAAGTATATTTCATTGATTATGCTATTACAGTTGTCCCAATTTTTTTCTCCCCTTTTTCCTCTCTCCACCCTGCACCCCCATGTTCCACCCCCCCCACTTAGTTCATGTCCATGGGTTGTACATATAAGTTCTTTGACTTCTCCATTTCCATACTATTCTTAACCTCCCCCTGTCTATTTTGTATCTGCCATTTATGCTTCTTCTTCCCTGTACCATTTCCCCATTTCTTTCCCCACTCTCTCTCCTCTGATAACCCTCCATGTGATCTCCATTTCTGTGATTCTGTTCCTGTTCCAGTTGTTTGCTTATTTTTTGTTTTCATTGTCTTTTCTTTTAGGTTCATTTGTTGATATTTGTGAGTTTGTTATCATTTTACTGTTCATATTTTTATCTTCTTTTTCTTAGATAAGTCCCTTTAACATTTCATATAATAAGGGCTTGGTGATGATGAGCTCCTTTAACTTGACCTTATCTGGGAAGCACTTGATCTGCCCTTCCATTCTAAATGAAAGCTTTGCTGGATAGAGTAATCTTGGATATAGATCCTTGCCTTTCATGACTTGGAATACTTCTTTCCAGCCCCTTCTTGCCTGCAAGGTTTCTTTGAAAAATCAGCTGCTAGTCTTATGGGAACTCCTTCATAGGTAACTGTCTCCTTTTCTCTTGCTGCTTTTAAGATTCTCTCCTTATCTTTAATCTTGGGTAATATAATTATGATGTGCTTTAGTGTGTGTTTCCTTGGGTCCAACTTCTTTAGGACTCTCTGAGCTTCCTGGACTTCCTAGAAGTCTATTTCCTTTGCCAGATTAGAGAAGTTCTCCTTCATTATGTTTTCAAATAAGTGTTCTATGTCTTGCTCTTCCTCTTGCCCTTCTGGCACCCCTATGATTCAGATGTTGAAATGTTTAAAGTTGTCAAAGACTTTCGTAAGCCTCTCCTCATTTTTTTGAATTCTTGTTTCTTCATTCTGTTCTGGTTGAATGTTTATTTCTTCCTTCTGCTCCAAATCATTGATTTGAGACTCAGTTTCCTTCCCATCACTGTTGGTTTCCTGTATATTTTCCTTTATTTTTCTTTGTCTTCCTTTATTCTGCTATCATGCTGAACAATTTCTCTTAGCATCCTGATTACCAATGTTTTGAACTCTGTATATGATAGGTTGTCTGCCTCCTCATTGCTTAGTTCTTTTTCTAGAGTTCTGATCTGTTCTTTCATTTGGGCCATATTATTTTGTCTAGGAGCTTCTGTTACATAGTAATGGGTGGAGCAACCCTCTTTGCTGTATTGTGGTGCTATATGTCGGGGAGGAGTCTGAGAGAGAACAATGACACTTGCTCTGTTCTTGGCTGGTTTTCAGTCACTTCCTCCTTTACCCACAAGCAAATCAGGCCCTTCTGGTGCTTTTTCCTGGGTGGATGGGTTTGTGTACATTCTAGAACCCTCTCCAACAAATTCTTCTGTGAGGCTGGGAGTTTCTCTTGCCACCACAACCCCCACAGTTTTTTACAGCCAGAGGTTTTTGAGGCTTTATTTCCCTGCACTGGAACCCTGGGTTGTGCAGTCTTTCTCTCTCTCCATCTGTTTCTCCTGGTTTATCCACACACAAATGTGGGACCAGCCAGTCTGCCAATCACTACCTTTCCTGTTCCAGTCCTCCAGCCTCTGCCTTGCCATGAGTCCTCTCCACACCAGCTGCCCATATCTGCCCCTCCTACCAGTCTGGTTGAATCTTTCTTCTTTAACTCCTTCATTGTCGGACTTCTCATACAGTTAAATTTTCTGGCAGTTGTGGTTATTTTTTGTTTTTAAATCTGTTGTTTTCCTTCTTTTGGTTGTGCAAGGAGGCAAAGTGTATCTACCTACACCTCCATCTTGGCCAGAAGTCTCTAAAGCATGTTTCTAGTATCATGTTTCTAGTATGATATGGTTGGATCATATTTTAAATTCATTCTTCCAATATCTGCCTTTTGATTGGAATGTTTTATTTTCTTTCAGTATAATTATAAAATAGGATTTATGACTGTCATTTTGCTTTTTATTGTATATGTTTGGTGTCATTTTACTTTTTTTATATTTGCAACAAAGAATACAGGCTTACAGAATTAGTTCAGAAAAGTTGATAAGCAGACAAACTGAAAGAGCAATAACTACAACCACCAACAATGATGACAAACCTTTTGGGGTGGATGAAGAGTGACCTGATTTCCAGAGCTGCCACTGAAGTCACTGCTGAGTTCCCTGAGGATGGAACAGAAATTTTCTTAAAAGTTTTGAACCAGTAAGTCTCTCAGCTTTTGCTTTTACAAAACTCTCAAGGATACATGTTGGAGCACACCTTCAGTGCTTCAGTGATTTACAATCTGCTTTAATCTTCACTTCTATTTGCACAAAGTCAAGTTGAGGTGAGAGATTAGGACTTTTTTTTTTTTTTTGAGCATTAGCAGAGCCCTGGACATGGATGTGAACTTCTAGATGGATGGAAATATGTAAAAGGTTCTCTGTAGACATCTCATTCCCATGCATTTTTTAAATTTTTTTAATTGAGCCCTTTATTTTTTTTAATTTATTTTTTCATTCCCATGCATTTTCTTTGAAGTCTTTCAATCACTTATTTATCCCAACTTGTATCTCCACCTGAGGCAATTTTGATATTAAATGATTTCCACTGATTATTTTTGAAAAACACCCTGGGTATAGGCTGCTTATAAGGAGCAAGCTCTGAGGCTAGTCAAAAATAGGCAATCCCTGAGAATGGAGCTTTTCTAGAGAGCGACCAGACAGGTCAAACAGAAACAGTTCTCTGGGGATAGAACTTTTGGGGCAGCTCCAAACTTGTTCTACCCCCATCTCTCCAGTAGCTGTTGGGCTACTGGCTTTTGCAGTTATCCTGGGTACAGGCTTTTAGTTTTTAAGTTTACTGTGGAGCTGAGGAGAAGGTGACAGGGAAAATTACAATGCCACAAAGCTCACTGCTCTTACCAAAATTAAACTATTTTTCATTAGTAGATGTTCCTTGGGCTGTTGCAAACCCTTGGTTATTTTTCAATGTTCTGAAAAAGTTTATTTTTGACAATTTTTGTCAGTGTTCTGACTGCTTTTATGGAGATCAGAACATTTTGACATTCTTACACTGTCATTCCAGATGTGCTTCTGCCATTTAATTTTAATTTGGTATTCTAACTTACAGATTTATAGATATTTTCCACTTAACTTTTTAATTAATTCTCGATACAAGTCTTTGGTCAAACGTTCCTTGTGACTATCTTCTCTCAGTTTGTGTCTTGCCTCTTCACTCTGTGGATCTAATCCTGTACTTTGTTGCACAACTGAATGGTTTCATCATGTACAGGAGGATTAACCACTTTGGTTCATCTGCCATGTAGTCAAGAGTATCTATTGGCTCAAGTAGAAAAGGGTGGGAGGTGGGAATTCATTGTCATTGGGCTTTGTGGTATGATTAAAATTCTTCAGATCACAGTATATGAATATACTTTTGTTAGAAAAACTGAAATGAAATAGAAATAAATGGAGAAAATATAAAATTTTATTTTCCCTCTCTTCTACTCATAACATAATCTTGGTTGTCAATACTTGGGAAATCCTTCCTAATGCTTTCCAATGAATTTACACAGACACATACATATGTTTAGGCAGTGAAAAATTTATAGATGGGATCATACTAGTTATATGTTTTGTGATGATGATTTTCTATTATTGTTATTTTAAAGGCTATATAGTATTTTTTTAATTCTTTTATTTTAGTTTATTCAGTACAGTTTCTATCCTTTATTCCCATTGCTATATAGTATTCAATAGTATCAGAAATACTATGTTTTGCTGAAGATTTAGATTATCTCCCATTTTTTGTGTAAAGAAACAATGCTGAAACATCTTTGTACATATGTTTCTATATTTAAGTGTAAATATTTTTGGAAACTTGAATCCCAGAAACAAAATGAGAGGAACTTTCTGTCATTTATTCAGAGTGGTAACTGCTTTCCAGAAAGGCAAGATATGCTTTCACCTACAGTTTATAGAAATGTGTTTCGTGTATCCTCAACAAATAGTTAAAACAAGCATTTTCTCTAATTTTGATTTTGAAGTTCTCCATGATTCAGTCTAGGAAGGTTAAACATTTCTGGGAACTTATCCATTTCTTTTAGGTTATTGAATTTGGTGGGATAGGGTCTTTCATAATATTTTAGTATGATCCTTTGTATATCTGTGGTGTCTGAGGTGTTCATAGTTGCCTACTTTTCACTATCTACTATAGTTAATAATCTAAACAAATATTCTCTTTTTGAGCCAATATATTTTTAGGTTACCATTTATTTCACCAGAATTTTCTAACTTTGAGTGCTGCCAAGTAGAATGGTAGACAAAAAACAAAGACTAAGTATTTCAAATAAATGGGCTGAGAAGCATTTCTTTTTTCAGATTAAAGATGACATTGTTTCTTTCTCTTTACAATGAAAAAAATCACAGTTTAGATGAATACTTGGAGGAACTATAATTCAAATCACATTTCTCCATTAACCAACTTACAAAACAAAACAATCCAGTTTTAAATGTGACTAGCTCAATATTTGTGTTCAAGTTATCATAAAACAAGCCTGAATATATTGATTATGTAGTTTAACAAATTTTAGATAAAAAAATTAAACCCTTCAGTAATGGAGAAACCATGAAAAAGTGCTTGTAAATAGGTTCAGACATTGAGGTTCCTGAGAAATGATGATCACTGTTCCAGAGATGTGGACATCCAGTGGAGTCATGAACTCTAAGAGCATATGTAGAACTCTAAGAGGTTCTACAGTTAATAGTGCATGACCTAGAGCTGCTACAGGATAGCCAGAGAGAACATGTGTTGACTTTTTGGTTGTTTCCACAGTGTTTTCTGTAGTGTCCATCCAGTCTCTCCCAACTGTGGGGGTAAGACCAAACTAATCCAATGAAGCTAACCCCACCTTCTCTGCTGCTAAGGGTGGTTCTGGTAATCAGACCAAAGCAAATCATCCCATGGCATTCTTACATAACAATTATGGGGTTGCTTTGTGGAATTCTGCTGTAGTTTTGAATTACAATATTGTATCTGTACCTGTATGCTACCAAATAATTTTTAGACAGCTACGCAAGTAGAGTTCAGCATCAGGCTTTACTAGTGTTCTTACCTCCTTTGGGAAAGAACATGACAATTCCTTAGTCTCCTGGGCTCACTCCTTCCCTCCAGCAATCCTCCCTTTAGTTCATGTCCATGGGTCATGAATATAAGTTCTTTGGTTTCTCCATTTCCTATACTATTCTTAATCTCACCTTATCTACTTTGTGCCTACCAATTATGCTTTTTGATCCCTGAACATTTCCCCCAAGTCCCTCTTCCCCGTCTTGGCTGATAGCTCCCCAAATGATCCCCATACCTATATTTCTGTTGTTGTTCTGGTTGCTTTCTTTGTTATTATTTTTTGGTTTTTTTAGGTTCAGTTGTTGACAGTTGTGAATTTGTTGCTATTTTAATGTTCTTAGTTTTGATCTTCTTCTTTTCCTTAAATAAGTTCCTTTAACATTGCATGTAATAATGGCTCAGTGATGATGAATTCCTTTAGCTTTACCTTGTCTGGGAAACACTTACTCTGCCCTATTATTTATTCTAAATAATAGCTTTGCTGGATAAAGTAATCTAGGTTGTAGGTCCTTGCTTTTTATCACTTTGAACACTTCTTGTCAGTCCCTTCTTTACTGCAAAGTTTCTTTTGAGAAATCAGCTGACCGTCTTGAGAACTCCCCTGTAGTTAACTAACTTCTTTTCTCTTGCTGCTTTTAAAATACTCTCTTCATCTTTAACCTTTGGCATTTTAATTATGATGTGTCTTGGTGTGGTCCTCTTTGGGTCCAATTTGTTTGGGACCCTCTGAGCTTCCTGGACTTGTAAGTCTATTTCTTTTACCAAATTAGGGAAGTTTTATTTCATTATTTTTTCAAATAAGTTTTTAATTTCTTGCTCTTCCTCTTCTTCTTCTGGCATCCTACGTTTCAGAAGTTGGTACATTTGGAGATGTCCCAGAGGCGCTTTATAATATCCTCATTTTTTTTAATTCTTTTTTCTTCTTCTTGCTCTGGTTGAATGCTTATTTCCTCCTTATGTTCCAAATTGTTGGTTTGAATTCCAGCTTCATCCCCTCCACTGTTGGTTCCCTGTAGATTTTCTTTATTTCACTTAGTATAACCTTCATTTCTTTCTGTTTTTTTTTTTTTATTTTGTTGCTGCATTCAGTGAGTTCTGTGAGCATCATGATAACCAGTGTTTTGAACTCTGCATCTGATAGGTTGCTTATCTCCATTTAATTTTAGTTCTTTTTCTGGGGTTTTGTTCTGTTCTTTCATTTGGGCCATATTTGTTTGTCTCCTCAATTTGGCAGTCTCCCTGTGTCTGTGTATTAGGTAGAGCTGGTAAGACTCCCTATCTTAGCAGTGTGGCCTATTGTAGAAAAGGCATCTATAAATTGTATGGGGCTGAGCCTTAGGTAATCTCCAGGGTGGCACAACCCACTGCACCAGTTTGTGGCTCTGTGTAGGGGGAGGGCTTGGAGAGGGGACTGCACTCCTGCCTGGCTACTGGAGCTTTGCCCAGCACTTGCCCCGTTTCCAGCCATTTCACCCACTCCCCATGTGGCAGGCATTCTTCCAGCTATTGCCCTGATTTTGATTCCCAGACTGGGTGGGTTTGTGTATGTTTTAAGACCATGCAGGCCCTTTAATCAGAGTTTCCTAAAAATCTGGCAGTTTCTTCTGATGCCACAACCCCCACTGGTTTTTATAGGCAGAAGTTGTAGGGATTTATCTTCCTAGTACTGGAACCCTGGGCTGTGTGGTCTGGCCTGGGCTGGGATCCCTCACTCCCAAGGTATCCCTCCTGATTTTTATTCACCACATGTGAATGTAGGACCTACTGTGTCACACTACCTCTTTATCTGTCTCTGCATGTTTGTCCTTCCTACCCTTCTAGATGAATGTGTTTTGTTTAAATCTTTGGTTTCACACTTCCATACAGTTAAATTTCCTGACAGTTCTTGATGTTATTTGTTTTGAGATTTAGTTGTGATTCTTTTTGTGGTTGTGCAAGGAAGTGAAGTGTGTTTACCTATGCCTCCATCTTCTAATCTGGTATTTTAGAGTTAGGATTCTGGAATTCTAAAATATGCTTAAATTTTAACCAAGATAAAGTATACTTTACTAGAGAGAGTTTATTGCTTTTATCAGATTCTCTAAGGAGTAAATGAATTAAAAAGTGTTAGATTTCTCCAGAGATTCAGAACTAATAGGAAATACATGTGTATAATGAGGAATTGGCTCACATAATTATTAAGGCTAATAAATATTACAATCTGCCATCTTCAAGCTGAAGACCAAGAAAGCTGGTGATGTGTGTGAAGGCCTGAGAACCAGGGGACCCAATGGTGTAAATCCCAGCCTGAGGGCACAGAGAGATGAGATAAGATGTCCTAGCTCAATTGTGAAGCCAGAAAAAAAGAGACTAAATTCCTTCTTCCAGTGCTTTTGTTCTGTTCAGTTCCTCAAAAGATTGGGTATTGTCCATCCACTTTAGGAAGGCAACCTACTTTACTGAGTCCACTGATTTAAATGCTAGTCTCATCTAGAAACACTCTGACAGACCCATCCAGAAACAATATCTAAGCTGGGCACCCATGACCCATTCAAGTTGACATATGAAATTGGTATTGTGTTACAGGCCATTTTCCTGAGTTCAGGTGAACTGCAGAGGCAGTAATCCAAGTCTCAGGAGAAGAAAAGAGTAGAAGCAGATTGGTACTACAGGAAACATGTGGGATATAGGTCTCAGCAGTTCTGACAGTGTTCAGTCTTGGCTGCACTTGTGAACTACCCCTCATGTCCAGAATAATGCCCGGGTGAGTTGCATAATACCACATTATTATCTGGGTTGGAGGTGTTTATGTTTATGTGACTTAAGGATTCTCATCAAGAGAACCTTGAATGGATTCACCCAGAGAAGTCAAGTTTCCTGCCTTTGGTTCTGTACTCACAATAGATCAGATCATAGTTCTTCAAGATAAAAATCCCCTTCTTTCCAAGTAGATAGGACCAGGCAACTTATACTTCTAAAGGAAATCACTTTGGGGAATAATTATTTGTGGTAGAATTAAAATCCAATGTTTACTCACAGACACTAAAGTCTTAACTGCTCAGGATCTAAAGGGTAACAATGGAAGTGTGCTTGATAATATTCCTGAATAGGATTGACAAAGCACTGAATGAACAGCCTCATAATTATTTTAGAACTTAGCAGATATAAAAATCCAGGACTTTTCTCTATTCCTTAAGAAGACTGTCACACAGTCTAAAAGTTTAAAATCTTATATTTTCTTCATATATATCCCAAGTTTTCCACCACTTTATTTACTTGTAGTTGTCACCTCTTAGATCACAACTATCTCAACAAATTGCTCAGCAATAAATTATTTCAGAGAGAATTCATTCAGAGCAAAATCATTTATTTTTAAAATTGTAATTTTCCTTGCAGTCTATGAAAAATTATCTTCATAAGTAGAAATAGTCACTATATAATTTTGATTAGTGAGCTACAAAATGAACTCTAGAAATATGAAATATCCAAATCACAGCATAACTGAATATAAGTCATGTTAACAATATAGTAGTATGGTAAAGTATTTAAAAGAGATTTATTACCTAGTTATTTTTAGTGTTTATCTTAATTATTGAAAAAAATCTTAATAATTAAATAATGCTTCCTTCAAATTTCCCTTTGGTTTATATAACGTAAATAAGCATTGACTTATTTTGCAAAAGCTTGAAATTAACTGCCCCCATTCCACATTCTGCAGTTTTTTCCTGGCTTTCCAATGTATATCTTTGAGTCCCTAATCCTTCTTACCTGATATACCAGCTTGATTCTCCATTTTTTAAAAAGTAAGATATACCAAACAAGTCAAGACTATGGTGAGATGTCCCTCAAGCATTTGAATTTAGTACAGTAATTTGTCTGCCTCTTAATTTTACTCAAATTCCAGATTCTGATGACAAATGTAGGAACTGAATGACTGTGGGCATTTTCAGGGACTACCTCAGAAGCCTGAGGACTCTGCATCCTAGAATGATTCTTCACTTTCAAGGCTCTGGATTCTTGAGGAACTATATAGAGGCTCTCCCTCTGAGCTGTCCTCACCACTGTAAAAACAGATCAGCAGGAAAGGCACAGACTTCAGAGACATCCATATGGTCCTTGTTCAAATCCCCTTTCTGCCACTTAATACCTTGTGACCTCCATGAAGGCCACAAACTCCCTAAAGCTTGTTATTCATGTGTTTCACAGGTAATGAAACGTATCCATTGTTCATCTTCTCTTGTTTCAGCAGGAAGTATAATAAGCCTTACAAGTGTACAAATTACAAAAAGTACGTTGTTCCTTTTAAATAAAAAGCCTGGGCTTACTGAATGCTAACTATAATAAGTATTTATATATTAATTCAACTAATCTTCACAAAACCCTATAAAGCAGGTACTATTATTATTGCCACTTTATAGATGAGGAAATCAAGGCACCAAGAAATTATGCAATTTGCTCAGATCATGCTGTGAACACATGGCCGGGCTTGGATTATGGACCCAGGCAGATGTCCTCCTCTTTGCCACTGCTCTATGCTGCTTCACACAGGTGGAGTGAGGCCCAGAAGCAGCCCCTTCTTGACCTCCAGAACATGTCATATGTGAAGGCATGTTGTGCCAGGTCCTATGGATATGGGCTGGACAGATGTTCATAGTCTCTGGGAAGAAAGAGGAACCAGAAAAAATTATTGCCATCAGTTGCTTCTAGATCTAAAACTCTCAAAGATGGGGAAGGTAGGCAAACAGCCACCTTTATACCTCCTGGGAAGGGTTCCATGTGCAAAGAGCACTCACCCTGAGAGGTACAAGATTGTACTAAAAATTCCTATTACCTGCCGTGAGAGAGGGCCTTTTATTAACCAAGAGTGGGTTTAATGAATGTGGTTTTTTTAACCTTTGTTTCAAACTCTATCCCCAGGCTTCTTCAGCTTAATTAGCTGCAAAGAATGATATGTGTATAAGCAAAAACTGAAAAGAACTACAATCAGTGTCCAAAGGGCTTGGGCTTAAAAATATTAGAGATCTAGATTTTATCAGATCCATACACAAAATTTGAAAAGGCAGTCATAATATACTTGTAAAACAGCAGCTCCCAGTAACTTCTTAAAGTTTATCTTCTTCAGAAGTGGACTCAGTTCAGCTTGCATCATTCTTGGAAACCTTATCAAAATTCTCCACAAGATCTGGAACTTCATCCTCACCTTCCTCTTCAGTAGCCAGTGGTGCTTTTCCATTCTGAATTGTTTGGGCAGAGCTTCAGCCACTCTCCTTAAACCAGTCAGATTGTCTGCACCATGTTGGTTAAGATGTTGGATAGCATTTCTGTCAGCTGCTTTGTCTCAGCATGGCCTGTAATGGTAAAAATGTTTGCTGCCAGAGATGCATGGACGTCAGAGTTGTTAAAGTGGAACACTGTCCCTTGGTTTGTGAACATATGTATTTACTCTTCAATATCAGAGATACTGTTTACACCTAACTTCTTTAAGGAAAACTGAAGTTTTTTATCTTCTGCCATAGCTGTTCTGTGAACTACCTTCTTTGTGTGAGCACTTCCTTTCCCACCAATGAACCTGCAATTTGGTGAGTTTCTCTTGGTTCATGATAGTTTCTTTCATCTTGTTGGAGAGGAAGCTGGGCCACATGGGGAACTAGGATTGGTGTTCAGGGGTCTTGGGCAGATGAGCTTGGAATCAAATGAAATGTTTCTTTATAGGGAATATTAGAAGACAAAAGTAGCAGGGCCTCCCTACTGTGGGCTTAATACATAAATTGTGGTTCTGCAGTTAAAGGTCAGGGGGTGTTTGGAGTGGAAGACTATACCAGAAAGGAAGAATCAGAATCCAAGGATTAAGTAAGAACCCAAGCAGCAACCCAAGAAGAATGACTTTGAGGACAGGAGTATCACCACCCATGTACTGAACCATGCATGGTCCCTGTCAGTGACTGTCATACCCATGGCTCCCTGCAAACTGATGACATGCATTCTGAAATGTAGTACTGATGCCTGTAGAAGGCTGTAGAAGGCTGAGCCAGGGCCAAACACCCAACTCCACAGAGCTTTCTAGGCTGGTCAACAGTTCTCCAGGGTCCAGTGAGAAAGCTCTCTGGAGAAGAGAGCACCATACAGAAGTGATTGACAGTCCTCTTACAGAGTTTGTATGTGACACATGCAGAGGGCCTTGGTGCTACAGGAGGCAAAGCAAAATGAAGAGGTACACAAGAGACCACAGTCCAAACAAACCATAATGCATAGAAGCCTATAGGATGGATAAAAGCTTTGCTGTAGGGACCAGGTCTGTATGGTAGTTATCTGATTATATTTAACATTTTGTAGTTAGTGACCATGTCTAACCATTAATAAGGGATTAAAACAGGACAGCTGCTCAACATGCCATGTGGACAGTCAATCTGACCTGGTTTGGAGTCCACGTATCTCTTCAATCTGAGCAAGACTTTACACAAGTACTTACCTGATGCACTTGCATTGCCCTCACTTGTAAAATGATCACCTCACAGAGTTGTTGCGAGTGTTAAATAAGCCAATGTGTGCTAGACCTTAGCACATTGCCTAGGACACAATAATTACTCCATTTATATGTAATATTATCATTTAATAGTAAACACAGCTTGTCAATGACACCTAGAAGGCTGCTCAGGATGTCAGTGTGACATTGGCTTTATGTTCAAAGCACAGAGGCTGGATAAATAACTATTTTGAATCTAAAATGATACCAATATGATTCTCTTTCTGGTGAGTATATTTTTAAAAAAATTTATTTTGACATATGACACACATATAGAAGAGTGCAAAAACACTCAAATATACAGTGTAATATATGATTATGTAGGAAATATGATCATAACCAATATCCAAGATATAAAATGGAATACTGGTCACTCTTCTTAAGTATCCCCTGTGTCCTTTCCTAATTGAAACCCTCTTTTCCTCTCTAGGGGTAGCCATGACCCTGATTCTAATGGTGGTCCCATTCTAGTTCTCCTAGCTTTTTGCTAAAGTTTTATCAACTGAGATGCATGGTTTCTTCTATTTTTCAATCTTACATCAATTAGAAATATACTGCATGCATGCTCATGTGCCTTCCTTCTCTTGATTAATATTGTGTTAGATTCTTCAAAAAACAGAAATGAAACTCTATCTCCAACATTTTCATTGTAATAATTTTAATGTGCTAATGAATGTACCATAATTTATTCATCCACATAAAATTTATGGCCACTTACTGTTGATGGATGTCTGATTGATTTACCATTTAAGATTACTATTATCAAAATTCTGCTATGATAGAACATACAAAAATGCTTGTATTGTCTCTTGGGATATATCCAGGAGTAAGACTGCTGTAAGATGAGGTATGAGTATTTCCAATTTTATTTCAAAATACAAACTGTTTTCCTAGGTAATTGTATCAATTTTTACTCCCATCAACAATGTGGGGGCAACCTCATTACTCTACATCCCTGTCTACACTTGTTATTTTCAAATTGTTAATTTTGTCACTCTGGTGTGTATACTGTATCTCAATATGGTTCTGGCTTCTACTTCCAGATTATTGATGAACTTGAGTATGGTGGCATATTCTTACCAGTTGTTTGGATTTCCTTTCTGTGAAGTGCTCATTCAAGTCTTCCACACATTTTTAAATTGGGCTTTCTGTCTGTTTTATTCTAACTGACTTGTGAATACTAGTTTTTTATTGCTTATGTGTGTAAATATCATCTCATTCTTTGGCTTGTATTTTTATGCTTTTAATAAGTTTACTTAATTTTAATATTATTACAATCTTTTTTCTGTTATATTTTAAAACCATGCCCAATGTCATAAAAATGTTTATAATCATATAAACAATTTAACTTTTTTCTTCTCACATTTAAGTGCAAATCCACTTAGAGTTGGTTTTTGTGTATGGTGTAAGGCAGGGTCCAGTTTCATTCTTTTCCCACTTAGATGCCTAGTTATTTCAGCATCATTTAATGAGAAGATCATCATTTCCTCAACTGTTCTCCAATACCTCCTTTGTCATAAATCATACCAATATATGCAGTAGTCCATTGTGGAGATCTCTATTCTTTTCCATGAATCTTTTTATTTGCAGCAATACCACACAGTTGTGATTGTTATAGTTTCACACTAAATCTTGATATTTGGTAGAACAAATACTCTCTGTTATTTTTCTTCAAGGTTGTCTTGAATACTATGGTGATTTTTGAACTTTTTAAATAAACTTTAATATCAGCTGACCAACTAAAAATCAGTTTATTGAGATTTTTATTGGCATTAAAGTAGGTATGTAGACTGATTTGAGAAAAACTTAAATCCTTAGTATATTGACTCTTTCAATCCATGTATATGGAGTATCACTCCCTTTATTTAGATTTTCCATACTTTCTCTTAATAAAGTTTTATACTTTCCCTTATAAATTTTTGTATATTTTTGCTAAATTTTTCACTAATGTGAAAATAATTTAGTGAATTATGAAATGTTATATCTCATTTATTGAGCCCCTGATATATTAGCCATTTAAAACATATTATGCTTTAATCCTCAAAATAACATTATTAGATACTACTACTACTATACCCATTTTATTTATGAACATACTGATGCTCAAAAAGGTTAAATACTTCACCAAGATCTCACAGTTAATAAGTAGCCAAGCCAAAATTTGAACCCAGACCTATCTGATTTCCAAATTGTGCTCTCAATTGTTACCACCTATTTGGATTTTAATCTTGCTGTATTTCCTTAATGCTTCTCAAGCCAATATTAAGGCTAATTTTTGGTAGAACACATCTATATCAAGTACACAGGACATATGACATCATGCCTCTCATACAGAGGATTTTATGAACAAAAAGTCTTTGATATAGTTCCTAACCATCAATCTGCATTTTTTCAGACAGTTAAGATTGCAGCTGGCCAAGAACTCTAAGGTGAAATTACAGATTATTCCAAGATTCTCAATGTCTGACATTAGACTTCGAAATGATGCTGTTTAATAGTGTTGATTAGCCTGCCTCTTGAATTCCTCAGAAAATGTATGTTGCATTGTAGTTGATTTTGAATAGAGATATCTGTGCAAGGTGCAAAGCTGTTAAGTGCAGCTTTGGAATAATTGGCCTTCTTCTACTGTGCAGTCCATAATAACTGCAATAGCTCAGACTGCTAAAATAGAGCCAATTAGGTAGAAAATATTAAGGAAACAGCAAGCATTTTCTCAGTTACCTACCATACCTTGTCTAGAAGTAAGCAAGGATTTTTTTTTCAGTTTATGAGTACACATAAATTAAAGGTCCAATAAAATATAGACATCCAGAAATAAAAATATAGAAGAAAACCCTCCCTTAGCATAGATTTAGACTGTACTAGAAACTATGAAAGTTAAAGTCCAGTGAGATATTGCAAGACTATACAAAGTAGGGGATTTGTTTTTATTAACTCAATAACTTTGACACAATATTTAACCCAGTATAAATTTGTATCAGAAAAATTGTAGTACACATATATACATGTCTAATATAAATACATACAATTTTAAATAAATTATATATTTGATGCTTATTTTACCTCATGGTAGCTATATGTTACCTGAGATAAATACTAATAAACAGTGTAGTAAATTTGACATTAACTTGTTTTATAAATTATTTAATTGTTTCAAAGTAAAGCAATCTCCCTCACTCCGTGCCCCTATTTTGGTCAATTTTAATGTCTTCTTTTGTGAGCCATACCTAATCTCCCTCATCAATTGTTATAGTTCTGTTTTGGGAAATTTTTTAGATTCTTTTGATTGTCCTTTCCATATTTTCTCAATGGTAAGCTAGCCCCATCTTATGAAATTTTTAACAATTTTTTAAAGAAATTGTTTAGAAGCTGTGAAGATATTTTCTCATAGAAATTATGTTTCATGGTTGTTAGGTCCTTAGGCCTGTTCACGAAAACAAACAGAATATGTATATTTCTCACAAACTGTTGCTGGAGTTTAGCTCTGATAATACCTCATTTCCTACAATTATATCATGGGAAATAAATTCCATTTCAAGCCGAGATGTCAGAAATATATTTTATTCCCAAGTTGCTGTGGGACTTGCACCTCATCTTCATCTGCCACTTCTGCCTTCTGAGACCTTCTCCTACCCTGGACATGTGCTGTGGCTTCTGTGAGCCTGTGTAGGGGCTCCAGCAGGCAGGGCTGGTGGTGGAACTGGTGGAAAATGAGGAAAATTAGGTAGTGAATGGGCAGAAGTTTGGGGGAAGAGGTTTAGAGGCTTAGGGTCATGCTTTTGGTTCAAGGATGTCTTTCAATACTAAGACTTAGCCCAAGTTTTGCTTCCTCTGTCAATGTCCTGTTTCTGATACTGTGCACAAGTATTAGTCCACCATCCTCTCTCTTCCTCACCACTACCTGTTGCTCTACCTAGGATGGTACCCACCCCACCCCCAACCAAACATGACTAATCTGCCTGCTTCTTCTTTTAGCCCTCAAGCAAGGACACAAGCCCCTGGAGGGGTCCTGCGAGCTTTAAGCACAGGTGATGACTAGGAAACCCATGGGTGGTAACTGATTTCCTTTCTATTTGCCCTCTATTTTCCTCCCAGAATATGTAAAGGAAGACCAGGTTGGCACACACATGTTAATGATGAGTCTCACACGTAAAGGGCTAAAGTAAGGTTCTCACATCTCTCAGAGTCTGAAACAAAAGCTTCCTGGGGTTTTAATCACTAAAGGAGCTAATAACTTCCTGCTCATAGGAATGTATGGAGAATGAATTAAGCTCGTGTAGCTACAAGTGCTCAGCACAAAGCTTGGCACAGCATAGGTCTTTAATAAATAATTGTTTCTCTTCCCCTGGTGGGCCTTTCAAAGTTTGGTAAGAAAGAAGCAGCTACTTTCACAAAGCCAACAACCACTTGGCAGGTTTAATTTGAAAATTAACATACCATTATGTATTCTGCAAATCCTGTGAACAGAGTTTATCAAATAGCAGGTCCATTGAATTAATTACACTTGACATCTTGAACAAGTAAGCACAGATGGCAATTTGTAGTCAATGGTAATCTCAGATCAAACCATTTTAGCATCAAAATTTGACTTATTATGAATTAATTGTGTCAGTTTGGGGTTTTCTTTGCTGTAAAAATATTTGCTCGTGAGTTGTTTGAACACAAATAAACCCTACAACTAAAGGGTAATTTTTTGCAGGTAATAATACAACAAAAGTAAGCTAATTTTTGCCATTAAAGATACTGTTTTAAGGATGAATTTCATAATGTGAGAAAAATTATAATATATATGATATTGTCAAGTCATATTTTTCATGTCATTACTCTTTGTTTTATGTTAGAAGAGAAACAAAATAAAACTAACATTTCAGAGGGAATTCTCCTGGGAGTTAGAATTCTGGTTTGTATCACTTCTGAGAACAGCAAGTTTTATTCACTGGAAAATGGAAAACCACTTTGAGGGGATATGATTTTTTAAAAAAGGAGTGGGAATGGGGTGAGAGGGAACCACTGGGACAATGCTGAAGGACCAGCCCAGCACCAGAGTTTTCCATGGCATTGGCCTTTGTTGAGACTGCATCTCAGCCCAGTCCTGCTGCAGTCCCGTCGCTTCGACAGGTGTTGATGGCAAGTGCACTAATGAGCATTTTCAAAACTATCCTTCATCTCAAAGTGTCTTCCAAGGAAACCCAACTTGCAACAAGTTTCTTTGACATACTATTCTTTCTCTCTCTCTCTCTCTTTCTCTCTGTCTGTGTGTGTTTGTATATGTGCATGTGAATTACAAGTTCCAGTAAGCAGATTTCTAGTCTCTCCCTTAGGCTGGGTGCTCTTGAAGTGACTGATTAACTTGACCATGTAAAAGTGATAGCAGAACAACCTTAGACTTGGAGCACACTTGGCAGTCCTCACTGATAGAGGTATTTAATGCCCATCAGACATGATACAGACATGATACCATAATCATTACTGACTCTTGGCTGGAGAAGTCTCTAAATGTTAAAAAAGTACTTAAAATATTTTCACTGGGTAGAAAGCTGATCAATAATACTAGGAATAGTAGGAATAGACTTATGAAGAAAGACCTTTTTTGAATTATTTGGTGTGTGTATATGTGATTTGTTTTGTTTTAGGTGGCAGAGTCCTGCATGCATAGACTTTATAAGTATACCTGTGAAATGAGGCTGACCAAATTTCAGGCTTGCACATTTTCATGGGCTCAGTGATGAAACAGAGTGCTGCTATTTTAAGAAATGATTAAAAGCAGCTTTTTTTAGACCAAAAATTTAATCAAGATTTTTCTTTCTTTTGTCAGTTGTTCTCTGACAAGCGAATTCATTTCGATGTATGTTAGACTGAATGGGATTTTAAGAGGCCCATGAATATCCCTCCAGATAACATCTTAACAAGGGGACAGTATATTCATCCAGATTAGAAAGCCCCCTTCAGACGTAGCACGTCACAAGCCTGCTGGTATGACCAAAGGCCAGGCAAGGTCCTGTGAGCAAGCTGGCGAAAAGCCATGCACCAGAACTCAAGCATGTGAAACTCTGATCCATTTACCTTCTCTAAGGACAGCTGGAAGACATGCAATCTTTTAAAACTCAAGTTGTTGATCTAGGGACAGCAAAGTTGTCCTGCAGCTTGTCATCTTTTCCATTCAGGAGCTTGTTATATAAGCAAAAGTGCAAATGGAAACTGATGCTTGTTCCTTTCTTGGAGAAGCCTTGGCCAGCCTTAAAGGGTTATGGTCTAACCAGAATAGTTCCTATTAATGATTTAGCAATAGGGTGTGGGAAAGCATATAGGACATGAAATGCAATGTTCATGTTCAAATATGATGCCATAGGTTGTGACATAGGCAAATTTCTTTCTTGTTCAACAGATCTGAAGAAATTAGCACATAGAAAGCTTAAAACCTATGACTGACTATAGGATACTCAAAAGCGATATTTTCCCATTTAAAGAAAAAGCATATATGTGACATTTTTGGGGGGGAAAACTCTGATGCACTGAATGTCTTATAAAATAAATAAGGAGAGGTGATTGTCCCATTTTCACAGGTCTCTTCCTCTCTCTTGCATTGACTGGGAAGCACAGTGGCTACAGGATCCCCTCTCCAACTGCAGGCACTGCCTTGGAATGGGAAGGAGGAGGCAGAGAGCCAGTCAAATTACATGCCAGGCTGTTGGAAGGTGGCCTTCAGCTGACCATGTGCATATTTATATAAATCTGCCCTTGCTGAGGAACCCAAAAATTTCTTTCAGAGGCTTGCATCTGCAATGGGATCAGCATTCTTAAAATCTCTCTGGTAGAGACTTCACATTTTTAAAAAGATTTTATTTATTTATTTTTAGAAAGAGGGGAAGGAGAGAGAAAGAAATGGATAGAAACATTGATGTGAGAGAGAAACATCAATCAGTTGCCTCTTCTATGAGCCCTGTCAGGGGACTGAACTCGCAGCCTAGGCACATGCCCTGACTGGAATCAAACCGGTGATTTTTTGCTTTGCAAGATGATGCCCAAACAACTGAACCACAGTGGTCAGGGTAGAGACTGTGCATTTGAAAATCTTAAGCTTGTCTCTTTCTTTCATTTTCACTTTCCAGCAATTCCCAAGGATGGTCTGTGGGATAATAAAAAAATTACCCAATAAAATCTTCCATACTCAGGTACATTTGAGGGGCAATGGGCACAGATTTTCTACAACATGTTAATGTACATTGTGCCCCTCCAAGTGAGAGCTGAAGTATAAGGTCTGTCTGGAAAAAGTCCAGCCATTGTTAATATATTGAGAACAGTTTATGTGACATCAATGTAACCTGGCATCCAAGGAGAGTGGACTGGAATACACATGAGTGAACAATGATGACTTCCCTGTACTAGTCAGTGGAAACAGTGAATGGCATTGAGTGAGCATGTGTACTGTGTGGCCGTTGCATTCAAAAGGACTGAGTGGAGCAATGACTCTGCATTAAATTTTCATTAAGCTTGAACATTCATCCAAGGAAACTATTCAGATGACTCAGAAGTCTGCAGCTGTGGGCAACTGGTGATTGTCAGCTTCATCACAACAATTTGCCCACTCATGTATCATGTCTCATGCAGAGTTTTTTGGCAAAACATCAAATCATCCAGGTGACTCAGTCCCCCTACAGCCCAGATGTGGTACCATATGAATTCTGGCTTTTTCCAAAACTAAAATCACCTTTGAAAGGGAAGAGAGTTCAGACCATAGATGAGATTCAGGAAAATACAATGTGGAAGCTGATGGCGATTGGGAGAACTGTGTGAGGTCCCAAGGTGCCTACTTCAAAAGGGACTTAGGTGTTATTGTCCTATGTACAATGTTTCTTGTATCTTGAATAAATGTCTCTATTTTTCATAGTACATGGATGGATACTTTCTGGACAGACTTCATCATTTGTGCTGTCTTCCAAACTTATTTGGCCATTTAACTCCCCTCCGCCCCCAGGGAGCAACTTGTGAAATTAGTGTCCCAAGGAACATATTTTGGGAAATATCACACTGGGAAATCTTACAGTTGTTTCCTAAATTGCTCACTTTGTATCCATATTTTTAAATTTCTGGTTCATGTACCTCAGATATGTATTCCTTTATTTGATAGTGTGTTGGTAAATATTAAAGAAATTCAATTAACATGCTGTGCATTCTGACTCTTAACTAACCCAGCATTTAGAAACAGTACAGTTTTCGTGTACTCAAAGGCAATACCTTTTAAAGTTTCTGGAAATTTCAATACAAGGTTGCAAGTAGATAATAGGCAATATTAGCAAAGTTTTCACGGTTTGAGTCAAAGACACCCGTTTAAACAACAAATTAGTCAATTCCCACTATCGTCCCATCACTCTGATGAAAAGAAATGCCTCGCCTCTTGTTTTTGGAAGCAAAGCACACTCTATTTGATGAAACATCTTCTGATCTGCAGCCCCTGATAATGCCTATCAGCCACCAGCAGCCAACTTTGATAACCTCCTGAAGGGAGAGTTAAGCAGCTTTAACTTGAAAAGGATCAGAAACAATCACAAAATTGAATGAGGTGCTATTGACATGGTGGTAAGATGTACACGAACAAGTGAACATGCATTACTAACCTGCAAAGCCAACATGACTCTTCCTCAACACACACAATAAAAACTTACACAAATATAAGTTCAAACAAGAAAACAGCTAGTGTGCAGAAATTACATAGCTAATCTCTGCACCATAATTTCATAATTCTTAAAATGAGGGGGATAGCACAGACATTGAGCAGGCTTGTTATAAAAATCAAAGATAATATATGTAGAGTATCAAGCATAGTGCTTGGCACATAGCAGGCACTCAATAAATAGAAATTTTTATTACTGAAACATAAAACATGAGTAACAAAAATGCCATCAAACTTCTATTAATTTGCTAAAATTATCAACAACCTGAAGACTTCTTTTAAGATATTATTAAATAACAAACACTAGGAACTAGTCAATGAAAACACAGACATCTTTAAAGGTTAAGGAACAAAGGTAGTAAATTACAGATAGAATTTTAACCCAAGAATCTGTGGGATTATTTTTTTCCAAGGAGAAGTTAAAATTTTTGCTGTCAATTGTGTTGTCCTCATAAAGGCTGACAGTTATTGTTAAAGTTTCCCAACAGAATGATGATAGGGTGTAGAGACACCCATCAAATAGTAAATCAAAGCTAATTTGTGAAGATTTGTCCTGAATTGCAATTTGCCTGTAAAGGAATCAGCATGAAAAATCTCAGCCCAGAGCAGCAGGTATAACATCTTGGTTTCAGACATCCCAAGAGTGATGGCATAGAAATAAATTCTCAGGAACACTTACTGGTTACCTCATCTTCTACTTTCTATGCACTCCTGTCCTTACTCGACCATCTTTACAAATAAGGCATCGGACTTTGCTGCACACGGATCACATTTAACTAAGGAGAAAACCCTGCTTAATTCCCACTGCCATGGAGCTGCTTATGTGTTTTTCACTTTTAAAACAGATGGAATACTGATTTGGGGAAAAACAGGTAATTTTCTTTATAGTAAATTTTAATTTTTATCCTCAGTGTTTCTTTTTCTATACAAAAGCATAAGAGTTTGGTTGGATTTGGTGAGGATCACTTTCCTCCAGTGGAACGTTGTATCCTAATCCTTGACTGTTCAACTATTTCACAACCTACTTGTTGGAAAACACATTCTTGTGACTGTAAAATATTCTGTCCCCTTGGGACACCAGTTGTCTCCAAAGCAGAAGACTTGACCTTTATTTCAGCAGTAAACTGGAAGGAATGTCATTGTCTGTTAAATAATGAGACATCTTGTTCTGCACTGGCCTCTGCCTCTGCCCATCTTATACCCCTAGAAATCACTGAGTCTTGAAGATGTTGCCTTAACCCTTTGTCTTTCCTTGCTAAAAGCTAGTGGTGAATAATAATGTTAGAATGTTGTCAAATTCCTCCTAGAAATAATATATTTATTTTTGACAATTGAAGGGCTCTCAGTCCTAACCCAAAAATTCCATTTGATGAAGAACACCTCCCTGCAAAGCTAGCATATCTCCACAATAAGACCATGCCTTATTTAGCCAGGAATGAGCCTGATAATAGAAGAATATAACTGAAGCTGACACATTCTCATTAGAGTGGCTGAAACAAAAGCACATATGGATCTTTCTGAATCATTGAACACACACTGCTTGATAAATTATATTCTCATTTTCAGAGGCTCCATCTCAGAATGTCTTAGCAGGTAATAGTTCTCCTTAGCTCCCTGTTGTTACTTTTCACCACCCATAAATGAATTCAATGGGTCAGTGGGAAGGGATTGGGAAATGGTAGCTGTTAGCTACTGATAAGTTTGTCTTTGACAAGGCTAAGGTAAGCGAACCCAACATCATGCTTCAAGACATCAGTGCCTTTTCCATAGCTATTACTGTCCATGAAACAATAGGAATTCAACCAGTATTGAAAGGGCTGCAACAAGTGACATTAATTTCTTTCTTGAAATTATGCTTCTTTGAATCTGTTCTCTGTGAGCTGCTGGTAATTACACCACTTTCTGCTGGGGTTTGACTTGGGCAAGGAAAATGTCCTGAGAGAAATCAAATGAGAGGGAGCAGGCCAGGCATTATAAGGGCCACCTGCACAAATGAAAACTTCTGTGCCATGTGACAGGATCCCAGTTTAACATCTAGATCTCCAGCTCCAAAACTCAGAAAGAACTTGTGTCAGTGAGGATTGTTTTCTTAGCAACAAAAATCCACTCTGAATGACTGAAGCAAAAGAAAGAACATGCTGGAAGCACACCAAATAGCTCCCTAAATTGGCCAGCAAGGTCAGGGAACCAGGACTGGAAACTTGTGTGGGATCCTCAGCTGCTGCTATGCACCCCTCCCCAGCTCTGGACACTGAGCCTAGCTATTGTGAGCAGCACTGCCCTTACAAACTGGAGCTGCCCTGCTTTTGCGTGTCACTGGATCTTAGTAAAAGTTCCAATGAGAAAATGTGATCAGTCAGGCCGAATCATAGTGTCACTTTGTTTGGGTAGGGAGTGGGAGGAAGTACCTGACTTTTTCCGTTTCTTTTGTGGGAAGCAAGTGAGTTCAGATACTCAGCACTACAATCTCTGGGTGAGTGGATGAATGAATGAATGAATGAATGGATGGATGCATGAATGAATGAATGAATGAATGAGAGAATTAAGAAATGGTGGCATCTGGCCAAATGTTTGTTTATTTGATAACCTCTCAACAATTCTGGTAAAATGAAGCACAAACCAGTTTCCACATGAAAGGGGCCACTGCCCTATCACCTTCAATTTCCCCAAATTATGTCTTGCCCATATGAAGCAAACAGTTTAGAAAACCCACTGGTAATTCTAACATAGGAGCTAATCCTAGTCTTCCAATTCCGCAGGGAATAACTGCCCTAATACATTTAGTTCTAGACTCCTCTGCCATACTGAAGTTTTACATTGCCTTTTTTTTAAAAAAATGAATGTTAGTTTTAAATAAAAATATCTGACCTGTTTAAAAAGAAGAAAGAGAGAAAAAGCTAAAAGCTATTTGTGATTTTTTTGAAGAGAAATAATAAAAGTAACCTCAAATCCCTAATTTTTCTTCCACATGAAAAAAAGTCCCTCAAAGAATTTCAAATTCTCATTTATCAGAACAGCTTTTAATTTTGTTTTCCATCTTATTGACATGCTTTAACGGGAGCCCTACACAAAAAGACAACAAAAACAAAACTAAAAACAGTTTTTAGAATCATGACAGAAATTTTACTGTTTTTTAAATAGTAGATTGAATACTATTCTGGTAGAATCTGCAGAAAAGGAAATAATCTTAGAAAAACAAAACAAAATACCGCTTTGTTTTTACCTCTTAGTCCAAAACACCTCTTTGTCTCTTTTTATGTATATACCTTGCCAAACCCCTGAGGAATGAAATCCCTTTGGGTCTTGCTTCCAGATGGCTGATAAACTAAGTGACCCCTGAAATTCCTTTTAGTGAGCTTCAGACAAGAGTCGTTAACTAACACAACAGGATAGCCAGGCTACCCTGAGAAGCAAACAAGACAATTGGGCAAATTCTAGAGGATTCATCCTCAACACTTTCTCTGCAATGGCTGCAAAGAGAAAGCTCATTTGAATTTTATGCTTTCCTTTACTTGTGCAGACCTTTGTAGAAGAAACTACTTTATAACCCCAGAATAAATATTAAATTTTTGCCCTGTCAGTCATGTTTTGGTTTTTGGAGGTGGAACATATTTCTTTATCACAGGTATAATTAAACGTTGGTTTTAAAAGGGTAGGAGTTATGTAGTCAGGACTGTCTTTGCAGGAGTCACACGAGGAAGTTTTAAGTGAATTGCACACTTTATGATGCTAACGTTGCTTGTTAATGCTAAGAACAGCAATTTGATAAGTCTTGTGTGTGTTGGCCTAATGCAGGTGTATAGTTGGCATTTTCAAACATTGACCCTTGTTGGAAAATATTTTCTAAGTGCAGTTCTCATCTAGTTTCCCTTATTATGGCATCCATGGGTCAAGTTCTCCTGCTCCAAATGCTGTCCTTAATAATACCTGATGAGTCTTCAAATTTGAAAATGTATAAAAACAATTTTTGTTTGAGAATAATTAAACCTAATTATTTTATCACATATATTTGTCACAAATTACAAATAACATAAGTAAAAGTCCAGCCTAGGTGTGAGATTATTGACTTATGTTAGTGAAGACTTTGGCAAAGAGAAGTGTAGACAGAGTCATGTCCTCACTGCTCCATCTGGTTTTCTATTTCTGTTTCCCTATCTTCAGCTCATATTCTTTAACCAAATGCCTGACTGGGGAATGTTGGTTTGGTGGTTTTCTGGCACTGCCACTGAGATATCACTGCAAAGAATCCTGTCTCATTATCTGCAATTGTTCAAAGTTTAGCCTGCGGAGTACAATTATGTCTTGAGAGTTTTTGCTTTTACTAATGACTATTGCACAAATTTTTGCAATGTAGAAGATGCCAAAGTTGTGGTTTTTCTCAGGACTTTTCAGCAAGAGAACAATGTAGCATCACATTCTGTTTCATAATTGTTGACAGTGACTACCTCTGTGATTTTACACAAATTATATAATCTCTCAGAGCCTTGGGAATATGGATTCTGTTACTGTGATTGGCACACAATAAATAATTAAGAAATGGTAGCTATTACCATTATTTCTTCAAAATGTCCCCTCATGGATTGGTGGGGAAATTTTAATAAAAAATTTGTGGGTTTAGGTGAAAAATATTGTTCCATTGAATTGCTGCCTAAAAAACATTTACTATTACCTCAAATTCTTTTCTTCAGTAGTTTTCTTCCTTTACCCTAAATAGCTTCTGTATCAATTGTAAATACTTTCCCCTGCAAAGAAATCATTTGCTCCCAAGACTGGGACTCAATAGGGTATATAAGAATATGTGGTATTTACTATTTAACACATAAACAATGGGAATTTGAAAATTCAAGTATAATTAATTAGAAATTATTTATTCAATAACATTCATTACCTGGAAGGTTCTAGGTGGTTCCATGTGGCCAGGTCACTGACAAGTCACTGCAATTGCTCCAAATAGCTTACTGGAACCTAAAGGACCTTACAGACGAAGGCCCACCAGACCTATCAAGTACATGATGCCACTTTGAGTTGTAATTTTGCAATTTTGCAGCAGAGAGCAAGTTAAAGTGCATCCCAGACCTTAATAAAGGATCTATGTCTAAAACACTGAGAAATATGTGTTTGGTAAAGAAGGGGGTGAAGAAAAGTATGTGTCAGTAAAAGGGAGAATTGGATGAACACACTGGGGGAAGTGGAGAGTAAGGAACACTGTTTTTAAAAGTGTCTTTTTTTGGAGCATAAATTTGCTGCCAAAACTAGGGATCAGGTGTGACTTAAGAACAAAGGATACATTTGAAGTGAGCATTGGTCAAGAAGGCTTGAGTATTTTACTTTTTGACAATAAATCTCTTGTCAATAAACACATAATTAAAAGGTGTTCATTTGGAGGAAGGTTGATAGCTAACTTTATAATGGAAACATTAAACTAATACAACCTAAACATACTGCACAGCCTTAGAATTGTTAAAATAACTGTTACAACAAGTTATTTTACACGCCTTGAGACAAAAGGCAGTAGGGAGTACTGTGCACCCCCTGTGAACTAATCTTGTCTAAAAAAATTCAACCTGAATCTGATCATTTTTCTTGACCTAAGTTTTAGTTACAGGAACTATAGAGGAGAGAATAGGTTAGTTAACATGACAAGGAAGCAATTGGACAAGTCCAGGATGTGACATTCTAAAGATAAGTGGTGCAGTTTCTCTAATGACCTAATGGCATAAACAAAAGGGAAGGGAGCAGGTATGTGTGGTTATAAAATTAAAAAGACCTAACATACAATTAAATGTAGAGTGTGGACTTTGTGTGGAACCTGATAAACCAACCATGAAAATATGTTTTTGAAATAATCATGCAAATTCAAATATTATATGGGTTTAAATAAAATTAAAGAAATTATTGTTAATTTTATTATCTGTGATAATGGCATAATAGTTATGTTTCTTTTTTTTAAATGGGGAGACCTTGTTAGTTAGAAATGCAAAGTAAAGTGTTAGATAGGGAATAACAGTGGGATTTGCTTTAAAATACTACAGCAAAAGAAAAGTAAAGGGAATTAAGCCTACTTAGCCAAGTGTTGATAATTGCTGAAGTTGAGGACACATAGGTTTGTTATACTATATTCTTCACCTTTGACAACTTTACAATTTCCTTAATAAAAACTGTTAAAAAGTGTTTATTGTCCCTGTTATCTGTATATTATAAATGTGTTTAAAACTTTCAAAATTCCTTTTCTTTACAATACTCTAAGAGCCATATTTAAGTTACATCTTAGTCCTTTGGAGCTGCTATAACAAAGACACTATAAACTGGGTGGCTCATTGCAACAGACATTTCTTTCTTGTAGTTCTGGATTAGGTGAAGTCCAACATCACAGTGCCAGCAGATCTGGTGTCCGGCGAGAGCTCATTTTCTGGTTCACAGACTTCACCTTTTTGCCTCACACAGTGGAAGAAAACCATCTTGCTCCCTGGAGTGTCTTTTATGATGGCACTTAACCCCGCCCTCATGACCTAAGCACCTCCCAAAGACCCTACTGCCTAATAGCAACACCCTGGGTGTTAGGTTTCAACATATGAATTGGGGAGGAGGAGTGCAAATGTTCAGTTCATAGCAAACTAAAAAGTGAAAATTACCCCTAACTGTGGGATCCAAGAATCTAATTTTGGAGATAGGAACATGGTCAAGATCTGGTAGTTCCTTGGGCATAATTGATCTACACATAGATTTTCAGCATCTCATGAAAAGAATACATATAATCAGTCTCCCTTGAAATGTCAAAGTGACCCTTTAAAATCCCCTCATGATGAATGCAGTCTTTGTCTTCTAGAGACTTTACTAGAATGTGGAGTGGTCCTGGCAAAAATTGACTGGTTTGTTACCAACATGATATGATAAATTGGAAACACTGATTTAATCATATACAAAATTTAATATATATATAATTTCAAAGATATATATATATCTTTGAAAAGGAGATATTTCTAACACTATCCATCCCAATATTACCCCTGAACATCAATGAAATATCAAGCTTGGCTGTAACATTCAATTTCATGTTAATGCTTAAAAGATTAGGAAGTTTAAAAAGAAAAAGTAATCTTTATTAAAAGATAGGAATACTTGTGTCAACTGGTCAGGGCAAAGGAAAAGAAAAAGGACTAAATATGTTTCTAACTGATGACTTCAAATTCAGTACATGGAATTGGTCAAGTACAGGATACAAAGACACGTTTCTCAGACAAGGAGCATTACTTTATGGAGCCAACAGGAGAGGGGTGTCCCAGCTTGACATGTACAAATGGAGGCTACCTCAAACAAATATAAAATGGCTTTGACATTTCCAAACAGAGACAATGGACACAGGAATAAGATATTAGCCTTAAATGACCTCAATGGTTGCTTTCAGTACACATAGTGGTAGTGGTACTGGGAATGACCTATGTAAATAATCGCAAGGTCACCTTTAATATCCTTGGAGCTACTGTTGCCTAAGTCTCAGTCCAATGGAGGAAGCTGGATGAAAGGGCTCCACTTTAGGGACAGCACTAATGACCTCATTTCCAAGTTGTTATAAGTCAATGTTAAGACGTTCTGTTAACTGGAAGCCCATAGTTAGTTGACCTTAAATTTCAGTACATCCAGAAAAAGGCAATGCCTACATCCACAGTCCAAGCCATCTCAAGAAGTGCAAGTCATCACATGTTGACTTTGTATCATTTACAATTTTTATACCTAGTTAGGGATACTATTTTTAGAGGGAATAAATGAATTTTCACATTTTCTTTTTTTGTTTCTTTTTCCCCCATCACTTTCCCCACCCCAGCCATGACCAATTCCCACCCTTGATCCTAAACCCCTTTGATTTTGTCCATGTGTCCTTTATAGGTGTTCCTGAAAACCCTTCCCCTTTTTTCCCCCATTATCCCCTCCCACCTCAACTCTGGTTACTGTCAGTTTGTCCTTAATTGCAATGTCTCTGGTTATATATTGCTTATTTTTTTATTAGATTCTCTTATAGGTAAGATCATCTGGTATTTGTTCCTTGCCACCTGGCTTATTTTACTTAGCATAGTGCTCTCCAGTTCCATCTATGCTGTCACAAAGGGTAGGAGCTCCTTCTTTCTTTCTGCTGCATAGAATTCCATTGTGTAAATGTACCATAGTTTTTTGATCCATTCATTTACTGATGGGCACCTAGGTTGCTTCCAACACTTGGCTATTGTAAATTGTGCTGCTATGAACATTGGGGTACATAGGTTCTTTTGAATTGGTGTTTCAGAATTCTTAAAGGATAATCCCAGCAGTGGAACTGCTAGGTCAAAAGGCAGATCCATTTTTAGTTTTCTGAGGAAATTCTATACTGTTTTCCACAGTGGCTGCACCAGTCTGCATTCCCACCAACAATGCACTAGGGTTCCTTTTTCTCCACATCCTCTCCAACACTTGTTTATTGATTTGTTTATGATGGCCATTCTCACCAGTGTGACGTGGTATCTCATTGTGGTTTTAATTTGCATCTCTGATGGCTAGTGATGCTGAGCATCTTTTCATATGTCTCTGGGCCTTTTGTAAGATGGAAAACTCTCAAACTCTTTTGATGAAGCCAGCATAATCCTAATCCCAAGACCAGTTGAAAACACAACAAAGAAAGAAAGCTACAGGCCAATATCGCTGATGAACATAGACACTAAAATCTTCAACAAAATATTGGCAAAACGCATCCAGCAATACATTAAAAAGATCATACACCATGACCAAGTGGGATTCATCCCAGGGATGCAAGGATGTTATAATACTCACAAATCAATAAACATAATACATCACATAAACAAAAGGAAAGACAAAAATCACATGATCATATCAATCAATGTGGAGAAAGCATTTGATAAGGTACAGCACCCATTTATTATAAAAACACCCAGCAAAGTGGGAATAGAGGGAGGATTCCTTAACATAAAAAAGGGCATATATGAGAGACCTACAGCCACCATCATACTCAATGGGCATAAACTAAATCTTTCCCACTGAGATCAGAAACAAGACAAGGATGTCTGCTTTCACTGCTTCTATTCAGCATAGTATTGGAAGTCTTAGTCACAGTAATTAGACAAGAAAAAGAAATAAAATGTATCCAAATTGTAAAGCTAGAAGTAAAACTGTCATTGTTTGTAGATGACATGATAATGTACATAGAAAATCCTATAGACTCCACCAAAATACTACTTGACCTAATATGTGAATTTGGCAAAACAGTGGGATACAAAGTCAATATTCAGAAATCAAAGGCATTTTTGTATACCAACAGTGAAATACCAGAAGCAGAAATCAGGGGAAAAAAAATCCCTTTTGATATAGCAACAAGAAAAATAAAGTACCTAGGAATAAACCTAATCAAGGAGATAAAAGACTTGTACTCAGAAAACTACACAACACTGAAGAGAAGAATTAAGGAAGACACAAATAAATGGAAGCATGTGCTATGTTCATGTGTTGGAAGAATTAACATCACCAAAATGTTCATACTACCCAAAGCAATTTATAGATTCAATGCAATTCCTACTAAAGTACCAATGACATCTTTCACAGATATAGAACAAACATTTCAAAAATTTATATGGAACCATAAATGACCCTGAATAGCCGCAGCAATTTTGAGAAAGAACAAAGTAGGAGGGATCACAATACCTGATATCAAAATGTATTACAAGGCCACTGTAATCAAAACAGCCTGGTACTGGTGTAAGAACAGACACATAGATGAATTTTCACATTTTCATAAGAAGTTGTTTTTTCTTGCTAGCACCTTCCAGCCTGTCCCTACTTCTCATTACCAATCACCCTGATTTTTTTTTTCCTTCAGTCAGCCAAATGACCCCATAAAAAGCACAGGATTATAGTCATCAACTCTTTCATTATCAAGCATCTCCTGAGTACCTATTATATTTAAGCACTATGTTAAGTTTACCCAGGTTTGAAGTTGAAGAAGGATACAGTATATTCTCTGACACTAAGAAATGAGCAGTGCCTGTCCCTGTAAATCTGTACAACATCACACCTTGTCATATTGTAACAGGATAGGCTTTACATTTAATTAGTTGCCCTACAATTATACATTTCAAAGCCATGTCTTCATTAAACTGATGTAAATATTCACTGGTAACATCTGTCACTTGGAATTTTTCCCTTAATAAAATTGATTGTGAACAAATAACAAAGGGTTATGGCTTCCGGACATCTGGCTTATGAAAATGGTCCATTTGCAAAGAACTGGTTGTTAAAGTGTTTTCATTAAAATGAGACCCTACCTGAGTTCTATATAAGTTTTGCTAGAGTGAAAGAATTTTTCCTCCACCTAAAAAAGTTGACTGTATACAGTTCACAGGGCACAAATGTTTCATGGGAGAATGAACAAATTATGTCTCTGAAGAGTGGTTGAATATTTATCCTGACAGAGCTTCCCCAGGACTACCAGCAACCTCATTTGAAGTAAATTCCTTAGTCTGTTCCAATAAGAATAATTGTATTGGAACAGTGCTCCCTGTTCTAAAGAGGGCAAATCCATTTATTGCTGCAGAAAAGCCTCTGGGATGGATCTAATCTATTTGCTTTGTGGGTTTCAATGTTGCTGAGTAAGCCAATGATATTTCAACTTGGTGCTGGTTTGGACACGGTGGAGAGTGCTCAGTGGAGTGTTTTTTTCTTCAACAACTCAATCATGACCGAAAAAACACGATCAGTATCAGAAATGTGGAGTAGTAACTTGTCTTGACAGCAGTGAACTAATGAACATCCATCATTAGATTGTTCAAACAACCTTCACAATTGAATAGCTGACTTAAAAGCATTGTCGTACAGTCTTCAGCATTTCCATAGCATTCATTGGAGCAATCTGTAGTGTTTATCTGTACTTTAAATGTGAAAACAGAAAAAAATCATTCTAATGTTTCATCAAGGCTGCTTCTGGAACAAAATTAATAATGGCTGCAATTTGCAGAAGGGCTCTCTCATGTTGTGTAGGCAAAATCTCACTAATTTAATGCCTTTGCAGTAATAGCTTAAAATATTCAAAACACTGTAAATATGGCACAACTATACAGTCCTCCATTTACCAGTCTCCTTTAGAGAATGCCCACCAGGTTTATTCTGGGTTCAATGATGTGTTTGCTTTTCCCCATAACTCTAACACTGTTTTTCCAGATTCATCCATTTTTATTTTTGGTGAATTCAGTTGGCTCCCACTGAGGCCTGGCAGCCATGAAAGTAATCATATGCCAGTTTAATTGACTCCAGGAATATTTAACAAATTGTTTACCATTTCACTGTGCACTGAAGGGGAGCTGTAACTCTTCTCCCATCACAACTGTTGCAGCCATGACAGCCTTGCACATGATTTTTTTGTGGTATAATTTTCCATGCAGAAGAAATAATAATGCTTCCCTATCACCATCTCCTCTACCATTGAAAATATGAGATCAAAAATAGACTCCCGCTTATACATGAAAAGGAATGATTGCTAACTTGTCAATTTGTAGAGCAAATCGTGTTTCGATTTCACATTACACCAGACACCTACAAAGATGTATCGCAATGAAATCATTGTGTGATAATTCATTCCATCATTTCAATATGAGTATTTAATCAGCTTAAAAATGTAATAGACCTATTCATCAGATGTTTAATGAATGAGTTTTAAGTAACATGGGATCATAGAAAACACCTTTGAAACATTTTAATCCAAGCTTTGTTTCTTTAAAAACAAATCCATTTGTTTATTGCAGTGTTATTTACAATAGCCAAGATTTGGAAGCAGCCCAGGTGCCCATTAGTAAATAAGGGGATAAAAAAGCTGTGGAACATTTACATAATAGAATACTACTTAGTTATATTTTGCTTGCTTATTTGTTTTGTTGATTTGATTCCACTTAAAAATGAGATCATATGGTATTTGTCTTTCACCACCTGGCTTAGGGGTGGGGGGAAATGGAGACGACTGTACTTAAACAACAATTTTTTAAAAAAGAATACTACTTGGTAGTAAAAAAAAAAAAAAAAGAAAGAAATCTTACCTTGTGCAATGGACCTGGAGAGTATTATGCTAAGTGAAACAGGCCAGTCAGAGAAAGACAAGTACCATATGATCTCACTTACATGTGAATTTAATAACAAAATAAGTTAACAAAGAAAATAAAAACAGACTCATAGATACAGAGAACAGACTGACAGCTGTTAGAGGGGAGAGGGAGTTAGGGGAGCTGGGTGAAAATAACGAAGGGATTAAGAAAAAAACTCCAGAGGGAAAGAGGGATCGGGGAGGTAGAAGACGAGGGTAAAGGGAGGATAAATGGTGATGGAAGGAGACTTGACTTTGGGTGGTGAATACACAATACAATACACAGATGATGTATTATAGAATGGTATACCTGAAACCTATATAATTTTATTAACCAATGCCACCCCAATAAAGTCAATAAAATTTAAAAAGAAAAACTAATCCATTAAAATTTTTCACTTTACCATATTGTTAGTAGATGACAAAGTTTTAACTTCCTAGTAATAATTTATAAAGCAATGAAATGAAAATATGTAAGTATTCCAAGACATATTCAACCTGAGAGACTTTTCTTATTTAATCCATTCAATGAGTTAACACTGGGCACAGAAACCATCCCACCTAACAGAGTGAATTGTGAATTATAACTCTGAGTTTGGGCAAATGCACAAACTGCAGAAACAGATGGGGAGCAGCATGCAAAGACCAGGACAGCCCCCTCTTAAATGAGAATATGCTATAATCAGAGACAGGAAGATAATTCTTCTGCTGACCTATGGGGACAAAGAGCATCATGACCATTACATCGTGAATGAGCCCAAAGGCCAAATGGCAGAAGGTGCGGAAGTTGTTATAAATTTTATAACCTAATCTGCTGTCCTTAGATTTGGTTTATAATTCTAAACCAAATGAAGGTTTAGAATTATAAAGCTATACTTTCATACAGTTGGCACAAAGGGACACTTCCCCAAACCTTCAGGAACCATGTATTTATTTCACTTTTTTCTCTTGTCAGCTTTTTCTCTTTCATCAGTTCCAGTGCTCACTGTGTTTGTTCTGTGGGAGACCTAGCCACACTGGGTCTCTGATGTCCTGCTGGAATTCACCAATTTTGGAGCCAGCTGCTCTAACACTCTGTGATGTTAGGGCCAATGGGCTATCCCCAGGAGTCTCTAGAGTGGCCTGACTGCCCCGCCAATGTTACCAACTATAAAAGTAAACATTTCCTGAGCACCTACTATGTGTTTAGCACTATTTTAGGCTCTTGTGATAGATTAGGGAACAAACAGACAAGCATCCTGAGGAGTCCCAGCTTCAGGCCAAAACCCAACATACGATCTTTTAGGCCTGACCATAGCCAATGTTAAGGCTTTACCTGGCAGGCTCACGGGGGAAAAGCTGCCCTCCCCACAGCAGGGCTGGTGCACAGCTGGTGCGCTGTATCTTCTGAATTAAGCTGCACTCAAACACTCAGCCTCCCCAGGCTGGTGATGCTCTTCCACTTGCTAGTGATCCTAGCCTGGCCCCTCCAACTGGAGGCCTCCTTACTGGGGGGAGGGAGGCTCAGCTGAGAACACTGTTCAGGCTCCTTTGCCAAGACCTCCTAATGGGGTGGGAGGATGGACTTGAAGGCTTTTCTCTCCAACCTGAGTCAGTACTCAGGACTTTTCTATTCCTAGCCTGACACCTTCTCCCTCCTCTCATCCTCCCTCACCAGGTGGGTGGCGGGGGGAGCCTACAGTTCAGAACTCCCTCAGCCATGTGTTCATATCTGATCCTTGCCCAGTGCCATTTCCCAGGAAAACCTGCAGGGCCAGCACCTCCTCTCTCTTTTTGGCCTTTTGCTGACACTATGACAGTAAGTTAATAAAAGCTTAATTGTTTGGCTCATTGTCCTAATTGAGCACCTTGACACTGGGCAGCTTTCCAACTAGTCCATGCCCTCGTGAAGTGTGCATTCCAGATGATTCTCAGATTTGGTTTAAAATTAAATGCCTTTGAGACCCAGCTCACCTCTTCACTCAGCCACATCAAATTACAACTAAAATATAGAATAACTATCAGAACCATCAGAAATCAAATTAAATGGAAGTCTGACAATATGGAATTAAAGAAACCACATCCATCCAGACTGATAGGAGGGGTAGAGATGCAGAACAGGTTGGTCTGACACCCATGTGTGGTGGATAAAAATTTGGGAGGGATATCTCAGGAGCAAGGAGTCCTGGACACACACCAGGTCCCCCAGCCCAGGGTTCCAGTGCCAGGAAGATGAGTCCCTAGAACTTCTGGCTACAAATACCAGTAGGGATTGAGTCATTGGGAGAAATTGCTGGAGACCCAAGCAGTTCTTCTTAAAGAACCCACACATGGGCTCATCTACTAAGACTCACTCCCTCTGAGCTCCAGCAGTGGGGTAGCAGCTTGAAAGTTATATAGGAGAAACTAAAATTTCTGGCATCAAGGGGAGCAGATGCTACTGTCCCTCTTCCAAACTGTCCCCTCATCAAGCCACAGAGCTGGCAAGCTGGTGTCATACCTGAGACTCCATCAACATGGCTAACACTGTTTAACCTGCCTTGGAGATCCCCAGAGGCTCCACCCCGCCCAACTTGCAGGCCCACTCATACTGCTTTTTCATATAAATGGCTGGTCTTGGCTCATGCTTCACAACTTCCTAAATCCTCTCATATAAGCAACAGCTGGAATCAGTCAGCCCTGGGCCCAGCACTAGCAGCAGCCAACCTAGATTCACAGCTTGGTTTCAGTTGGGACTCTCCAAGCCCAGCCCAAGTAGCAGCCATCTCACCTTGCTTTATTGCTCAGGAAGGGTGGCCCTGGGCAAAACACAGATGGGGACTGACCTTGGCCCACATCACCCAGGAAACCTCAGGGCCAGCGCACCCAGTGGACAGCTATAGACCACATCAGAGCACCACCACCCTATCCCTACACAGCTGATCTTCCACAGAAGTAGGAGATTGGTGGTCAGTGGTCACAGCCAATCCTTGCAGCTGACTGGCCTGGGTAAATCTCCCATTGATCTGTCAATAGCAACCAAGGTTCAACTATAAAAGGAGTGTGTACTCAGTCCATATAAGGGGTGTACCTCGAGTACCCAGCTTGGGTGATAGGGGAGGCTGTGCCACTGGACCCTACAGGACACCCAGTACATTAGGCCACATTACCAAGATAGAGAGTCAAAGCAGCTCTGCCTAATACATAGAAACAAACACAGGGAGGCTGCTAAAATGAACAGAAGAAGAAATATGGCCCAAATGAAAGAACAGAGCAAAGCTCCAGAAAAAGAGCTAAATGAAATGGAAATAAGCAATCTATCAGATGCACAATCCAAAACACTGGTTATAAGCCTACCCAAGGAACTTAGTGAGGATCTTAATAGCATAAAAAAGATCCCATCAGAAATGAAGGATACACTAATTGAAATAAAGAACAATTTATAGGGAAACAATAGTAGAGATGAAACCAAGAATCAAATCAATGATTTGGAACATAAGGAACCAAAAAGCAACCAATCAGAACAACAAGAAGAAAAGAGAATCCAAAAAAATGAGGATTGTGTAAGCAGCCTCTGGGACAACTTTAAGCAATCCAACATTTGCTTCCTAGGGGTACCAGAAGAAGAAAGAGAAAGATCAAAAAAATTGGAAATCTATCTGAAAAAATAATTAAAGAAAACTTCCCTAATTAGATGAAGGAAATAGACATGCAGGTCCAGGAAGCACAAAGAGTCCCAAACAAGATGGATGCAAAGAGGTCCGTTCCAAGAAACATCATATTAAAATGCCAAAGGTTAAAGAGAGGATTTTTCCCCCTAATTTTATTTTAATCATTGTTCAAGTACAGTTTTCTGTCCTTTACTCCCATCCCAGACCACCCACCCCTCCTGCCCCACCTCCATCCCATTTCCAAGCCCCCTAGTTTTTGTCCATGTGTCCTTTATATTTGTTCCTGTAAAC
>CM052538.1:52970379-53001292 GCA_028533065.1 Trachops cirrhosus
ATAGAGCAATCTTGGATTGAGGTCCTTGCCTTTCATGACCTGGAATACTTCTTTCTAGCCCCTTCTTGCCTGGAAGGTCTCTTGTGAGAAATCAGCTAATAGTCTGATGGGATCTCCTTTGTAGGTTACTGTCCCCTTATCTCTTGCTGCTTCTAGGATTCTCTCCTTCATTTTTACCTTGGCGAAAGTAATTATGATGTGCCTTGGTGTGTTCCTCCTTGGGTCAAAATTCCTTGGGACTCTCTGAGCTTCCTGGACTTCTTGGAAGTCTATTTCCTTTGCCAGATTGGGGAAGTTCTCCTTTATTTGTTCAAATAAGTTTTCCACTTGTTGCTCTTCTTCTTCCCCTTCTGGTACCCATATAATTCTGATGTTGGAATGTTTAAAGGTGTCCTGGAGGTTCCTAAGCCTCTCCTCATTTTTTTGAATTCTTATTTCTTCATTTTTTTCTGATTGTATGTTTTTTTCTACCTTCTGGTCCACTCCATTGATGTGAGACCCAGCTTTCATTCCATCACTATCAGCATTTTTCTTCATTTCACTTATTGTAGCCTTCATTTTTTCTTCTAATTTGTGACCAAATTCAACCAATTCTGTGAGCATCCTGATCACCAGTGCTTTGAACTGTGCATCTGATAGGTTGGCTATCTCTCGGTTGCTTAAAAGTATTGGTCCGGAGCTTTCATTTGCTCTTCTGATTCAGCCATCTTTTTTTTTGGTCTGGTTGCACCTGTTATGTATGAGGGGTGGAGCCTTAGGTGTTCATCAGGGTGGGGCAACCCAGTTGCTGGGTTGTGACACTGTATGTGGGGGTGGGGTCCGAGAGCGAACAATGGTGCTTGCTCCGTTCTCCATCAGACTTCAGTCCCTTCCACCACTTCCCCCAAGCAAACTGGGCCTTTCTAGTGCTAATTCCTGTGTGGGTGCGCTTGTGCACCCAGTGGGCCTTTCCAACGACCTCTCCTGTGAGGCTGGGAGTCCCTCCTTGCACCTCAGCCCCCACAGGTGTTTTCAATCAGTGCCCCAAGGTTCTATTTCCCAGCACTGGGATCCTGGATTGCACACAATGCCTTGCTTCACAATTGCTGCCTCGCTGGGTCTGCCAGTTGCCACCCCTCAGCCGGGGTCTGCCAGCTGCTGCTTGGGCACCCAGGGTCCGCCCGCTGCAGTCTTGCACGCCAAGATTCTTTACAAGGCCCTTCTCCACCTGGCTGCCCAACTTCACCCCTCCTACCCGTTTCAATGAATGTGTCTATTTTAACTCCTTGGTTGTCCAACTTCCATACAGTTCAATTTTCTGTCAGTTCTCATTGTTATTCTGTTTCTAAATTTTTGTTGTCCCTATCCTGGTTGTGTGAGGAGGCACAGTATGTCTACCTATGCCTCCATCTTGGCCGGAAGTTGCTACTTCTTGATTCAGTTTTGGAAGATTATATGTTTCTAGAAATTTGTCCATTTCACTCAGGTTCTCAAATTTCTGCATATCCTTTGTATTTCTTTGGTATCCATTGTAATTTCTCCTTTTTCATTTCTGAATTTATTTATTTGGACCCTCTCTCTTCTTTTCTTGATGTCAATTTTATTTACCTTTTCAAAGAACCAGCTCCTGGATTTATCAATCCTTTGAATTGTTCTTATAGCCTGTATGTCATTTAATTTCACTCTGATCTTGATTATTTCCTTCCTTCTCCTCACTCTGGGCTTTGTTTGTTGTTGTTCCTCTAGTTCCTGTAGATGTAAGGTTAGGCTGTTTATTTAAAATGTTTCTATTTTTTTCAGGTAGGCCTGTATTGCTATGAACTTCCTTCTCAGTACTGCCTTCACCATGTCCCATTGGTTGTGGGTTGTTGTATGTTCATTTTCATTTGTTTCCAGAAACTTTTTCATTTCTTCTTTGATCTCATTATTAGCCCATTCATTGTTTAATAGCATGCTATTCAGTCTCCATATATTAGAATATTTTTTAGTTTTTTTCCTTGAGGTTGGTTTCTATTTTCAAGCCATTGTGATCCAAGAAAATTTTTGATATGATTTCAATTTTCTTGTATTTTGGGGGGCTTGTTTTGTGTCCTACCATGTGGTCTATCTTTGAAAATGTCCTGTGTGCATTTGAAAATAATGTATATTTTGCTTCTTTTGGGTGAAACCTTCTGTATATATCAAGTCCATTTGATCTAGAATGTTGTTCAGAGCCATAATATCCTTGTTAATTCTTTCTTTGGAAGATATATCCACTGTTGACAGTGGGGTGTTAAAGTCCCCTACTATGAGTGTGTTGCTATTGAAAATCTTTCTTGAAGTTCTCCAAGAATTTCTTTATATAGTTCGGTGCTCCTATGTTGGGTGCATGTAAGTTTACAATGGTTATATCTTCTTGATGGATGCTCCCTTATTACAAAGTGCCCTTCTCTGTCTTTTTTTTATGACCTTTGTTTTGAAATCTATTTTGTTTCAAATAAGTTTTGCTATTTTCTTGGAATATTTTTCCATCCCTTCACTTTCAGTCTGTGTAGTTCTTTTTTTCTAAGGTAAGTCTCTTGTTGACAGCATATATGAGGGTCATATTTTCTTATCCATTCAGCTACCCTATATTTTTTGATTGGAGCATTTAATCTGTTTACATTTAAGGTTATTGTTGATAGGTACTGATTCATTGCCATTTTTCCATACCTGTTTTCTCTCTCTCTCTCTCTCTCTCTCTCTTGCTTTCCCTCTCTCTCTCTCTCTTTCTTCTTCTTTTTATAGCACTCTCTTTAGCCTCTCTTGCAGTGGTGGCTTTGTGAAGACATACTCTTTTAGCCTTCCTTTGTCTGAGAAGCTCTTTATTTTAAATGAGAGGCTTGCTGGATAGAGTAGTCTTGGTAGTAGGTGCTTGTTTTTCATTATCTGGAATATTTCATGCCAATCCCTTCTGTTTTGTAGCATTTCTATTGAGAAATCTGCTGATCATCTTATTGGAGCTCCCGTGTATGTCACTTGCTGTTTCTCCCTTGCTGCCTTTAATATTCTCTCTTTTTCTTTAACATTTGGCTTTTTAATTATGCTGTGTGTTGGAGTAAGCCTCTTTGGGTTTATCTTGATTGGGACCCTCTGTGCTTCCTGAACTTGCATGACTTTACCCCTCAACAAGTTACAGAAGTTTTCTGTCATTATTTTTCCAAACAGGAAAAATGAGAAGAAAACTCCCTTGCTCCTTTTCTTCTCCTTCTGGTATTCCTATGATGTGAATTTTGTCACACATCATGTTGTTCTGAAGTTCACTTAGACCATCCTTATTCTTTTTATGTCTTTTGTCATTTTGCTGTTCTGCCTATTTCTTTCTACCTTGTCTTCTAGCTCACTGATTCAGTCCTCTGCTTCATCCAGCCTGCTTTTAACTCCTTCTAGTGTATTTTCCATTGTATTCTTCATTTCTTTCTGTCTCTTGTTTATAGTTTCTATTTCCCTTTTCATGCTGCTGAGTTCTCACTCAATTCCTTTAGCATTCTTATAATCATTTTTTGACTTCTGTATCTGATAGATCTCTTGCCTCAATTTCAGTTAGCTCTTTTTCTTATGATTCCTCTAGTCCTTTCAATTGGAGGTTCTTTCTTTGTCTCATTTTAGGTGACTCTTTTTGCTTGGTTCTGTGTCTCAGGATGCTCTGATTTGCCTGCCTGTTTTTATGGGGTGGACTTCTCTGGTAAGTGTTCTGTGGGACTCAATGATGCAGTCTCTTTGATGTCCTGATCCGGATGGTCTAGGGTTGCCTTTTATTTATTTAGTGTGGGCTCTCTTGTTGTACTTGGGCTTTGTTTGTTGGTTGGTCATTTGTTGGTGCGTTCTCCCTCCCCACCAGCTGGCTGACTGGTAGTCACAATTTCCGCCACATCTTGTATGCTGTTGTACAGAGGTTGGTTAACAAAGCAACATTACCAGAAAGCCAAACCCAGGTCAGAAAAAAAAACAAAAACAAAAAACTACCACATCAGCAATATCAACAGTGATTGAGCAAAGATTAATAAAGGTGGAGAGAGATTAATAATATTACAAGATAGGAAAAAGGGGATATGAGATAACTAAAAGGGAAAAATGATTTTGAGTGGGAAGAGGGAGTAGAAATAATAAGAGTAGGGAATAGAAATGAGGCAAAGAAAGGGAGAGAATAAAATATAAAATGTAAGTAAAACATGGAAGAGTGATGGCAAAAATGGAGTAATAAAAGGGGAGAGTATACAATGAGGTTTAAAGTAAAATTGAAAAGGTATTGAACCAACAGGAACAAAATTGCTGAAAAACCACAGCAGGTACAATAATGACAGTTCAGTGAAGATTAAAAAAGGTGGAAAGGGAATAATAATATTATACACAAGAGAATAGTGAATATGAAATGTCTACAGTAAAGAAAAATAATTTTGAGAGGATGAGAGAGGAAAACTAATAAGAGTAAGGAATAGAATCTAGGCTAAGAAAAGGAAAGACTTAAATTAAAATTCTTAACTCAACTGATCAAGGACAGGGGGAAGTGCAAATGGAATAAGATGGGGGAAGTATCCTATGGGATTTGAAGTGCAACCAAATAGTGAACAAATAGGAATACTACTGGAGAAGAACAGCAATAACCATGTCCTCACCCAACTAGCCACAATTTATAAAGGTGGAAAGGAAATAAGACTATTATAAGAGCAGGGGAAAGAATGTGAACTGACTTAAGGAAGGAAGAATGCTTTTGCAAGGATAGATGGAGAAGAAGTAGTAAGACTAAGGAATAGGAACATGGAATAGCATGGGAGAAAATAAAGTTGACAACAATAAGAAAGGTCAGAAATAAGGCAAAATGGAGTAAGATCAGAGAAGGGTGCTATGTAGGATTTAAAATAACAATAATATGACAAAAATATATAATTTGAATAAAAAGAATAAGAAATAAAAGACCAAGAGTAGTGAGTTAGTTGGAATACAATTGAAGCAAAAGAAGAAATACTAAAAGGCTATGTGAAAGGAAAAAAGAAGACAGAAAAAACACTCAAGTTCTGAGGAAGAGTGAGGTGAAATTCATGTCAACTGTTGGTGTTCACCTTCTGACTTCTTTTTGGATCCTTCTCTGGTTTCTTAACAGCTCAAGGTCCCGCCTGGGGTAAGTCACTGAACTCTGGCAACACAACCTGTAATTCCTGCACTTGCCTCTAGAGGGAGCTTCTGTTTCAATCAAGAGGGTGAGGCCTCTGTGTCTCCCCTGGGAGGCCATGTTCCCTCTTCTCAGAAAAGTGTGGGTACATTCCCCCTGCCCTTACACCTCTCATCTTAGTCTATCTCAGTTTATTTCTAGTAATGTATAGTTTCTGATTAAATACCTGTTTCACAGGGGCATGTAGAAGGATAGTCTGTGTAAGGGTGTCAGTTCTCTCCTACGTGATGTAGATGGCAGCTCTGTGTGCACACCCAGGCTGGGCAGAGACCTGAATCCCCCTTGCTGCACCACTTTCTGAACTACCTTCTTTGATGGCTTCAGTGAAATAGGGTTCTAGGACCCAGTGTACTTTGTCTGCCTGTGTTGAGTTCAAAATGGCCTTTTTTAGGCGTTTCTCTTAGTGTCTTTCTCATGTATCTTGTAGAAATGCCCCCTGCTGGGTTGTTAAGCCTGCCCAGACAGTTTTGCAGATCTTCCCATGCTCCTTCCTGGAGGTTCTGCAAAGGAAGGGGGCTCAGTCTGGCTTTAAATAATCTCAGGTGCACAGTTCCCAGCTCACTGCTTTCACAGCATACAGAGGTCTGCGCTCTCCACTCTGGGCAGCTGCACTAGGCCGGGGCTAAGAAATCACCTTGCTTTGCACCTTTTTATCAATCTGCCCAGCTATACTGAGTGGGAGCAAATCGTGCCCACAATCCTTTTACCTTGCTGGCAGTGTACCTTGTATGTGGGGTCCCTGCCCAGCACCCCTCAACTCCCCTTTTAAAGAAGTCTCTGGATATTCCCACTGCAGAGCCAAGTCACTGTCCAGCTTTTCATACATACCACCTCTCCAAAAAGTCAAGAGTCTATCACCATCAAGACTAGCTGCAGCCCTCCTCCTCCACCAGATCCAGATGCACATAGTATCTCTCTCACTCTCTGGCACTCTGCCAGTTGGCATTTGCTGCTGCAGCTATGGGTGTGCCACTAGCTGTGTGTGTGTAGCCTGTTTCTCCCAGATGACTTTGTGTATCCAAGTTGCTCCCAGCTGGGTCTGGGGATTCCCTGCCCTGAGAGGAGAAGGAGTCACTAAGCTGCTATCTCTAAGTAGGCTCTCCACTAACTCAATTGCCTGTAGCTTCTGGCAATGTGACTGCTGATATGACACTCAGGGATTTTTCCCCATCCACCTATAAAGCCTTCTTACCATCCATTTTGAAGCATCCTCTATAGTCTTTGGCTTCCAAACTTCATATCAGCTAAGATTCCGTTGACTTTTCTCTTTATTTTTCAGAAGATTAGCTAAGCGTTCGAGTTGGGTGCAAGAGTAGGTAGACTTGGCTGCCACCTACTTGGCAAACATCTTGCACCTCCCTTTGAAAGACATCTTTAAATAAATGAAAATGTGAACAAAGTAACCCAAAATCTATGGAACACAGAGAAAGCAGTCCTCAGAGGGAAATTTATAGTATTACAGGCCTACCTCAGGAAACAAACCAAAAAAAAGCTCAAATAAACAATCTAACTTTACCCTTAAAGGAATTGGAAAAAGCAAAGCCCAAAGTGAGTAGAAAAAAGGAAATAATAAAGATCAAAGCAGAAATAAATGAAATAGAGTCTACAAAAAAATACAAAAGATTGATGAAACCAAGAGTTGGTTCTTTGAAATGACAAACAAGATTGACAAACTTTTAACCAGACTCATCAAGAAAAAAAGAGGACCCAAATAAATAAAATCAGAAACAAAAAGGAAAAGTAACAACTGACACTGAAGGAATACAAAGGATTGTAAGAAAATATTGCGAACAGCTATGCACCAACTAATTGGACAATCTAGAACAAACAGATGAATTCCTAGAAACATACGATCTTCCAAAATGAATCAGGAAGAATCAGAGAATCTGAAAGACAGATCATAGGTAGTGAAATTGGAGCAGTAATCAAAATACTCCCAACAAATAAAAGCCCTGGACCGAGTGCACTCACCAGTGAATTTTACCAAATATTCAAATAACTCACACTTATCCTTAAACTATTCCAAAAATCTCAAGAAGATGGAAGACTCCCAAGTTCATTTTATGAGTCCAGCATTATCCTAATTCTAAAACCAGGTAAAGACACTACAAAGAAAGAAAATTATAGGCCAATATCCCTTATCAACATAGATGCTACAATGCTTAACAAAATATTAGAAAACTGGGTCTAGCAAAATATTAAAAAGATCATAACACCATGAGTAAGTGGGATTTATTCTGAAGATCCAAGTTTGGTACAATATCTACAAATAAATAAACATGATACACCATGTAAACAAAATGAAGGATAAAAACCACATGATCATATCAATAGATGCAGAAAAAGCATTGGATAAAATCTGGGACCCAGTTGTGATTTAAAAAACCTCTCAACAAAGTGGAAATAGAGGGAACATACTTCAACATAATAAAAGCAACATATGACAAACCCACTGCCAACATCATATTCAATGGGCAAAAACTAAAAGCATTTTCTTTTAGATTAGGAAAAACACAGATATATCTGTTTTAATCACTCTTATTCAACATAGTATTGGAATTCCTAGCCACAACAATCAGACAAGAAAAAGAAATAAAAGGCATCCAAATAGGAAAGGATGAAGTAAGCCTGTCATTATTCACAGATGATGTGATATTGTACATAGAAAACCCTAAAACTCCACCAAAAATTAACTAGATATAATAAATGAATTTGACAAAGTAGCAGGATACAAAATTAATATTCAGGAATTGGTGGCATTTTTCTACACCAATATTGAACTATCTGAAAGAAAAACTAAGAAAACAATCTCATTTACTATTGCAACAAAAAAAAGTAGGTACCTGAGAATATATTTAACCAATGAGGTAAAAGACCTGCACTTGGAAAATTATAGAACATTGAAGAAAGAAATCGAAGAAGATACAAATAAGTGGAAGCATATACCATGTTCATGATTTGGGAGAATTAACATTAAAATCTTCATACTACCCAAAGCAATCTATAGATTCAATGCAATTCTTAGTAAAATACAAATGGTATATTTCACAGATAGAGAACAAACAATCCAAAAATGTATATGGAACCACAAAAGACCCTGAATAGCCTCAGCAATCTTGAGAAAGGAGAACAAAGTTGGAGGGATCACAATACCTGATATCAAAGTATAGTACAAGGCCACTGTAAATGAAGCAGACTGGTAGTGGCATAAGAACAGACACAGAGATCAATAGAATAGAATAGAGAGCTCAGAAATAAACCCATGCCTTTATGGTCAATTCATATTTGACATACTCCATATAATAGAGTGAAGACAGTCTCTTTAATAAATGGTGTTGGAAAAACTGGACAGGTACATGCAAAAAAAATTAAACTAGACCACCAAGGTATACCATACATAAGAATAAACTCAAAATAGATAAAGGACTTAAATGTAAGTCACAAAACTATACAAATCCTAGAAGAAAACATAGGCAGTAAAATTTCAGACATCTCTCAAAGCAATATTTTTGCTGATTTATCTCCTAGAGTAAGGGAAACAAAGGAAAAAAATAAATGGAACTACATGAAACTAAGAAGCTTCTACACAACTAAAGAAACCATCAATAAAATGAAAAAAGAACTCACTGTGTGAGAGAAAAAATTTGCCAATGATACATCTGATAAGGGGTTAATTTCCAAAATGTGTGAAGAACTTATAAAACTCAATACCAAGAAGACAAACAGTCCCATTTAAAAATGGGCATAAGACCTGAATAGACACTTCTCCAAGGAGGACATACAGATGGCCAATAGACATATTTAAAAATACTCAATGTCACTAATCATTAGAGAGATGCAAATTAAAATCACAATGAGATATCACCTAAAACCTGCCAGAATGGCTATCATCAATAAATCAATAAGCATGTGTTGGTGAGGAAGTGTAGAAAAGGGAAGGCCCCTGTACTGTTGGTAGGGATGCAGACTGGTATAACCACTATGGAAAATTGTATGGAGTTTCCTCAAAAAATTACAAATGGAACTGCCTTTTGACCCAGCAACCCCACTTCTGGTAATATATCCTAGAATCTCAAAATACCAATTTTAAAGAGTATATGCACGTCTATGTTTGTAGCAGCATTATTTATAATAACCAAGATCTGGAAACAGCCTAAGTGCCCATCAGTAGACAAGCGGATGAAAATACTTTGGTACATTTACACAATGGCATCCTACATGGCCATAAAAAAAAAGGAAATATTACCTTTTGCAACAGCATGGATGGACCTGGAGATTATTATGCTAAGTGATATAAGCCAGTCAGAAAAAGACAAAAACCATATGATCTCACCTATATGCGGAATCTAATGAACAAAATAAACTGATGAACAAAAAAGAAATAGAGGCATGGATACATAGACCAGACTGATAGCTGTCAGAGGGGAGCAAGGAAGGGGGACTGGATGAAAATGTAAAGGGATTAGCCAAAGATCATACATGCACAAATCCATAGACACAGACAACGGTGTGGTGATGGTGGTAGGTAGAGAGAGGGAAAGGGTGACATCTGTAATACTGTCAATAATACAAACAAAGTTAAAAAACAAATGAAAAAATGCTTTAATAAAAAACATAGGGTGGCAGAATGAATAAGAAAATAAGAACCATACATATGTTGTCTGTAATAGACTCACTTCAGATCAAAACATACACATAGACTAAAATTAAAGAGATGGAAAAAGATATTTTATGAAAATGAAAATTAAAAAAAGCTGGGGTAGCAATACTTATATCAGACAAAATAGACTTTTTTTTAATTGTTGTTCAAGTACAGTTTTCTGCCTTCCCCCCCACCCCTCACCACCACCCCAGCCCTCCCCACTTCCCTCCCCTGCTTCCACCCCCCTTGTTATTGTCCATATATCCTTTATAATTATTCCTGTAAACCCTTCACCCTTTTCCCCCATTATCCTCTCCCCTCTCCCCTCTGATCACTGTCAGCCTGTTCTCAATTTTAATGTCTTATGAACAGATAAAAAAACCATGGTACATTTACACAATGGAATTCTACGCAGCAGAGAGAAAGAAGGAGCTCCTACCCTTTGCAACAGCACAGATGGAACTGGAGAATATTATGCTAAGTGAAATAAGCCAGGCAGTGAAAGATAAATACCATATGATCTCACCATTAACAGGAACCTAATCAACAAAACAAATAAGCAGGCAAAGTATAGCCAAAGATAAAATAGACTTTAATAAAAAGTCTAAAACGAGAGACAAAGAAGGACCAAAAAATTCCACTTCTAAATATTTATCTAAAGAAACCAAAAAGACACATACATCCATATGTTCATTGTAGCATTGTTTATAATAGTCAAGATATGGAAGGAACCTAAGTGTCCACCAGTAAATGAATGGATAAAGAAATGGTACATATATATGATGGAATACAACTCAGCCATAAAAATGAAATTTTTCTATCTGCAACAACATGGATGGACCTAGAGGTCTATCCCAGTGCTGAGTGAAATAAGTCAGACACAGAAAGACAAATACTATATCATTTTACTTATACGTGAAATCTAAAAAAAAAACAAAATAAACAAACAAAACAGAAACAGACTCATACATACAGAGAGCATCTTGATGGTTTCCAGATGAATAGGGGTTTGGGGGGATGGATGAAAAGGAGGAAGGGCTTAAGAAGTACAAACTGGTAGTTACAAAATAATCATGGGGATGTAAAGTACAGCATACTTAATATACAGTGTAGGTAATATAGTCAATAATATTGTAATAACTAGTATGGTGTCAGATGGGTACTAGATTTATTGGGGTGATCACTTTGTAAGTTATATAAATGTCTAATCACTATTTGTACACCTGAAACTAATATAATATTATATGTAAACTGTAATTGAAAAATACAAAATTATTTTTAAAAAAGAAAATTATTTCTAACTTATAATTCAATACCCAGCCATAAATTATAAATGAGGTAAAAATTAAACCCTCTTTTAAAAATCAGTAAGGATATCCTCAGGTGAAGATTAAAAAAAGAAAAATTTGCTTTTCCAGAACACTTTCTCAGAAGCTATTGAAGATATTCTCACCAGAGTGAAAGAGTAAATAACAAAGGAACATATAGAATACAAAGAACAGACAATTTGAAACAAGAGAGAAAAAAGGAGAATTTTTGAAATGATGATAAAGAGTGATCCCTTATAGTAAATGGGCACCAAGTATAGAAAATGCATGAAATATTACAATTTAAGAGACAGGCATGGCAATGACTGCCATCCTGATTTCCATGTTAGATCAACTGCTAGAGGTTGTTCTCTAAGGAAGAAGAGAAAAGAAGGAGGAGGAGGAGGAATAGGAGGAAAAGGAGAAGAGGAGGAGAAACAAAATGAGCAAGATATGAGTTCAGAAAGGTCTAGAATGGGAGCAAAAGTAATCAAGCCAGGCCTGAGGGAAATAGAAAGGTCCCTAGGAGCAGCATCTCAATGTATGTATGTGTATATATATATATGAACTAATAGATTAGCTATTGTGGTTGAGTTTGTGGAAAGTTTTACTAAAAGGCCATTAAAAATAGATATAATTCAAAATAGATACAAAGAAAACTCAGCAATAAAAAAACAGTATTAACTTTATAAAAAAATATAAAGAGAAGACAAATAACCATAGTACGCAACAATGCTTAATTCTAAAGAATATTAGAACAATAGTAATACTAATGTAACCAAAAGCATAATATAGCTGTATTGGGAAGATGAAAAAGGGGAAGCAAAATAACAACAGAGCAAAGAGCTAGCTATACCTTCCATGACAAGAATTAAATCAATGGTCTAAAACTGATGAATCAAGACATAGTAATATATGCATAGTTTTTAGAACTTTGGAGATGTGTAAAGCCAAAAAGGAGCTTTAAAATAGTCAGAAGTTGTTGCCTTTAAAAGGAGAACCAGGGAAAGTGAGAAGCAGTGAGTCAGGAAACTAAATTTTGTAATAGCTAAATTCTGTCATTGTTCTCTTATTATTATTTGACTTTTTACACTACACAGATGTAAAATTTTGATTTACAATTTAATTTAAAAATAAAGAAAACAAAAATGATGGACTTCCAATATAAACAAGTAGGCTCTCAGGTGATTAATTTGAATATTAAAAAGAGACATGATACTACTTGAGTCCCTGGCTGTGGGGAGGTATAATACAAATTACACCTGGAATAGCTGCTTTCACTTTAATAGTTTCTTTAACTTCCATAGCACTTTCATCCTTCTTAACTGTTTGAATAAATCAGTGATCCAATATTCTCCAAGATCCAGAATTTCATCCAAGACTTAACACCCACAGGCATCTGTTGCTTGCTGACATTATTTCTCTGAAACACAATGGTACAGATGATGATTACCCCTCTCCCCCAACACCAGGGATTAAGATATTCGTTACTATGTATGTAACCTTCACTGCCCTGAATAATCAAAGTCTCTCAAAACTGTATAGTTTCAAAGCACTTTCTCGTGTTTTATTTGATCCTGCAACAGTCTTGAAAGGTAGACCAGACAGGTGCCCAAAGAGTTTGTGACTTACATCCCTAAAGTCACTCAGCTGGTAACAGCAGAGCGATGAGTACAACCATTCACTTGTGACACACCACCTACCATGCTGTGCAGCAGTCTTGTCTTCAAATTTCATAAAGTCTCCATTTGTTTAATAGCTGCAGTTGCTGGCAGCCAAATGACCAGATGGTGGAAAAACGAAAGAGGGTGTATGTGAATTTACTTCCCTAAGGCCCAGCCACTGTGCCCAGAGCCAGCCTTAGAATGAGTTGCTCTCTGCCCTGATCAGCCCCAGAACATGTCATGAAAATAGCCCAAATTTGGCGTATTAAGACTTTTCCACATTAAGGATCTCTTTTAACATTGAATGCCCCTAAGAAAATAGAGTATTTTAACACTTATCCTGAAGCAGGATTGGTTGACAGCCAGCTAAAAATATTGGAAGACTTTGAAGGGAGGAAGAAAGAAGCACCAGTGATTTATCCTAATTCAAAGTTGGTCCCTGGATTAACCTTGGCCATCCTAGCCAGAATTATTTTAAGTTTCATTTAGCAAGAACACCATTAGGTGCCAACTCTCATTTTGTCTACCAGTGAATATACAGAGTGATCTGGAAAAAGACAACAACCAAAACATAGAAATCCCCATGAAGTCCAGGTCACTAAGAAAATTTAGGATAAACCAGCATTAAAATCATAACAATTACATGTGGATCAACTTAAAAGCAGTCAGATGTTTCATCTTATTCATCAGGAACAAGATTTTCTCCCTATTTTTAGCAAAACTTGCAAGCTAGGCACCTGCAGCCTTTGCTAAACAGAATACGATCCAGGATTTCTTGCAATCCATCAATCAGTGGGAGCATGACAAGGCTTGCAGAAGGGCAGAGGGAAAAACAAGCTGTGATTATCACCTGGAGTAACCAACCAATGTAGCTGACTCAACTCTGGCTTCTGAACTGGATATTAGTACTCTCTTTTTTAAATTTTAATGAGTATTAAACATACATTAAATTTATGACCAATTAGAATCCATTTGTGCTAGCTACATGTATTATGAGTGCAAACTCTATGCAGATTTAAACATAGAGTAAGGATAATTGTAAGATATCTCAATCATGTTTTCTGCTATTCTTCACATATTTTAAAGGCATAACACAGAGGTTACATAACTGCCTTCATGAAAAACCCTGCATTCACAGTTGTTTGCCAAGCCTGTTTGCAGCTGAGTGTTTACTAAATCAAGCACTAAAAACTAGATTTACACTGGTGTTCGAAGCTGAAAGCCAGCTGCAGCTGCCATTAGAGCAATTCAATTTCTTTTTTATAAAGCACAAGTAAGGCTCAATTTACTAAAGTTTTATTTCCTTTTTATGCATCCCATATGCTAGGGGAAAAAATTAAGTTTATGAGATTAAAAATGAGTTTTATGCTAAATGTTTATAAAGTTTCAGCTGGTTGCATTTGCAAGCCCACAAACTCAAAAGTTCAGCTTCTGGGTCTGTTCTTTCCCACTCCAACAAAAGAAGGACTTTGTATCTGCAAAATGAAATTACCCATTCCCCCTTTTCTGCATCCATCCAGCTCTAACTTCTGCTTTCACAACATAAAATTTTTTAACAGTTGAGGTAGACAGGTAAGTTCTTTCATGATAAAATATTTGAAAGGAATGTTCTTGTATGAACTCAATTGCTTTCTAAAATTTTTCTTTTTTTTTTTACCCTCCATTCCCTGTGTCCTGATTTAGCTAAAATGGTGATGCTTTCCATTTCTGTGATCATCTTGAAAACAGCAATACAGCTTTTATTTGGTAGAAAGAAACATGTAGATAGCTAACTGCTGCTGAACTTGGAGAAGAGTACATTTGCTCACCTAATTATAAACCACAGTAGATTTGAAAGGATGAAAGTTGCATTTCTTTGCTCCAAAATTAATGGTCACAGTGAATTATTTTTTAACTGTGCCTGTGTAGTTCAGAAGATCCCAAGATGCCCATTATTAATAGATTTTACTATGCAAATTCTTCTTCCCTTTGAAATACATCAGCCTTTCTTAGGATTAGTTTTAAAAATTCCTCTAGCTCAGATTGAACTTGGAAAACCTGCCATTTTAAGGAACATTCATTGAAAAAGGGTAGAAAAATACAAAAAAGAGAGAAAGAGAGAGAGAGACAGAGGCTTCTAGAATTAAGGCCAGAGAAACCATCCAAATAACTAATGGAATAAGTCCATTCATGTTCTCTAATTCATCCTGTCTCTACTTAACTGATAAAGGTTGCATTTTGAGTCTTCCTAGTAGCAGTGAAGGACATTATAGAGCCAGAAAGAATGAGATTGGGAAAAGGAAAGAGAAAAAAATTAATATGTAAACATAACAGTAGATGGCAGGCAGCAAGGGTCCTGTGAGAACAAGTTGTTACATTAGTTAGGGGAACTCAGGTATGTACAAGCATGTCACAGAGGGATCCATGAAAGGTTCTTAGGTGGCCAAAGCACAAACAACTCCAGTACTGAGATACCAGAGCAAAGAAGGGAAATGAAGATCATCTCCCAGACAAGGTCCTATGTGCAGGAAGAGTTGACATGGACCAACTTAAACCAGAAACACTAGCTAAGTGTCAGTAGGCTGGAATTCTTTTGGGGTATGAACCAAACAATCCCGTCTCAACAGGTAACTCTTGGCAAACAGGATGGCTTACACCACAAAGAGCGATCATTTCCAGAAATATGGAAATGAACAATCCCCAGTAGGAAAATTAAAAGACGCCTACAGAGAGCACAGATCAATCTCAAAGACATATTGCAGTAAGGCCTACAGCCTATAATATCAAAGATGGAGCACAGAAGAGATGACCTGGGCCCTTGATTTGAAGTGCATCTAACAGTAAAAGTGAGCATCTGGGGACATGCCAGGAGAGGGAGCAACTTGAAGTTTGGGTCACCCTGATTGTACAATAAAGGGCTTAGAGCATAAATCACTTTTTGTTGGCATGTTAACTGTTCCCCACACTGCTTTTATTAAACCCCTTCAAACTGTTATAGCTTAGAAAATGAGAGCCACTGACACACCATGAACAACACCTTGGTTTTGGGATCTTCACCCTCAGTTAGAGGAGACAAGTCATATGTTTATGAAACAAATAGAAATATAATTCAGACCTAAGTGGTAAGGTATTACCCATGATTCAGCAGAAACTTAAGATGACAATGAAACTCATTATGCAGAAGTGATCAGAGAATTTTTTATAGAAGAGATGATCCTTGAAGGATATACAGCATTTGGATAGAAGAACAAAGATATTTCAGGCATAGTATTTGATGCAGGCATGAAAGTGGCATGTTTATAGAAAGACAACAATGAGGAGACAAACTGGAGTAAAGGACTAGGAGAGCTGCAGAAGATAATATTTAAAAGAATTGGAGTCAGGATTTGCAGGATTGCCAAAAATAGGCTATGGAACAATGAGAAGCCTTTGAAAGTTATGAGAAGAAAAATGTCATAAAAAATGTGGCATCTCAGAGAGACAGGTTTGGTGGTATGGCAGCAGGATAAAGTGGAAGGAAAATAGGGTCGATTGTTGAAGAAGAAGCAACAAGGATCCAGTTGTTGGGTAATGAAGCACAAGTGGCAAACTGGAACTCATAAGGAAAAAGAGGGAAGGTTATTTATTTCCTCACCTCCCTACACCATCCTATGTCTCACTAGAGTTCAGCAATGACTACACTCCTCTGGGAATCCAGCTTTCTCTGGATTCCCATAGTATTGTTTAATCGCTTTCCTTTTCAAGACCAGGGTTTGTGATATCATCTCCATGGTATTATCACCTCAGTGCTTCCACATCTCTGTTTTGGTTTCCTTCCTGAGTCTTTTTTTGAATGGGCCATTTGTGGCTTTGCAGACCCTAACTGATATAAACACCAAAAACATACTGAAAGAAAAGTAAGGAAGTTATGAATTGGACTGAAAGAAAAAAATGTAGTTTTAAGAGTGGGAAATTGGAAAACATAGTATAGAAATGCAGAACATTGGTTAGGGGTAAAGACTCTAGAAACTGCCTGAGGGGAAGCTTGGCTCTGCTGTCTTGTAACTCTGTGATGTCAATGGGGGCACATTGCTTCACATCTCTAGTCCTGAGTTCCTTACTTTATTAAATAAGTATAATAATTATTTTAATGATTGAGTTAGTACATATAGTGCCAGGTTTGGTATATATGTTGCATATAAGTGTTTATTATTATCATTATCATCATCATCATCATTACCATTATCATTATGAGAACTCATATGGGAAATATTATTATGAACTAAGAATTGTTCACTTTGAACTTAATGGTGACAGCAGACTACTTAAATGGAAATTTCCAGGAAGCACTTAGAAATAAATACTGACATCTGAGTAAGAGAAAATTAATAAGGTATAGACATATATAAAGTAGTATGTATTAAAAGGAGAGGTAAAACTTTGAAAATAGATGAATTTTTCAAAGGGAAGAATGCATCAAAAGAATAACAGAGTTCTAAGAAATAAGCATTGTAGAAACCCACAGTGAGTGGTTAGGAGGAAGATTAGAGATGGAAAAAGAAAGAAAGAAAAAAAAAGAACTACCAGCACAGTTGGATATCCTGGTAATGCAGAAGACAGAACCAGAAGCAGTGAAAGTGACAAATGTCCTTGAACTTTTCAGAGCTTACCTGGGTCTTCAAGAGATGACCTTAAGGAAGTGAAGTGGAAGTGGAAGTGAAAGTGAGAAATCAGTCTTTTTTCAAAACCAGAGAAAGTAGGCATAGTTAAAAGTAAACACTGTATGGTTTTTTCTAAGATGCAGTAGACATGAGCATATTTAAATGGAAAAAGAAATTAAAAGAGAGAGAGAGAGAAATGGAAAATTCTAGAGAAAGAATTTTCCCTAGAACAAGGTTACAAAATGGCTTGGTGAAAATATAGGAGTCTAAGATTAGAAATCAAGTCAGAATTTCTTTGAAAGAAATAAAAAATCCAATGTCTGCAGGATTTTCCTACCATAATAGCATTCTTTTCATGTATAACAAAGCTAGCTAGTGAAATTTTAATTATTATAGTCCAGCTGTGAATCTGGCCATAATACAAAAGAAAAGCACAACACAACAAAAAACAGCAACCTTTACTCTTTCCCTTTAAAATAACATTGTGGTTAAAAACATGGTCTCTGAAATAAGTCTGGCTTGAGTTTATACTCCCAATTTTGCTACGTAGTAGGTATGTGCTCTTGGGCAAATGACTTTATCTTTTATACCTAAAATTTCCACATCTCTAAAATAAAGATAATAATAGTGCTGACTTCATTGAGCCAATGTGGGGAATAAATGAGATAACACAAATACATTGTTTAAAACAATGCCTGGCATAAAGATTCAATAATCCTTAGTTTTCATTATTCACACATATCCACCTTGTACAATAATTATTACTTAATTCTTTATCCTCAGGGCAGTACTCTGATTTCTTTCAACTCAAAGAGAAGATTATTGTAGAAAAATTCCTTGATAATCATGTCTCAGGATAGTTTAAATTCAGATATAATACAATTGGAAATTGGCACGTGACTTCATCTGTGCTGATCCCACTTTTGAAATGGAGTAGGGCAGATAAAATTCTCATTTTCCAGAGTAAAGAGGTGGAATGAGGGGGCAAGACTGGGTAGAGAGATTGCAGGCAACTCTGTCTTAGGAAACAGGGATATGAAGGGAGAAAGTGTATACCCCCAGGAATCTCTTAGTCCAATTTCACTGCACTGGGCTGAAGAAATAAGCACCATGTGGCCCAGAAATTTCTATAAACCCTGTAGCTGCCCTGAAAGTCTAGCCAGGGCCAAGGCCCAGAATCATTGCCACTAGTATTTAACCAGAGGATGCAACAGCCATCAGTGGTATGTTGTATGTGTCAACAGGAGAGATTTAAATGATGTGGTCAGGCCTGGACCTTCTGGTCCATCAGTTGCACAGACTAGTTGCATTAATTTATCTATCTTGTAATAATGTTGACTCCATATTTATACTATGGGAACTCTTGAAACCTCTTTTTTTATGTTACAGTAAGGTTTTCTTGTTCTTTAGTTGTCTTCAGAAAACTGTTCTAGGTTTATTAATAGCCTCTTAAATCTGTTAGTTTTATACTCTGTTTTCTCTTCAGATTGTATAAATCTTTCACCTTTTAAATCTGTTAGTTTTTCTGTCTTTCCTGATGGAAGTCTAATTTCCATGAAGGAAAGGCAGAGTGCATTTTAATCAAGTTGTAGTATTTTTCTAAATGTCCCATAATGCCCAGCACAATGTAGTAAGAAACTATTTATCATGTTAATGCAATCAGGGGGCTCAGGAGGAATTGAGCCTCACTTTACCACTCCATAATCCCTGTTTGCATCAACCTCTGACCATGTCCCTTTTTAAAAAAACTGTGCCTCCAATCCCTCTTTTTATAGAACCTCTGGAGCAACTTCTCAGTTGGTGCTAAGTAAATGTCACTAAAGTTTTTCAATGTGACCAGTATGACAAATCTCTTGATTTATGTCCTTTGGGTATGTCTCTAGTTCCTCTTTGTGGAGGGTGAAGATCAGGGTATCTCTAGCAGAAAATTCAGCTGGGTCAGTGTCCCACAAGGAAAGGGGCAGAGATCCCGAGACTAATTTAGTTGACCTACCAAAAAAAGGCAAATGTTATTTTGTTAGCTAATTGCTAAATGTTGTCAAGAAATGAACAGTCTTAAAAAGATGAAACAATAAGAAACAGACTGAAAATAAGCTTCTTGGCCAATTCCTTTGAGTTGGGATCATAAAATCCCATCCACTCTTCTGTGTGAGTCCTTAGGGTCCCACACAGCTCCCCTCCTCTCTTCCTCCAGAAAAGCCTTTTCCATCTTTTAGAGCCAAAGGCTTTCAAAATTGTTCATTCAGACACCAGTCAATGTTTGTTACAGCAGCTTAAAAGCTAACAAAGGAGTAGAGTCTCTCTTCAGGTATTACTCTATCAGAATGAAATGATTGCCTTTCTCTCGCCTTAGTTTATGTCAGCTTAGGTTGCCATACTTCATTTCTCTCACCCACCAACCTGTTCTGCTAGAAGTGGGTAGATAATGGCAGGAGATCCTCCTTTGCAATGCCTTTCTTCAATATTACTATAACACTGCCATCTTCATTTTCTTGTTTACTGGTTCAGAATTGATGCTGCACAGAGTGTAAATTCCAAACAGGGTAATGAGTAATGGTTTTATTCATCTTTTAGCTTATTGGTTGACTAAAAACTCCATTTATTCATTCAATATCCAGGCGCTAGTTTAAGCTTCAGGGAGTTTGCACATATTTGGGAAAACACAGCAGTAAGCAGATAATGGCATGTCAGTGTGGTAAATGCTATGGTGGAAATATTCACAGAGTAAGAAGGTTAGAAAAAGCTTTCTGAAGGAGGGAGTGGCTGAGCTGAACTGTGAAGTGAGGCAGGTGGGAGTGGTTGAGGACAGTACTCACAGAAGGAACAGCCTGTGCACAGAGAGAGGCAAAAGGGAGCAACTTGCAGGACTGGAAAGTAGAGTGGTTGGAAGGGGTTTGCTAAAGATCTTGTTGGAAAAGCCATACAGAAGAACTCACAGTTCTTTGGCGAGGGATATCATAAAGGATTTTTTAAGTGACATTATGAGATATTTAATTTAGGAAGTAAATTCCAGAAAGGAGAATGATACCCAATGGTGAATAACCCAAGGCTGAGAGAAATTATAATATTGGCTAAGGACATAGTGGTTGAGATGGAGAGAAGGAGATGCATTTGAGATATAATAAAGAGATAGCTGGAAATGTCATAATGACTAATAAGATGGATGGGGATATCAAAAAAATGAAGCTACTGATGATTCATGGGTTTCTGGCTTCAAGTAGTTGGTAATGCCACACTCTGACCCAGAGAAAATGAAGAATTCAGGAAGAGTTAGTTGTTAGATGCATCAACTTTGAGGTTTCCATAGGACTTCTAAAAAGAAATGTTCAATACACAATTAGATGCACAGGTCTTCTGTTCAAGAAAGAATTCAATACTAGAGATGTCAACTTGGGAGTCACAAGCACATTGGTGGGAGAAAAACCATGACAGTAAATAAGTTTATTCAAATAGCCTATGAAAAATGAGAGGAGGGTGGGGAGCCAAGACCACATGGAACACAGACAGACCCTAGTTTTAGGTGATGTCTACCACTGTACATTAAAAATGTACTCAGAACAAAGGAAAGTCCTATTCCATCCCCCCAACCCTGGATGGGTTTACTTACTCTTCTATAGTCTTGCGTGTGTTTTTGAAGTTCATTTTACAATTTGTTAATTCATGAACACTACATGTTTCAAATTTAAATTCATCCAAAGAGGTAAGAGTAGGGGGTAAGGATGAGGATGGGGATAGGTAAGTCACCTGACACCAAATGGGGCTGCATGGCACCAAAGGTTTCAGGAAAAAATATATTGGACAATTTTACTCAAACAGGGTAGTCGTCATAACAGGTGCCAGTATTGATACAGCTAGCATTAGCCCCAGCCTTTGTACCTTGGTACCTCCCACTTGTAAAAGTTAGTCATCATGCCTTGGTTAGTGTAGCTCAGTGGAATGAGCATGGGCCTATAAATCAAATGGTCACCAGTTTGATTCCCAGTCAGGGCACATGCCTGGGTTGTGGGCCAGGCCCCCATTGGGGACTATGAAAGGCAACCACACACTGATGTTTCTCTCCCTCTCTTTAAAAAGGAAAAAAATGTTAGTCACCACAATAGAAATTTTAATGATGAGAAAAGAAATTAAGGAAGCATATAGTCTGTGATGAGCATGTTAGGGTAGATGAAAATTCCACATCCTCCTGGGATTCTTTAAACATACACATGGGCACACTTCTTTTCAGTATCTTATGACTTTTATGGGGTCACCTATCCTGCCTTGGTCAACACTAGGTCTTCTTGGGCTCTCCTGATCATTATCTCCCTGATTCTCAGGGGTCTGGGACCTGCACTTTTCCCTGGTACACTTGAACAAGTTACTTGGCTGTATGTAAAAATCCTCTGCATTGTCTAGAAAGATGGTATTCCCAGAAAAAGAATAAAAGGCAAAATAATAGACATCCACCATGTGCTCACAGCAGAATCATACCTCAGTTGCCTCCTCCCCTCACAGATCTCTCTATGCCTTATATATCAAGGAAGCATCGCCTCTCTTCGAGCTTACTTCATTTTGCTTCTGCTCGATCACTCCTTAAAGGTCTCATCAGCTCTCAAGCTAACACTCTTCATTCCTCCAAAAGTCTTTGCTTCTAGGAACTACTTGTGAAAATGACCTGTTTTCTGCTTACCAAATGAAAGTACAGATGAGATGGGAAGATTCCAGAGAAACAAAATCATTCAAAAGAGACAATATTTTCACTGTTAATTTCATATCATAGCTTTGTAATTGTACCAACTGGGAAGCTCTGTGCATTCAAAGAGGATAAATCTATCACTTTTGTACTAATTCTGATATTTTTAAAAAACTATTTAGAGACATATACAATTTAAGAAAGCAGGAAACCAAAGAACCTGACATTCTTGGAATAACAAATAAAAAACTCCTTAAAAGTTAACAAGGCAAAGATGAATGTGGATTTTAACACATGACATTAACAGTAAGCATTTGATTCAGTTCTGCTGGAAGTTATTACAGAACAGAGCCAACATGAAAACTACAGTTCCCAGTTAAAGAAATCTAAAATTAGCACCAGGTACTTTAAGTATGAAGTGTATCTAATGGACCACTGAGCACACTGATGATTAACTTTTGTTCTTCAAGTATGAGAAAACATGGGACTAATGACTGGCTGGAAGACAGGCTTGGAAAACATGACTATCTACACCAAAGACCACTTAACAAAGACTACATTTGAATACAATAAGTTCTAAAATGTAGTAGTCATTTTAGTTCATTAAAAACGTGATAGAGACTTCCAACCAAGATGGAGGTATAGGTAGATACACTGTGCCTCCTTGGACAACCAAAAGAAGGAAAACAACAAATTAAAATACAAAAAACAACCAGAACTGCCAGAAAATCGAACTGTATGGAAATCTGACAACTAAGGAGTTAAAGAAATATTCATCCAGACTGGTAGGAGGGATGGAGACAGGGCATCCAGGCAGAGAGGACTCGTGGCAAGGCAGCAGCTGGAGGTCCGGGGCAGGCAAGGCGGTGGCTGGTGGACAGGGTGAGATGCCGGCCAGCAGACCTGGCAATCCCACATTTGTGTGCAGATATCCGGGAGGAACAAATGGGGAGCGAGAAAGACTGCGCAGCCCAGATTCCAGTGCAGGAAATAAAGCTTCAAACCTCTGACTGAAAAAACCTGTGGGGGTTGAGGCAGCAGGAGAAATGCCCAGCCTCAAAGGAGAGTTTGTTGGAGAGATCCACAGAATTCTAGAATGTACACAAACCTACCCACCCAAGGAATCAGCCCCAGAAGGGCCCAATTTGATTGTGGGTAGTGGAGGGAGTGACTGAAAGCCAGCCGAGAGCTGAGCAGCAGCCTTGTTCCCTCTCAGACCCCTCCCCCACATAGAGTGCCACAATGCAGTGATGTGGATTGCCCTGCCCTGGTGAATACCTAAGGCTCCACCCTTTACTACATAACAGGCAAGACGAGACAAAAAAAAAAAAAAATGGTGCAAATGAAAGAACAGATCAAAACTCCAGAAAAATACAACTAAGCGATGAAGAGATAGCCAACCTATCAGATGCACAGTTCAAAACACTGGTAATCAGGATACTCACAGAATTGGTTGACTATGGTCACAAAATAGAGAAAAAAGTGAAGGCTATGAAAAGTGAAATAAAGGAATATGTACAGGGAACCAACAGTGACAGGCTGAAAACTGGGACTCAAATCAAAGGTTTGGAGCAGAAAGAAGAAATAAACATTCAACCAGAACAAAATGAAGAAACAAGAATTCAAAAAAATTAGGAGAAGCTTAGGAACCTCAGGACAACTTTAAACATTCCAACATACAAATCATAAGGGTGCCAGAAGGAAAAGAAGAGCAAGAAATCGAAAAGCTATTTGAAAAAATAATGAAAGAGAACTTCCCCAATCTGGCTTAGGAAATAGACTTCCAGGAAGTCCAGGAAGCTCAGAGAGTCCCAAAGAAGTTGGACCCAAGGAAGCACACACCAAGGCACATCATAATTACATTACTCAAGATTAAGGATAGGGAGAGAACCTTAAACGCAACGAGAGCAAAGGAGACAGTTGCCTAAAAAGGAGTTCCCATAAGATTATCAGCTGATTTCTCAAAATAAACCTTGCAGGCAAGAAGGGGCTGGAAAGAAGTATTTGAAATCATGAAAGGGAAGGCCCTACATCCAAGCTTACTCTATCCAGCAAAGCTATCATTTAGAATGGAAGGGCAGATAAAGTGCTTCCCAGACAAGGTCAAGTTAAAAGAGTTCATCATCACCAAGTTCTTATTATATGAAATGTTAAAGGGAATTATCTAAGAAAAAGAAGATAAAAAAATATGAACAGTAAAACAACAACAAACTCACATCAACAACTGAAACAAAAAAATAAAGAAAATAAAAATGAACTAAGCAAACAACTAGAACAGGAACAGAATCACAGAAATGAAGATCACATGAAGGGTTATCAGTGGGAAGGGAAAGGGGAAGGATGGAGGAAAAGGTATAGGGAATAAGAAACATAAATGGCAGGTATGAAATAGACAGGGGGAGGTTAAGAATAGTATAGGAAATGGAGAAGTCAAAGAACTTATATGTATGACCCATGGACATGAACTAAGGTGGGGGAATGACGGTGGGAGGGATTGTACAGGACAGAGGGGAATAAAGTAGGGAGGGAATGGGACAAATATAGTAGCATAATCAATAAAATATATTTTTTAAAAATTAAAAAAATAGAAGTTTGATAGCTATTTCTTTATAATATACATTGAAACCTTCCCCTTCATCAATTATTATAGTTTCTTATACTTTTTATTTTCTTGCTTAAGTGGCCTGTATTAGAAGAAACAAAACAAAGAGTTATGCTTTTATAATTTACTTTATAATAGTCAACCTCCTACCAATAAATAAAATTTAAAAATCTGAATATATACAATAACCATGATTCATTTTACTCAGTTCATTCCCATTAAGTTGGAAACTTAGTTTTATATTATTTTGTAGTATGAGAAATAATATTTCATGCATATCACCACTAGGTGGCTCAAGCAGATAAAACAATTGTTCAATACATGAGCAAAAAAAAAACCAAACCCAACTTTATTTAAAAATTGATATCTCCTTTCGAAGCTAGTGGTTTATATTTTAATTTTCTACAAACTTTTTATTATATATTATTTATAGATTATCACTACAATCTTGCACATGGCAGATAATTAATTAGTTTAATGTAGGTCATCATCATGTATGCCATTTTTATGAAGGAGGGAGGATTAATGTAAAAAATGATTTATATTTTGTTACAAACTATAATAATAAAACAAATTAAAATCTTACTAGCTGACTGAGAACCAGTATTCAGTGGGGCCTTAAGGGTTGGAGTCTTGGGTTGTATTTCATTTTAATTTATCCAGGCATTTCTAGAGATTACCTGCTTTATTTTCTATCAGTTGCCAATTATTTATGCCTCTTAGAGGCAAGTGACTTGTAGCCAGAGCTGGAGCTCTCTATAGTCCAGGCACCTTGAAAATCAAACCATTCTTCCTTATAGTGAACTGTTGAAATGCACTCCTCTCCAGATACTGAGTCCATTACATTAAATGGCTTGGGACCCTCTATTCTTTCTAATACAGATGAAGCACAAGCAGGAAATCATCATTTTCTTCCTAACTTTATTAAGCCTCTTACTTGACTATTTAAGACAGAGTACCAGGAGGTGAAAGAAGGAATTCTTTCCAAGCTGGAAAGGAAAGTCTTAAGCCTTTAGAGTCGAAAAAAAGAGAGAAAATGAAAGAGAGAGAGAGAGAAGAGGAGGAGGAGGAAGGGAGGGAAAGAAAGAAAAAAGAGAAAAAAGGAAAGAAAAGAAAGGAAAGGAAAATACAATAGGAACCTTGTAATAACAGGGTCTGGAAGGTTTCCTAACAGGAAAAATCAATATACCCACCATTATTCTTAAGATGCTTGGTTTCCTGGCTTTCTTAGTACCAACAGAAGCACTGCTCTCCTAGTTCAAAGTTTAGGACCATTGAAATCTTTGGAGTTTGTCTTTATCCTTAAATTTGTGTCTATAATCATGAACAAGCAAGTCCTCCACTTTAAAAGATTTTTAACTGGCTCTACTCTGGGAGAGAAGCAAGGTCCTACGTTGGAAGAGCTTAAAGGAACATTTTTCCAACTACTATAATAGACAAGTAATATTTTTTTTCTAATTTTTATCCTCCGTGGAAGTATTTTAAAAATATTTTCTTTGGCCGTTTATTATTTGTCCTTTGGAAGTACATGTAGGAATCTGTTTGGCTTAAAAGAAAAGTATTGATTTTCCCTACGGGAGCCATAATTTGAGTTCAGCTGCAGTAACAGCCGGTCCTGATATTTTTATATTCATATTCAGGCACCTGACATTTAAGTTTTATTTAAATATAGAGTTGTAAATATAGCTTGAACTAGTTATCACATAGCTCTTAAATACTGAGATTTAATTCTCTCCAAGCATCACAACTGTACCTGGTCAAATCTCTAACCAGATAGCTTTTGAGAAAGAGATAGAATCTTTTTTCCAAATTATGGCCATAAATAGTTTCTACTGAGTGATTAAAAAAATAACTTCAAAGTGGTTTAAACAATCAAAGAGACTTAATGGCTTACAAGGCTGAATGCTAGAGACAGGGTTGGTTTCAGGGTTGATTTGACTCAGTTGCTTACCAAGATCAGGTTTATTTCTGCATTTATCTGCTCTTGGCAGTGTCTGCTTCACTTCCAGTGGTCCTATTTTGGCTGTCTACAAGTTCCTGGGCAATATTTCCACTCATAGCTAAGGATAGAGAAAAAAAACCTCATTAACCAAAGATTTTCCAGAAGAAAGAGGATACTTCTCTCTCACCAGTTCCTTAGCAAACATGGTCTACAGGCTTACTGCCCACCCACAATACAATAGCTCTGGCCAAGAATTGAGAACCCATCATTAGGGTAGACCTAAGCTACATTTTCCATTTCAGTAGCCAGAAATGAAATCAGTTCCCCCACAGCAAATGGGCTACATGTGAGAGGTACGGATACATGTGTAAAAATCAGGGCTGCTAAAGGAAAGGGAGACAATGTCAGTTGTGAGGGGAGGGAAGAGGGAAATAGGTGTACTAATTCAGACACCTGACTCCATGTGGGGAATTTTGGGAGCACACTTCCTGAATTTGAATGCAGCCCTACCACCTGTTAGCTGTACGAACATGGGCAAGTCCCTTTACCACTCTTGTTGAATACCAAATAGGTCAATAATTTGCTTAATGGCTTATATCACAAGGTTTTTCTAAAATCCATGGCTTAAAACCAAGCATTTATTACATGCTACCTTTGCGTCAGGCATGTGGAATTGAAAAGAACACAAAAGTGAGCAAAATGATATTCTACTTTCTAGGAGTCAGAGATTCAAGAAAAGGAAATAAGAGCTCAAAGACAGTGGTAAAAGAGAGTCAGGAAAAGTTACATAAAAAAAGATGTGTTTCTCATAGCCACAGAAAACAAACTGACAGCTGGTGGGGGCAGTGCTCAGGGGGGACTGGGTGAAAAAGGTGAAGGGATTAAGCAAAAACAACAACAACAACAAACCCCATAGACACAGACAATAGTATGGTGATTACCAGAGGGAAAGGAGGATAAATGGTGACAGAAGGAGACTTGACTTTGGGTGGTGAACACACAGTACATTATCCAGATGAGGTATTATAGAATTGTACACTTGAAACCTACATAATTTTATTAACCAATGGCACTCCGATAAAAATGTTTAAAAAGATGTTTCCTAAAATGAGTTTTTCTAATTAAATAATCTTTAATAGCAAGCACATTTTCTTATGCTTTTTTAAATCTTATATGACATTGATATAATTTTTCTACATAGTCATTCATTAGTGACAAATGTCAATAATAATTAATAGATAAACAATAAAACTACTAAAAACCACAGCAAAAATGAGTAACAAGCCAAATATCAACTATAGAGTGTGTAAAATATAATATTTTCAATTATCTAACATTTAAGAGGAGTAGAAGTGAGAGCCATTCAAAAGTTACTAAAATTTTTCCTTGGACATATTTTTCTGTGTATAGTGAAGTATCTAGCCACTGAATATTCTGTGACTTTTTTATCATCAAGTCACAAAATGAACCTCACTGTGGGAACCTAGGATGTTGCCATTTGCCAGCACTTACTCTGGTTCAACTCTTTCCTAGAGTGAAAAGAGACAATTTTCCTTTGTTCAAAAATCAGCTTATTCTCTTGGAACAGAGGTATAGTTAAAAATTTTGGTTTTCAAAAATCTTTAATGGGTTAACACTATGTTAGCAAAATAATTCAATGATTCCCACTCTCATAGGGAGCCACAGAACTTAGCTAAGACACCGAAGTTGCCTTCTCCTGTAATCTCAGAAAGCACTGCTGGTCCACACAGCTCACCGAGACTGTATTCTCTCTAACTCTTGAGTATAATGTATTCTCCTGTTGTTAAATAATATATCACCAATTGCACAAAACAGAAGTAGTCCAACTAAATTAATACTAATAGAAGAGCCCTGACCAGTGTGGCTCAGTTGGTTGGGCATCATCCCACAAAGGAAAAAGTTACCAGTTTGATTCCCAGTCAGGGCACAGACCTGAGTTTTGGTTTCAGTCCCCAGTTCCGGGTGTGTGCAAGAGGCAACCAATCGATGTTTCTCTTCCTCTTTCTCCCTCCCTTCTCTCTCTAAAAATAAATAAATAAAATCTTTAAAAATGGACCTATTGTCTCTGCACCAAAGAAACAGAGAAAAATGTTCATCACCATTTGTGTTTATAGCTACTGGTAACTTTCTTATCCTTTTGGAAATGCATAAATAAAATTCCCCTGTTGGAGACAAAAGTAATGCTCCTGAACACTGATGATCTTTAAAATGTAATCTGTAGCAACGAGTGAAGTCACCATTTTGCCGAGCTGTGTGAGCCTGAGGGACAGAGCCGTGTTTTCTCCCGTAATTGTCCCCAGTGTGTGGCTCAGATTACTACCTCAGCAAATGTATGCCAATTTGATTTTAATTTCTCCAGGTTTGTAAACAAACCCAGATTAGATGTGAACAAGAAAACAATGATATAAAAGCTAAAAAAAAAAAAAACCCACAGGACTGAGGTGGAGACTGGGGAAGATTTCAACTAAAATATTATCTCAAGAGGAAAAGGGAGTGGCTGGGCAGGGCTCACTTAGAGCTGAAAGAACAACCGGTACTGGAAAAAGAAAAAGTCCAGAGCATTTTAGGAATGATAGAGATGGGGAAAAAAACAGCCATACCCCTTGAGTCAACCCCTTTATTTTACAGAGAGGTCCATAGAGGAAAGGGACTTGCCTCTGGTCTCAGCCCACAAGAACAGTGATTTGTCAACCGGTGTGCCACAAGAATTTTTAAAACACGCAGTACCTGACTATTTAGAGGGGTACTGACCTCTTTTCCCTTAGATTGTCAAATTGAACAATGACAATTGCTAACACAATAATAGTCATCCAATGTGAATATATCAAAATTATATCTATTTTTTGGTCAGATCAGCAAAAAGTATATTTTGTGGTGTGCCACAGAATTTTAGTAATTAAGTTTGTGTGCCATGAGGCAAAAAAGTTTGAAAATTACTGACCTAGAGGCAAAGGTGAGACAGTGAATGATTTCGTCCTGCACGTGAGTCTCAGCTGCTCCACAGTGGAGGCCACTGTCCCCATCCCAGGTATCCTGAACAAGTCTGGCTTGTCACAAGAGAGGGTTTATGTCACAGCTTCACCGATTATTTCCAGGTCTGGGACAAATAGCCTACTCTCCAATTAGAAATGTAATAAAATAAGACTTCCGGCCAAGATGGAGGCATAGGTAGACGCACTGTGCCTCCCCGCACAACCAAGATAGGGACAACAATAATATAGAAACAAAATAACAACCAGAACTGACAGAGAATTGAAGTGTATGGAAGTCGGACACCCAAGGATTTAAAAATAGACACATTCATCGAGACTGGTAGGAGGGGTGGAGTCCGCCGGGTGAGGGATGCAGAGTGGAGCACAAAGCAACTGGGGCGGCACGCAAGTCCGCAGCAGGCAGACCCTGGGCACACAAGCAGCAGTGGGTGGTGGGCCCCGGCCAGGGGGAGGTGACCAGCAGACCCAGCAAGGCGACCATTGTGAAGGAAGGCACTGCGTGCAGCTCAGGAGCCCCAACACCAGGAAATAGAGCTTTGGGTCACTGACTGAAAAGGAAGATCCTGTGGGGTGCACAGGCCCACCCACACTGGAATTCGTGCCAGAGGGGCCCAGTTAGCTCGAGGAAGGCAGCGAAAGGGTCTGAGGTCCTACAGAGAGCAGAGCAAGCGCCATTGTTCCTCCTCGGACCCCGCCCCCACATACAGCATCAAAACTCAGCCACTGGGGTGCCCCGCCCTGGTGAACTCCTAAGGTCCCGCCCCTCACTATAGGAGCTCCACAAGGCCAAAAAACAACAAAGAAAACAAAAACAAAAAAACAGCAAAAAGGTGGCTCAAACAGAAGAATTGAAAACATCAGAACCCATCCTTTTAAGTGACCAAGAGATAGCCAACCTATCAGATGCACAGTTCAAAGCACTGGTGATCAGGATACTCACAGAATTGGTTGATTTTGGTCGCAAATTACATGAAAAAATGCAGGCTACAATAAGTTTAATGAAGAAAGATGCACAGGGAACCAATAGTGATGGAATGAAAGATGAGTCTCACATCATTGGAGTGGACCAGAAGGAAGAAAAAAAATATACAACCAGAAAAGAATGAAGAAATAAGAATTCAAAACAATGAGGAGAGGCTTAGGAACCTCTAGAACATCTTTAAATGCTCCAACATCTGAATTATAGGGGTACCAGAAGGAGAAGAGGAAAAATAACAAGTGGAAAACTTATTTGAACAAATAATAAAGAAGAACTTCCCCAATCTGGCAAAGGAAATAGACTTC
>CM052538.1:53001792-53038971 GCA_028533065.1 Trachops cirrhosus
ACTCAGAGAATAGTTACTGTTCACTGATCCTTATACCTAGTGGTCCCTTAGTCATCTAAGATAAGGACATAGAAATTTTCTGGTATAGTCACAAGATTTTAATTATTTTTAAATTTCTGATTATTTTTTCCTCAATTGAACACTTTATCCCAAAGTTTATTGCAGTAACTTTTCAGAAGAGGTGTACTTGAGTGAAGGACATCATACTCTTACCCACCATCTTTTAATTTCTCTACCAAATTAGATGCAAATGAGTGTCCTTATACAGTCTCTTGCAAAGTAAACCAAGCTCGCCAAACTAGAAAAGTTAATTTTCTGGAAGATTAATACAAATAATCGCAGGATACTGTTTCTAACAGAATAAATGAACATATACATATGTATAATTGTAGACATATCTATTGAGTCTTCCCAGGAGTCATAATTACTTGTGAAAAGAGATACATCAGACTGAGACTTTGAGCCCTTTGAGCTCCATTAGGCTGCATGTCCAGTTAAAAAAAGGAATAATAATAATAGGACTAATTGCTTTTAATGGGCAGCAGTTGATGACCACATTGTCAAATTCCAGCACCATTTAATTTCTTTTTGATTTGTTTTAAGGACACATTTTTCACATGGAAGATCTGCACAGCACTGATTATCATTTTTCCAGTTCAGACATTGGTTAGATTATCTTTTGGCAAAGAGAGAAATAGGTCAGTAGTCAATACACTGAAACCGGAAGGGTACGCCCTGCTATCTGTCACAAAGTTAGTAGACACCAACCACTGAAAGAATAAAAATATTTTCTGTGAAGAGTAAGTTATTTTCCTGAAAAGACAGTTTAGTGCAAACAAAAGCACAATACCAATTTTTGAAGTAAACACATTTATATTACACTCTACAATTGTTTGGTCCTATTACTATTTAAATCACTCTCTTTCTAACCCAAGACTCTTCCTTATAAGAGTAGCCTAAGCTTTAAGAGTTAAACAAACAGACTTCCTTTTCTGGCAGTTCAGAAGCTGTAAAACCCGGAAGACACTCCTGCTATAAAAGTAAAGATAATAAGGCAAGAGAAATCTACAGTGGCCAAAAATGACTAGGAAACTTAAACTAAAAAGATAAGAATAAGCTGACAATACTAGACAATTCTTCAGTGTTTGCATGTATGTGCAACCAAGGTTAGGTTCTTCATCATGACATGAGTACTAAGTCATGGAGCTCTTTTGGAAAAAGACAGACAGAACTGAGGCTCCGGAATCAAGAGAGGTTCCAGAAGTTTTTACCTATCTGCAAAAGGTATGCTGGAAAAAAAAATGCTATCCCAAAATGGAAGACTTTATCTTTGCCTAGGCTTGGGATGGAAGAAATAATTATCTCTCAAAAAATGTATCATAATGAGTCTATTCTGTTGTCTGGAGATGTCTGAGCAAAAAATAAAAAAAATAAAAAGCAAAAAAATCTAATTAAAAAACAAAGCCCTGCCAAGAGCAATTAAAAATTGCTCTTGGAACATTAGCCAATGAGTCTGCTTACCTGAACATGTTTCTGCAGAAATTTAGAGAAAGCTGACAATAGTAAAGCCATGGTATGAGCCTTAAGGACACTGAAGTCATTAAAGTCACTGAAAATAACTATAAGAAAAAAATTAATTAATTAAAATTTAAAATAAAAAAAATAAAAATTGCTCTGGCGGTCATACAAGATTCCCACCAATAGGTCCCACTTAGATGAGTTCACAATCCAAAATTTACAAATAAATAAGGCAACAATACTGAGAATTGACTAATCAACAGATAGCAGAAAATCAGGTAATAGAATGATCAGAGACAAGAATCAAGTATGCTGAAATAAAAACAAAGTAATAATTGGACACATGCAAAAATAAGATAGATTTGAAAAAGAATAAAATACATTATATAAACTAAAATATAGCCATTTAAATGAAATCTTAATGGAAAAGTTAAACAGGGTATTAGAAACAGCTAAAGAAAAAATTAGTAAGAGAGAACTTAAATCTGAGAAAGTTGCACAGAAAGCAAAACAAAAATAAAGGATGTGAAAAATATGAAAAATAAGCCAAGAAGCTTGGAAGATAAAATTAAAAGATTCAACAATTTCTAGTATGAGTTCCAGAAAAAAAGATAATGAAAAGAATGCAGGAAAGAAAATATTCAAAGAGAATACCTTAAGTTTTCCAAGAACTGATAATAACCTGATCCCTCAAGAAGCAAAACAAACCCAAAAAGACTAATAAAACTTTACCCATTCCCAGTATAGAAAATTCCATTGAATAAGTTTTACTAGAATACTTTTTTACTTGTATCAAAAAGTAAAATAAAATTAGATCCTTATTTCACACAATTTACAAAATTCAACTCCAGATAAATTAACGGCTGAATTAAAAAAAAAAAAACCTTTTAAGTGTTTAGGAACATTTTTTAGAAAATAGCTTTATAATCTCAAGGTATGAAAAACTTTATTAGGACTTCCAGCCAAGATGGAGGCATAGGTAGATGTACTTTGACTCCTTGCAGAACAAAAAGGTGAACAACAAATTTTAAAATAAAAAAAATAACAAGAACTGCAAGAAAATTGAACTATATGGAAGTCTGACAACCAAGAAGTTAAAGAAGAAATATTCATTCAGACTGGTAGGAGGGGTGGAGACAGGCGGCTGGACACAGAGGACTGGCAGCAAGGCGGCAACTGGCTGACCTGACGAGGCGGTGGCTAATGGACCAGGCAGTCCCCCATTTGCATGTGGATAAATGAAAAGGAACAACTGGGGAGCGAGACAGACTGTGCAACCTAGGGTTACAGCACAGGGAAATAAAGCCTCAAAACTTCTGACTGCAGAAACCTGTGGGGGTTGCAGAGGTGGGAGGAACTCCCACCTTCACAGAAGAGTTAGTTGGAGAGACCCACAGGGTTCTAGAACACACACAAACCTACCCACCTTGGAATCAGCACCAGAAGGGCCCAATTTGCTCGTGGGTAGCCAGGGGAAGTGACTGAATGCTGGCTGAGAGCCAGCATTGTTTCCTCTCAGACCCCTCCCCCACATATACTGCCACCACCCAGTGACATGGGTTGCCCTGCCCTGGCAAATACCTAAGGCTCCACCCCTTACTACAGGCATGAGACGAAAAAAAAAAAAGTGGCCCAAATGAAAGAACAGATCAAAACTCCAGAAAAATACAACTAAGTGACAAAGAGATACCCAACCTATGAGATGCACAGTTGAAAACACTGGTAATCAGGATGCTCACAGAAATGGTTGAGTATGATTGGAAAATAGAGGAAGAAGTAAAAGCTATGCAAAGTGAAATAAAGAAAAATGTACAGGGAACCAACAATGACAGGAAGGAAAGCAGAACACAAATCAATGATTTGGACCAGAAGGAAGAAATAAACATTCAAGCAGAACAGAATAAAGAAACAAGAATTCAAAAAATCGAGGAGAGGTTTAGTAATCCCTGTGACAACTGAATTATAGAGGTACCAGAAGGAAAGGAGGAAGAGCAAGAAATTGAAAGCTTATTTGAAAACATAATGAAGAAGAACTTCCCTGATGTGGCAAAGGAAATAGACTTCCAGGAAGTCAAAAAAAAAAAAAAAAGAGAGAGTCCCACAGTCTCTCCCAAAGCTCAGAGAGTCCCCAAAAAGTTGAACCCAAGGAAACACACACTGAGGCACATCATAATTACATAACCTAAGATTAAAGATAGGGAGAGAATCTTAAAAGCAGCAAGAGAAAAGGAGACAGTTACCTACAAAGGAGTTCCCATAAGACTAGCAGCTGATTTCTCAAAAGAAACCTTACAGGCAAGAAGGGGATGGAAAGAAGTTTTCGAAATCATGAAAAGGAAGGACTCACATCCAAATTACTCTATCCAGCAAAGCTATCATTTAGAATGGAAGGACAAATAAAGTGGTTCCCAGATAAGGTCAAGTTAAAGGAGTTCATCATCACCAAGTTCTTATTATATGAAAATGTTAAAGGGAATTATCTAAGAAAAAGAAGATAAAAAATATGAACAGTAAAACAACAAACTCACAACTATTGACAACTGAAACTAAAAACAAATAACAAAAATAAAAATGAACTAAACAAACAACTAGAAAAGGAACAGAATCACAGAAATGGAAATCACATGGAGGGTTATCAGTGGGAAGGGGAGGGGGAAGGATGTACAAAAAGGTATAGGGAATAAAAAACATAAATGGCAAGTATGAAATAGAAACGGGGAGGTTAAGAATAGTACAGAAAATGGAGACGCCAAAGAACTTATACGTATGACCCATGGACATAAACTAAGGTGGAGGAATGATGGTGGGAGGGTGTTGCAAAGTGGAGAGAAATAAAGAAGAGGAAACAATGAGACAACTGTTATAGCATGATCAATAAAATATATATTTAAAAAAGAAAAACTTTATTAAATGAAAATCTTTAAAATTAATTAACAAATCATTTGCTAATTAAATGAAAACATTTTAAAAAACCACAGACTGGTAGAAAACATATTAGCAGCTAAATATTATCAAGAACCACTATAAATCACTAAGGATATAAATGAACAAAAAGATATAATTCTCAGAACAAGGAACCTGAATGTCCAATCAAAATAAAAAAAGTTGCTAGACTTCAGTAGCAGTTTGGGAAATGTTTACTAAAACAATAGACTTCCAGTCAATATGGAGGTATAGGTAAACACACTGCTTCCACACACAACTACAGCAAAAATTTTAACTAGACTACAAAACAAATATTACCCAAATTCATCAGTAAATTGAGCTGCATGGAAGTCTGACAACCAAGGCTTCAAAGAAGCCATATTCATCTAGATGGGTAGGAAGCTTGGAGATGCAGAGAGGCATGGAGACGTGGAGTGGTGCAGAGACATGGTGGGACAGGCAGTTCCATATTCACATGTGGTGGATAAAAATCAGGAGGGATACCTAGGGAGCAAGCAATCCCAGCCCCAGATCAAACAACCCAGCCTAGGATTCCAGCACTGGGAAAATAAGTCCCCATAACTTCTGGATGAAACCAGTGAGGATTAGGGTGGCAGAAGAAAACGTGGGATTCTCAAGAGACTCTTAAAGGGCCCATAATGGATTTAGGACTCACACAGACCCACCCCCTCTGGGGTTCAGCACCAAGACAACAGCTGGAAAGGCACAAGTGACATGCAGGGAGAAGGGGAAAGAGTGAGGGGACTGGCAGCAGGGTGAGTGCCAGCTGACAGCTTCCTCCCAGGCAATCTCCAGAGGCCAGGCAATGGCACTGTCCCCTCTCTGAACCCTCCCCCTCACAGAGTCACAAAGTGGTGAAATGGGTTGCCCTGCCCTGGCAACTACCTAAGGATTCACCCCATACAATTTACACATGCCTTTTCTACAGTAGTCCACACTACTAAGACAGGGAATCAAAGCAGCTCTACCTAATACACAGACACAAACACAGGGAAGTTGCCAAATTGAGGAGACAAAGAAATACGATTTAAGTGAAAGAACAGAACAAAACTTTAGGAAAAAAAATTAAATGAAATGGAGATAAGCAACCAACCAGATACAGAGTTCAAAACACTGGTTATCAGGATGCTCAAAGAAATCATTGAGTACTGCAACAGCATTTAAAAAAAACTCAGGCATAAATGAAGGTTGCATTAAGGGAAATATAGAAAAATCTATAGGGAACCAACAGTGGAGTGCATGAAGCTGAGAAACAAATCAATGATTTGGAACATAAGGAAGAAAAAAAGCATTCAACCAGAACAGCAAGAAGAAAAAAAGAACTAAAAAAATAACTAGGATAGAATATGGGACATCTCCATACATACTAACACCCAAATCATAGGCATGCCAGATGGAGATGAGGAAGAGCAAGAAATTGAAAAGTTACTTGAAAGAATAATTAAAGAAAACTTCCCTAATTTGGTGAAGGAAATAGACATACAAGTCCAGGAAGCACAGAGAGTCCCAAACAAGTCAGATGCAAAGAGGAGCACACCAAAACACATCATAATTAAAATGCCAAAGTTTAAAGATAAAGAGAGAACCTTAAGAGCAGCAAGAGAAATGCAGAGTTACCTTCAAAGGAGTTCCCATCAGACTGTCAGCTGATTTCTCAAAAGAAAATTTGCAGGCTAAAAGAGACTAGCAAGAAGCATTCAAAGTGATGAAAAGGAAGGACTTATAACCTGGATTACTCTATCCAGCAAAGCTATGATTTAGAATGGAAGGGCAGATTTAGTTTTACCTTCCCAGACAAAACTAAACGAGTTCATCATCACAAAGCCATTACTATATGAAATGTTAAAGGGACTTATTTAAGGAAAATGAAAAGATCAAAGCTATGAACATTAAAAAGGCAACAAATTCACAATTATCAACAACTGAGTCTAAAAAACAAACTAAGCAAACAAGTAGAACAGGAACAGAATCATAGATATGGAGATCATTTGGAAAGTTATCAGCTGGGAGAAAGAAGGTAGAGAATGAGGAAAAAAAGTGTAGAGATTAAGAAGTACAAACTGGTAGGTTCCAAATAGACAGTGGGATGTAAAGAACAGTACAGGAAATGGAGTAGACAATGAACTTATACATGACCCATGGATATGAATTAAGGGAGGGATTGCTGGAGGAAATAGAAGTACCAGGCAGATAGGGGAAATTGGGACAACTGTAAGAGCATAATCAATAAAATACATTTAAAAAAACAATAAGGTATACTATTTCATACTCATTAGATTGGTAAAAAAGAAAAATTCTGATGATAAGTGTTAGTGAGAAAGTAGAGCAACAGGAACACTCTCAGGGAAAACTGTAAGAGGCACCTTCTGGCACAACCACTTTCACCATATCTAATCTTGGTAGAGATGAACATACACTGTGACCTAGCTATTTCACTCCTACATATATATCCTTAAAGAAATTCTTGCAGAAGAGATACGGAAAATGTTAAAGAATGTTTAATACAATTTTTAACCAAAAATTTTTGGTTAATCAACAGAACAGCTGAAAGGTTTTTTGTTCTATTTATCGAATAAAATACCAAACATCAATACAAGTGAACATGTAAACTTGCTTAAATGTCAAAAATATATTGTTAGAGAAATAAAAAAGTGTTTGAAGGAAGATATATTCATTATGATACAATCTATATACAACTTCAAGATAAGTCAAAAATATCTTAATTTTTAAGGCTATATATGTATATAGTAAAAGTATAGCCCTGTACGGTGTGTCTCAGTTGGTTGAAGTGTCATCCAGCAACCGAAAGGTCACCAGTTGGATTCCTGATGACACACCTACATTGTGGGTTCCATCCCCAGTCAGGGCATGTGCAGGAGGCAGCCGGTCAATGTTTCTCTCTTACATTGATGTTTCTCTCTCTCTCCTCTTTCTCCAATGAGAATAAAATAAACCGATTAAAAAAGTATAAAAAGTGGGAGGGTTGGGGGAGGAGGGAGCATCATAATGTTTCATGGAGACTTCAGTTATGTTTGTGATCTTCTTATACCATTTGACCAATACATTGAGTATTCATTATACTGTCATCTGTATATTATATAGGTCTATGATATTTCATAATTTAAGTAAATTATGAACTAAAAAGACATACAAACACCGACAGTCTTTAGAATGACATCCTTTAGAATAACATCCTTATTGACAGCAATAAACTGAGGTGAAGACATTAATTGCATTAAGAAAATTTCTTGTTTTGTGCATTTTGATATGACTTAAATCTCCTAGGTTCCCAAACTAGAATGATAAAATGGAAATAGGACGTTTCAAACAAATTTGCTCAAGAGAGCCTATGAGTTTCTCTCACAAATAAGGGGACCACATTTTCACTTAAAATATTTATTGAATACAATATGCAATTTATTTATGTATGTAGATATCTCTTTTCATTTCAAAATGCATTTGAAGCCTCTGAACCTCTATTATGAATATAATGAAGTTGGGTACTATATACAAGATGTTTACAAAATAATTTATAAAACCTTTGATCCAAACATTACAAGTTCACATTCTCCATATGTATAATATCTGGGTGGACACTTAAATGGATGACTGCTAGAAATATACATGGAGCAAATCCTGTCAGTGTCAGACATAATGGCCACGAGCTTTTTATACTCACCCTACAGTTTTCCAGGCACTGATGGAGTCAGCATTAACCTTTCTTGCTGGTCATTCTGTGATCCTTAAAATACATTAGAAATACAATTTTGTAATTTCACAGCAACATCATAGTCCCAAATTAGTAATTTTCTTTTCATGCCCTCTCTTCAAGGTTGCTAGCCGCCAGAAAAGTGTTATTATGATAATGTCTGGAAAATGACCCGATTCCAAGTACTATTGACCAGTTACTACATTAGCAATTGCCAGTGACAGTAGAGCCCTAGACACACTCTTTTACAAAAGCCTTACCCTGGCCAGTCTGATCCTAACAGACTGGAATTAAAACCTTCCAATTCCAGGAAGTTTGTGAGCCTAGGAATTTTTCTGATGAACTGGTTTCATCTCTGAGAGCTCCAAGAAGTGAATAACAACTAAGTTTGCTTCAAGTAAAGTGAAAGTGGGGTAGATGAGCCCAGGGGAAATGAGTCTAAAGGTAAGGTCAACTGTAATAGTGGCTTCCATGTCAGTAAAGCCAATATCTTTAAGATTGTTTTTCAGTAAAAAAAGTATTCTGTCAAACTGCTTTTGTGATCAGTATGTAAGAAACATATTAGCAGTCTTAGAGTTGCTAATATGTTTCTTCATGACTGGGGTCCCATCAATCAAATGTGACATCACAGCTTAAAGGGGTCTAGAGATTGATCCAGCGCCTTCATTTTACATAAGAAGGAAATGGAGCCCTAGGAAGGTCTGATGACTTGCCCAGTTGTAGTAAATTCATAAAGCCATCAAGGCTGCTGATAGCTATAACTGCTTCTGCCCATCTCCCAATTTCCCCACCATGCTGGCCCAAACAGTGTGTGATGCAGCTATTGGAAGAGGCTCATCTAAAGGCTGCAACAGCCAAATGACAGCCAGCAAATAGGAAACAGTGAACATGGCAACATTTTTATATATAAATCTAGAGGGAGCTTTGTGATTCCTTGATTAAAGAGGTCTGTTAAGAAAAGTTACCTGTCCATAGATGCTTAAAGAAGTAAACAACATACTTTTTTCTCCCTCTGTAGAAAAGCTGAGAGCAGGGAGAGAAGGAGAGCCCCTAAGTCCTGGGAGAAAGTGGCTTCCTTCAAAGGCTGCCCAAGCTGGAGCTTGTGTCTAAAGATAACAACCCTCCAAAAGCAAAACACAGGACTTCCACGAAGGGGATTCCGAGGATTGCCCTTGCTTACTCTGGCCACCCATATGAGACTCTGTCCCCACAAGGAGTGCTCTCCTGAGCAAACAGGATCCATCTCAATCATGATATGCCGCTCCTGGACAGCGTTTCTGCACAAATGCCATCCAATCTGCCTCTTCACGGCCAAACTTGCCTGGTTGAATAACCTGTACTTTTTTTTACTTTTTTTTTTCAGTTTACTCTCCACTGTCAGGGAAAATGGCTTATTCCATTTATCCTTTTAGGCAATGAATGTGTTACTTTAATTGGGGCTTTTTCTATGGCAGGCATAGTCCTGAGGGCTGTACATGTGTTAATATTTAATCCTCATAACTACTTTATAAGATGGGTACTACTATTATCCCCATTTTACAGATAGTCAAACTGAGACATAGAAGATTATAGTCATATATATGTATATATAGTCATATAATGTATATATGTATATTTATATGTAATAAATATACTTTAGTAGTACATTCACATGATCAGATGGTGTAGTTCACCTGTTTATTGTATAACCCAAAGCAATGTTCTAATATTTGTGATTTCTTTCAGGTGACTTAGAAAGAGAAGAATAGTGCCACCATTGGCCTGTAAAGTAGCTATACTAGAAGTTGCCTATGGTTCTCTAATCTTGTCTGTATAGCTGTTAAATTTCACATAACATGGGTTGACTTTGGGGTAGCTTGAGTTCTCATATTACTGAAGAATAAGAAAAGTATGGCTTCACGTACTCTTTATACTTACACTCAGGGAGAATTCCTAGCAGTTTTATAAGTTTAGTTAGCATATGCTTGAAACAAGAGAAACACCCATAAGTCATTTCCAAAACCTATTTCAATTCATAGAAATCATATAATGTCAGTAATATCATTTTCTCCTAGTTACTAATTAGTATCTTTGTAATATATTAGTTATTCTATATTCTGCCTAGTTTTAAAAAGAATTTGAGTCACACTAGCTTCATGTTTAATATGCTATTCATTCTCTTGGCTCCAACTTAAATATTTGGAAGTTCAGTAGTAAGTCAACTAAGAAATTTTTACTCACACTGTAGAAAAAATCTATAGTAATTTATGTTACCTCCTCTGTAACTTCAAATCGAAAGATAAAATAGTGAGTTCATAGCAGAAATGAAACAACACTTTATACTATGTTACATATGACCAGACTGACCCATATTTATCAATAACTTGATAGTTCATTTATTTGGGGGCAGCTTTCTAAACATCGCAAAGACAAATATAATAGAGTTTATTTCCTTGGTGTTAAGTGTTAAGAACATTAGCTCATCTGGGGAGGAATGGGTGGGCAGGCTGGAATGGGAATAAAGGATAGAAATTGATCTGAATAAACTAAAAAAAAAAAAAAAAAAAATGAACCTTAGCTCATCAGTTCTAAAGCTCAGATTAAGCCTGAAAGCCATTCTAGTAATGCCTTTAACACCACCTTCACCACCTACGTATCGCATACACACAAGCATAAGAGAAGTAGTAGCCCAGTTCACCTTGATAAACGAAAGAAAAACCAGTTCTTATGTAAGAGGCAGTACATACCTCACCCAGTTACATAATTAAGCGTATTTGGCAGGAGAATCCTGTCAAGACAGGAATTCTCTGCTCGTTTGTAAGTGTTCCAACAGAAGTAGGGAGGAGAAAAAAAAACATCAAGAGACATCAAGTCAATGTATTCAGAAACCTTGGAGCAAGAATTTAATGGACCATGGCTGAATAAGAACCCCACCAATTTGCATGGGTGCTGTCTCAGTCAGCCTAGGCTTATTTTCTCGTAGTTCTGGAGGCTGGAAGTCTGAGATCAGGGTAACAGCATGGTCTGGTTCAGATGACGCTCTTCCTCCTGGGTTGCAGGCGGCCACCTCCTCACTGTGTGCTCACGTGGCCTTTTCTGGGTGCATGCACATGGAGAGAGATCTCTTTCTCTTCCTCTTCTTATAAGGGCACCAGTGCCATCATGAGGGTCCTACCTCCATTACCTAATCAGAAACTAATTACCTCCTGTAGGCCTCACCTCCAAATACCATCACACTGGGGTTAGGGCTTCGACATATAAATCTGGATGGACACAAATATTCAGTCTTTAATAGACACCTATATTAGGGAAGGCCTTAATTCTTTCTATATCATTCTCTTGTCTTTTTCCTTTACAACCAATGTTTTCGAAAAGTGAATCTTTATTTATTGCTTCTCCCATCTTACCTCCACAGTTTGGGGGGTCTTACACCCCCAACCAAAATACTAAATGCTTTCTTTTCAGACAGTAAATCTAATTGGCTTTTTCTCAGCCTTCATCTTACCTGATCCCTTTGCAGAGTATGACACTGTGCCTACCTTCCCTTGTCAAACTCTCTTATCCACAGATATAACAGAGAGTTCAAAAACAAAACAACTGGGTCCAAATTTGGGCCTTAGATGATTACATGTTACTTCAAATATCTGAATCTCAGTTTCCTTCCTCATCCCCCCCAAAATAAGAATACTATCGCTTTCCCTTGGGGGACTTGTGTGGATTATATGAAATGTGACAATGAAGGCATCTATCACTAGGTTATCAGTAAGGTTTTAGCCCTGTTCTTGCTCTGTAATTTCTGTTTGTCTGTAGCACACCTACACCTGGGCTTCTAACTTAATTTGTACAAATATAAACTAACAAACTGTTCTATTCTCTCTACTCTCCAATAGCTGACTTGAGGCTAATGGCATCAGCCCTCTCCCTATCACCTGGGCCAAAATTCTAAAGGTCATGAAATTAGATGGAAATATAAGATCAACGGACTTAGAATTGATCCATCCACGAGGGACCCCTATCTGGGTCTACTGGCCACAGAAACATTCCAGTATCCAGGCATACCCTACCAAGAGCATTTGCCTGAATGATTAAACCAGGTTCTTCAACTGGGGTCCCCAGACAAGAAGCATCACCAACACCTAAAAAAAAAACTTGTTAGAAAGGTGAATTCTAGTACCCTACCCAGACCTACTGAATCAGAAACTCGGGCTGGAACCCAGTGTCTTCCAGGCAGTTAGGATGCAAGCTAAAGTTGGAGGTCTAGTGGCATAAAAAAACTGCTATCATGAGGCATAGGAGAAGACAAATATTTAAATATTAGTGTATATGAGTATTTAAACATTAATATATATTTAATTCAATCTTTATAACACAACTTATAGAACAGAAGTCATTTTGGTGTATTTTGTTCAATTATAAAAAGTTCAGACACAATTTTGGTGCTATAAAACTAAAAATATTTTCATTTCATATCCATGAACATATAATATTTAGAAAAAGACTGAAGAGGTACTTAGTCTAAACTCTGTGAGAAGAGTAGTCTTAAGAAACAAAAAGTAACTTACAAGGCAAATGCCCACTTGAATCTATTAAACAACAATAAAATAAAACTAACTTCAGGAATGGAAAAGCTGGATTTGTTTTTATGTTAAATTGAAACACCTCTTCCCCATTATCTAATTAGCATTGCTATACACGGGATAAGAGGCTAGGAAATGAAGAGGGAAAACTTAACTATTTAAATATACCATGTTAATTGCTGTCTTCAAAGGTATTAGATTAAAATAATTGGCCCATAAAAAAGCCTTTTGAGACTCAGGAAATCTCAGATCTACTTTCTGCTGGTTACAAAAAGGCATTCACAAGATAGATTTAAACTGAAGAACTGCAGCTTCCATCAGAAGATAATAGATCATACAAGTGCCAAAGCAACACCATCACTGGAGGCAACGTGGAGATACTGTGTGGGGAGCTACTAACGACAGGAATTCCCCACTGTGCAAAACCTGTGAGCAACAGTCAACAATGAAGAGCCTCAAAACAATGAAATCAAGCAGATAAACATGGTCACCTATTGTCCATGAAGGTTTGTTTTCTCAAAAGATTATTATCTAGCTAAAAATCAAACATCTAAAAAAGTTTATCTTTTAAAGGTCACTCAGTTAAGTTATTGCCACATGCAGGATTAGAAAGCACACAGTGAAAGTAAATTAAGTCCACACTTCTGAAAAGATGCTCTTGTCTGCTACAAATACTCAGTTTCTGTACAACTAAATTTAAATTACTTACCAGACACTGAATGTATTTTAACTACATTTATTTACTGGTTTACTTGGGCTCTGTCAAGCCTTTCCAGTTATATTTACTAGTCATTCAATTTTGTCTCAAGTATCAAAGAGTCTGTTACCCCTTTTCCCCCACCATTCCTCAGGAAGCAGGCTGTAACTTCCATGGAGTATCATTTCCATTTGTTTTGGGAATATTGAGAAGGAAGCACCACATGCAGAATACTCCAGAATTTCTACTGCTCAGAGTCAGGGCATACCTTTGGTCCCTAATAGGACTGGTTTGCTCCCAGAATCCTCCATGCAACCATAGCTGTTAATACACTTGAGATGCCCTGAAATCCTGTTGTTCAGAATTTAGATTGAACAAACTTCTGGTGTTAAAAAGAAAAAAACTTCTTACCTCTCACCTCAGCTGGCCTTCCAAGTTTCTTCCTCCAGGATTGACCACTCTTAGGATGACTGACAGCAGGGATATCTATTTCCTTCAGGAGAAACCATAACCACAACAAAGATATGTGATTTTCTATACTTTCCTTTAAAATAAAAACAACCAATAATTAACCACCAACCAATGGTCTCACTTTAACAGCAGCACAGTGGATGCACCATCAATTGCCCATGCAGGTCAGAAGGAAAATCTTAATTCAGTTTATTTTCAATATCACCTCATCAAAGATTCAAAATCTACTACAGTTCAACCTTATATATCATTCTGTTATTTTTAAATTTAAAATAGTCTGAAATAACATATACAAAATTTTAATGGTGTGTTATTTGTGGATTACAGTCATTTTAATGTCTTATTTTTATATGTCTGTATTTTCTGATCTTCTTACAATAAATAGTCATTGGTGGGGGTAATCAAATATTTAAAAGGAAGTAATATCAAAAAAAGCCTCTCTTGGCTTTGCATAACATAGTCTGGAAATGGTTGATGCTGGAAAAGGAAAGGTAGAGAAAGAATTGAGGACCTGCCCTAGCTGTGTTGCATTCAGCAACCACGAGAACAGATGCGGGAGACTTTCAGGGTTTCAGAGATGTTACTTTATTGGCCAAGTTTTACCTGCACAGGGGCGAGCTCTCAGGGTGTCCAGAGACACAGTACCCACACGGGCTGCAGACGAGAGTCGCGCGCGAGCGCTCGCAGCTAAGTCCTTATATATGGGCGGGCAAGCAAGCGTTAGGCAGAAGCAGATGTGGCAGTTAGCTATTTGCTTACAAAGTCTGTAGGCGGGAACAGGGTTGGTGATTGGCTCAACAGTAGTAGCTTTACAAGCCAAACATGTTAGGTTGCATCTGTTTTACAATCCTTTGTTCTTGATAAGTTTTCCTTGCTCCTTACAGCTGGTGTGGCTTAGTGGATTGAATGCTGGCCTGTGAACTGAAAGGTCACTCGTTAGATTCCCCATCAGAGCACATGCCTGGGTTGCAGGCCAGGTCCCCAGTTAGGGGCACATGGGATGCAACCAGTCAATGTTTCTCTCCCTCTTTTTCTCCCTCCCTTTCCCTCTCTCTGAAAATAAATAAATAAATTCTTTTTAGAAATGGGGAACTGAACTTAGACAGTGGGGATGACAAGATATTTAAGTGGCAAAATCGACAGAAATGGTTGACATATTTGAACATAAAAAATGACAGCAAATGTTTAAAGATGACATATTAGGGTATAAAAATAGTAGTGGATGTTCAAAGATGACCCTCAAAAATGAATGGTGCTACTTTAAGTAGGAAATGCTAGGAAAAGTGTGTGATGAAGAGAGTGATGAAGTCAAGTCTGGACATGTGGAGCCTGAAGTGCCTGTAGCATATTCAAGCAGAGATTATTACTAAGATGTAGGATTTGGAGCCCAGAAGGGAGGCTGGACAGTGACTCAGACGAGGAAGTCATTGGTAAGGTGATGGCAGAAGTCCTGGTGGTGGGTGAGATTGCTGGAGAGAGTATGCAGACAGAGAACAAAAGGGAGCTGTGGAAAGGAATTCCAGGGAGCACTCAGGCTTAAGGAATGAGCAAAAAACAAAGAGCCCAAAAGAAGGTTTTCCAAGAAGGAAGGAGCCACCCAAGAGAATGGGGTCACAGAAATGAAGGGGATGATGACAACCATTCTCACTTCCTGTGGGCCAGGTTTTCCCCATGTTACCTGTACTGTCTGTCCAAAAACCTTATGTGGACAACATTGCTATGCTTCCTATAGAGAAGGAAACTGACATTCTTAGAGGATAAGAAATTTTCCCAGGCTCACATGACTCATGCCAAACTTGGCCTTGCTGACACTAAAGTCCATGCTCTTTCCTCACTATCATGATCCTATTAGAATGCATTGTAAATGGTTCTATCTGCAAACTGGCCTACATCAAGGTGGAATCTAGAATCTTGACAGAGTTCTTTAAACAGTAGAATAGCTGCGTCTTTTTGTGTATGGCTGTAAAGCCAGGGCCATCAGCTCCCCCCACCACCACTGCTCCCTGCTGCAAAGAGGGGATTTGTAATGGGGTCCAGTACTCAGGGTGTCCAGGAAATATAGAAATATAGGATATCCCCACCCCCACAAGTCTGGACTGGGGGATGGGACATATAGAACAGGGCCATTGAGAGTTATTTTGCATATCAATAACAGCAGTATATCTTCACACCTGATATGAAAAAATGGTTACTTTGCCTATCAACAAGTCTGGCTAGGGAGATGGGTGTGACTTTAACCCATGATGTAACTTGGAGGTAGCTCCCACTGGTTACAGTGCCTGCATGAGAGCTTGGAGGTGGTTCACTCCATGGTACGGGGCTAAACCTTCTAGGACTTCCTATGGCAGTCCAGAAAGGTTGAAAACTTCGGGAGTGCTAGCAGGTGTAGCAAGTTGTGGGAGGAGTCAGAAATAGGGTTATGGAGAAAGATTCATGCCAGATTTAAACCCAGGTGCAGTAGCCATGCTTTTTTTTCTTCTTAACCACATGGTTTTAGGATCAGAGAGGGGGTTCCCTTGACCACACGGCTTAGGAAGCAGGAAAGCAACATGCAGCATCCATGCAGAGCTCTCTCCCAGAGGTTTGAAAAAATGTAGAGAGACAGTGCGAGACATTGTGGGGAGGAATGGGGTAAAAGGACTTTCACTGGTGGGCCCTGAGAAGGTGCCATGTAGTTCTGGATTAAGAACTGGTGATCAGTGGCGGTGGCAACACAGCTGATGGTGCTGGGAACCATGGGAAATCTGCCAGTGGAGTGGAGCGAGGATTACTGGGAGGAACCCGAAGTCTAACTGAGCTATGGACTTCTATTTCTTTTTCCTAAAATACAGTACCCCTGACTGGCCTGGTTGGGCAAAGGGGGAAGAAAGGACTGTGGGTTTGTGGGTGTTTTAAGGGACTATGAAATTTTAACAGTGACATTCTGCCATTACTCTAAGCCTGTATAACTTTTGAATAAATAGTTCCTTTCCTTTTCACCAAACTTTGGCATTGAGAGGCACAATTCCTAAGGCCAGAGGGTAAGACAAACCTAGTACAGAAAGACCCTGGGAGAGGGGGCTTGTTTCAGTAACAGAACCTCACCCGCCCACCATGGGTTCATTTGGGAACACAGCTACTACATCTACTCTAGCCTCTGTTCCAGGAACCCTGTCTTCCTGATCCAGCAATTGTCTCCAGCTCTAAGACCTATGCACTGTTCTTTGTTGGTCTACATACCCTCCAGATGCTTAGGTATGTTGTAGTTTATCCTTGCAAATGACTGAGTCGACCAGCTCAATATTTACTGACTATATATATATATACATATATACACATATACATATATATTATCAATCATTAGGAAATAACTTTAATTTCCTAAAAACACCTCTAATTTCCTAAAAACTATCTTTTGAGGAAAGTAGCATTAAGTTCTTACTAAAAAGACTAGCCCTGGCAGGTATGGCTCAGTTGGTTGCCATGTCATCATGTAAACCAAAAGGTCAGGGGTTCTATTCCCAGTCAGGGAACATACCTAAGTTGTGTTCCTGTCGGGGCACATGTGAGAGGCAACCAATCGATGTTTCTCTCTCACATGGATGTTTCTCTCCCTTTCTCCCTCCCTTCCCCTCTCTCTAAAATCAATAAGCATGTCCTCAGGTGATGATAAAAAAGGTAAGACTAATTGAAAAATTAAATTATAAACAATAATTTTAGAGATCAATAACAATTATTTAAACAACCAAAGAAATAGCAAAAGTACTTGATGTATCAAGTAAATGCAGGATGTACAATATGAATAGAATAGAGGTAATTACTTGCAAATGGATGAACAAGAGAGCACCAGCAGAAATCACACAATTGTGCAACATAAAAGAACCCAAGATCTTCAGACTTAGACATCATAGATATTTTATGGAGAATAAATATTAATAAAATATTATTCTGGAAATAAAAAGAATTTAAGGACATAGGTGATCGTACCTGGTTTCTTAGACCATGGAATTTCTCCATAATTGGCAAATAGCAATGCAAGAAAAAACTCTGAAGCTATTTATCTCCTCAGAGATAGAAAATTTCAACATGGAGAGATTATGTGGAAAATAAATTTCAGATTTTACTTAGAAAATAAAGCATTCTAAATGTAAATATTGTTATTTTTGACTAAAAGTACAAAAGCTAAACGCAAGATAATTATCCTGTCACCCTCAGATTTATACAAATTTTCTTGACTATGCTTTAATAAGATTGATATGGGTGATTCCAGATTTCTGATAGGAATTATGTAAATAAGACTTAATTGATTTTACTGATAGGACAGGAAAGTGACTTAAAGATTAATTAGGAATCCTCGTTTCCTGGTTCATTTAGTCCCTTCCTTGTATGGAAGTCATATAGATACCAGGCATATATTGTTCTTGAAAGAAATTAAATTATTGGCCCAGGAACCAGGCCTCTAAACAAATGTGAACGTGTCTGTAGCTAATGAAGATATACAGCAGCAGGAACAATGAGGCTTCCAGAAGCCACAGATACAGAAACACCAAAGAAACTTGATTCCAAGCCTCAATATTGTGTTGTTGCTTCTTTTTTTCAAGATTTTTTTTTTCCATCAATAAATCAGCAAACAAGTGTTAACAAGGATGTGGAGAAAAGGGAACCCTTCTGCACTGTTGGGGCAAATGCAGGTTGGTTCAACCACTGTGGAAAGCAGTATGGAGTTACCTCAAAAAATTCTGAATGGACCTGCTTTAGGACCCAGCAATTTCACTTCTGGGAATATATCTGAAGAAACTCAAAATACTAATTAGAAAGACTATATGCAGCCCTACATTTACTGCAGTGCTATTTACAAAAGCCAAGATTTGGAAGTAGCCCAAGTGTGCACCAGTGGATGAGTGGTACATTTACACAATGGAAGGCTACTTGGCTGTAAAAAAGAAGGAAATCTTATGCTTTGCAACAGCATGGATGGACCTGGAGAGTATTATATAAAGTGAAATAAGCCAGTCAGAGAAAGACAAGTACTATATGATTTCACTCATATGTGGAATCATATAATAATAAACAAAATAAACAAACTACATAGAAACAAACTCATAGTTAGAGAACAGACTGACAGCTATCAGAGGGGAGGTGGATTCTGTGGCTGGATGAAAAAGATAAAGAGATTAAGAAAAAAAAACTCATAGACACAGACAACAGCACAGTGATTACCAGAGGGGAAAGGGGTGGGGAAGGTAGAAGAGGGTAAAGGGGGGATAAACGGTGATGGAAAGAGACTTGATTTCTGGTGATGAGAACACACAATACAGTATACAGTGAGATGATATAGAATTGTACACATGAAACCTATATAATTTTATTAATCAATGTCACCCCAATAAATTCAATTTTACAAAAAAGATTTTTTTCATGGTACAGCTTTTAATACTAAGGCTCAAAATAGAGTATTCATTAAGCTGAAGAGGTGGCTAGTGTGCCCTCAAATTATAAATAAATGCTATACTAGATGCAAAATACAGAGAAATGAGACAGATAGCAAAACTTGGATCATGATAGCTTATAGGTTAGAAATGATGCAGAGTGCTTTTCTTAATGAAGGTCCATAAGACCTGATTGCCTCCCATTTACCTACTTTTCAACTTTGAGAAAAATTTGGTCTTGACTTCCATCCAAGGTTATGGTCTTGCCCCATCCCCGATGGTCCATCATTCAGAAGACAAATGCTGACACTGAGACTTCCTAGGAATGAGCCTTTCTAGCACCAATAGGACCAAAGGTCGGTCATCAATGCATCCTTCAGACTGATTTACAACCAAAAAGGGAAAGTGTGTACGAAAGTGGTCACATACTAAACCTGACCAGCTCAGGGGAGGACTGCATGGCTGCCTTCCAAACTCAGAGACCCTAAGTAATCACACGGCATGGTCTGAAATTAAAATTTTCTAACTAAAAAGAGATCATGGCAGGTAGTCATGTCCTAGGCCAGTATCTTCCCTGGCAATGGTCAATCTTTACTTAACTGAGCATATCTGTTGTCTTTTTGCATCTATGATAACATACTTTTGGAATGTCAGGATGATTTTCTTCCCAGCTCACCCCTCCCCCGCCCCATTTGACTACTCAGGGCACCACCACACTGTACCAGAACAGGGAGCACAAATCCCCTCATTGTTATTATCTTGTTAATTGTTAACTGTTAACTATCCTATACCCACAAATGTAAAAGAAGTATATGTCTATTCATTTTACTTTTTAACCATTCCCACAGATTTCCCCAATTTGCTTTCCCCCACCTTCCTAATCTATCACCAATGAATTTCATGTAACCCCCTTACATATTCCCCTTTGATTCCAAGGTATAAAATAGGTGGTAAAAGTGCCATTTTCTGGAGCATTTTCTCAATCCATTGAGATTTTGCTCTGGCAATTGTCATCAGTTTGGCTCAAATAAACTCTGTCGAAAGAGAGAGAGAGAGAATTCACTGAAATAAAAAGCAATCTCAAAACAAAGGACTTTAGAGATGGAAGAATAAGTGATGATATGTAACAGTGTAAGTCAAACAGACATGTGTGAGCAAAAGGGCACATACGTGCCAGGAACATAAACATTTTGCATTTCATTGCCACCATTTTCTAACAAAATTTTGAGAGAAAAAGACTTGGCAAGATTTGACAGATTAGATTAGATATGCATGTTTTTCTTTGTGTTGTAAGCTTTAAAGTAAAAATGAAATGGCCTAAGAGCCAAGTTCCATTACAAAATCAAGATGCATTCTTAAGGGAAGATATCACTAAAAGGCTTTTGAAAAGTTAGGAGTTGTAGAGTTGTTCAGACGGCATCGGTTCTGGACAGTACAGGACAATGAATGCTGTACTTCTAGAATTCTGTAACACTTTTTCTGACTCTAAGATCTATCCTCTGTTGTGTTCCCTTTGACTGACTCTTTTCACACCACAAGACAATTTATTATTTCTACGGAACTCTTGGCACCCCTTGTGCAGCTAAAAGAATCCAGGCTCCTTCTGCTCCCAAATGCATTGTGACAGAAGACCTTCATGCTAGTTTCACTTACGAAACTAAATGAAGGTCTTTACTTAGGAAAGGTTTCATATTGGTGGGGGAAACCTGTATTACATTATTATTATGAAACCACGTGGAAACAAACCTATGTGTTTAATTATAGAAACAGTTTCCATGAAGCTCTTAGAGTGAATAAATGCTTTTACTAAAATGAGGTGACACTCAATTAAATCCTGCATAAAAGAATTCAAGGTATATATAAATTTACAGAAAAGATTAGCTATCAACTTCCATTAAACTGACATTTCATCAGTTTTTCTTCACTTTTGACATGTCTAGTGCCAATTTTCCCAACTTTTTTAAAATTACTCTTTAAAGGTCCACCATTATCTAGTCTTTCAGAATTTTTCTCATTGCTATTTGTGGTCTAATTATTGCTTAAATGGTGTTATAATTTATTAACAGTGTCTAATACAGAGTATCTCTTCCACGAATAAAGTGGCCGCTTTTATATTTCAGGGGTGTCCAATGTGCAACCCACCTGCAGGCTGCCTGCAGCCCAGGATGGCTATGAATGTGGCCCAACACAACATCAAAAATTTACTTAAAACATTATGAGATTTTGTATGTGAGTGATTACTTGTCACAGTGTATTTAACATGTGGCCCAAGACAACAATTCTTCTTCCAGCATGACCCAGAGATGCCAAAAGTTTGGACACCCCTGAAGAAGAATACCAAAAATCTCAATAAATGAAAGTAAAAAGTAAACCCACTTTCTCTACTCAGAAATAAAGGGTCTTCACATTTAAAAACTCAATTTTTAAAGTATTTTCACTTATATCACTGAATATTATATATAACTTTTATTATATTTAAAAAACCAAGAACATTAGCCAGTCCACTGCCATACATTTAGTCAAAGTAGGTATCTTTCTCTTTCAATTAGGAGCATATCTGTGTTTCAGTGCAAAGCTTTTGAAATCAATACAGTTCCACTAAATTAAAACTGGGGCAAGCCCCAGTCATAGTCAAGTGTTTCTCTTGTCTCCTAAGCATTTGTTTTACTTAACATTCTGAAAAATGGAATTAGGCAAGAACATATGTTTCACATATCAATTATGAATTAATTTTAATATAATTTGAGAAGTAAACCATAGCTTCTGGAATGCTGCAAAAGAATATCATTTTAGAAAGGGAAGTTTTTGAAAACTGATGAAATGTACATACAGAAACAGACTGTGCAGTCATTTCTGAAAGGGGTGTCCAACATCCTGCAGTCCCGCAGAGAACCCCCTAAGGGCCACAGACACTGGTCAAGATCCCTATTCTGGAAGTCAAATTTTAAATTTTAGAATAAAACACGGCTGTTCTGAGACACCTTTGGTCCAATGCCTATGGATCCTGATAGTCACCAGACAGTTATTTCATCTTGTTGCTCTTGAGAAGAAAAAACAATATGATTAACACATCATGACTACTATTAAGCAACTTACCAGAAGGCTCTGCAAGTCTTTTCCCAGAAGACAAATAGTGGAATGAGGGAAGACTATGTTATGTTTGCAAAATGACAGTAAGAATTTTCTCTCAGTCTAATGTGTAGGCACCCTTGCTAATAAGGGTAGCTTTAGAGAAAATCTGCCTGGTGAACTTGCCTCCAACGCGGACAGAGTGAGGGCTGAATGTCTTCTCATCATGTTCACTTCAAGAGGAGGTGGCAAGGGGCTAAACACTGCTGCCCTTTGTAATAGAAATGCTCTGAGGATCACAGAGCCCAGCTGCTTCTGCTGCAAGAAAATTCCTTTGTATCCACTTATGCCCAAATAAATAAGATTTTATGTTCCAAGACTTTATGAAGAAATACCTCATTTGTAGATGCTTGAAAACCAATGATAGTAATATCTAGATATTGCTTAACATGATTTTGGATAGAAAACAAAGAGACAGTAGAAAAACCCTTTGACTGATTGATCATTGACTTTTGGTGCCCTGAAAATTCCACTCCTTGCTAACCCTAGAGGATCAGAGGTATGCTTTTTAAAAGAAGCCCTTCTTCCCTGTTTTTGGCAAGGTCCTAAAGCAAATACCTTTTAAGGTCAGAAAACCAGCCTTCAACCTGTTAATGCATTTATCTTGATCCTACATTCTGTGTTTTTTGAATTATGTTAGTGCAAGTGAAATGAAAATAGAAGCCAAAATGCCATGACTCACCAAATATTGTGGAGTTGCATTATATACAAATGACTGTATCAAGGGAATTTAACTAGAAGCCTATGGCATGGAGTAAAAATGGGAAGAAGACAAAAAGAAAAAAAGAAACAGATAGGTAATGAGGAGAAGGATGGGGAGAGGGACAAGGACAGAGGAAGGGATTTAAATAGTGCAGGTGATCATTACCAGTGGCTGCATGAGTGTGTGTCTAGGAGGTCAAGGGCACCTAAGGAGTGAGAACTGGAACCATGTGAGGCAATATTATGCTCACCAGGACATCCAGGGATTCACAAATAGCTCATAGAACTTATGTTTCCAAAGGTAACTCAGGGCTGCCATTAAAACATGCAAAACAGCCCTGGCTGATATGGCTCAGTGAATTGAGTGCCAGCCTGTGAACCAAAGGGTCACTGGTTCAATTCCCAGTCAGGGCACATGCCAGGGTTTTGGGCCAGGTCCCCAGCAGAGGGTGTGGGAGACAGGGAACCGCACATTGATGTTTCTACCCCTCTCTTTCTCCCACCCTTCCCCTCTGTCTAAACATAAATAAGTAAAATCTTTAAAAAGAAGACATGCAAAATATTTTACTATTTAACTCAGTGAAAGTATCTATACTACTCCCTAACTTGTACCACTCAATGCCAAAAATATATGCTTAGTTTACAATTAGAAACCTGTTTGCCTCAAGTTGATAATCAACAAATGTAAAATACCTTTCAACATGTATACCATATTTAAAGGCAACTCCTCCTGAAATTATCATTATATAGACACATATAAATTTCAAAATGCTGAACAGTCAAGAAACGAACTCCTCCATTCTATAAGACATACTTATAGGTCACACAGCAAAGCATACTTGGAGGTCTTAATTGGTATCCTGACTTCTCTTGAATTATTATGGGAGGGGAAACAGACAAAAGTTAGTCATAAAGTCTATTTTCTCTATATATTGATCATGTTCTATTTTAATTGAAACCAAGTTGAAGAACCAAGGGCACATCTATATCTAGCATACTGGACAATCAGAGTAGATCATTTTTTAACATTCCCTTCTTTTATATGCCAAAAAAGTAATAATCACACAATAAGCAGTAATAAAAATTATTTTCTTGATGTGTTCTTTAGTTTTAAAACAAAAAATATATGATTGAAATAAAAAGAAACTTCAATTTTAAAGATATTATTCAAATTTGATAAAATATTTCATGTATGAGCTAAAATTTGTACTTACCAAACCAAAACATTGCACCTTGTAATGGTTCCACTCTTCCACATTTTAGATTTTAAGCACAAATAGAAACTCCAAGGGGTCACAAAGAATGACAGATGTGAAGTAATTCATTTCTTCTCTTCACAATGCCTATGCCATCATTGTTTATTTCAAGCCTACTGTTATATGAAGGAATATGTAATACTACAAGTCTTGGAAAAGGCCTCCTAAGCTAGTTCCAAAACCACCAAGCCTCCATGAACTTATTTTGTGAACAGGATGAATCCATTGTATAACTGGAACTCCTCCAAATTAACTTCCATTATAATGCAATGTGTATTAAAGAATGAGTAATGTAAATGTTCTTGCTTGAAGGTTATTCCTGATGGGGATCAGGACAGGCCTCCCCAGAATGTGCCACTTTGGCATGTGGATTACTTTGAACTGAAGATATTCACAGTCCAACAGACTCAAGAAGAGCTTTTAACCTTCCCCTCAACTGCCTAAAAGAATTTAGATAAAGGGCCTATACCAGGAAGGAAGCTAGTATAAGAGATAGTTTTACATCCAAAGGATTATCTCCACAACTTGGCAAACATTTGTTTACCAAACATTTGCCCCTCCCATCTTCCTATGAATGATCTTTGTCCCCTTTGAAGCCCAGACCCTATCCTCTTCTCCTCAGCTCAGTATGGCATAGAAGCCTTAACTGCCTGAGTGTCCAAGAGCTCTCTCATGCCTTTGTAGGGCTTCTGCACATACAAAATTAATTTTTTCCCTGTTAATTTGTCTTGTGTCAATTTATTGCTTTGGCCAAAAGTTCATCTGTTTTTTCCATAAGCTATCTCTAGTAGAGCTTAATTGTCTTTAACTTCATTCAAAACAATTTTGTTAAATTGTATTGTGACAGTTGTCACATTAGCATGCATTTAAAAATTTACCAATATTGATGAATTTTTGTGTAGCCATTTTAATATTGAAGATGGAAGAAAATAACCACCATTTTTGGCATATTATGGTTTATTATTTCAAGAAAGTTAAAATGGAACTGATACCCTGCCCCAAAAAAGATTTATGCAATGTATTGAGAAGGTGCTGTGAGTGATCAAATGTGTCAAAAGTGATTTGTGAAGTTTTGTGCTAGAGATTTCTTGCTGGATGATGCTCCACGATCAGGTAGACCAGTTGAAGTTGATAGTGAGTAAATCAAGACACTAACTGAGAAGAATCAATGATATACCACTTAAAAGAAAGCTGACATACTCAAAATATCTAAGTCAATAAAGTTATTGGGGAAAATGAAAAATGTGTCTTTCATTTTACAGAAGAAACTGAATAGACTTTTTGGCCAACACAATATTAAGCCAGCCAAAGAACCTAGAAAAGAAAATAGAAAAATGTTTTTCATCTCCTCCGCTCCCTAGTAAATTCAACAGCACCTAGAGCAATTGTTCAGAATCAGTTTTTCAGGGGAGGTGTATTTTATCATTAAAATTGTTTAGAACTGCCAGCACATGATTATTTTTTAAAAAGAACGTTGATATTTTAATTTATTATTTTTATTGTTGTTCAGTTACAGTTGTCCCCATTTCCCCCCCATTGCTCTCCCCTGCCCTGTCCAACCCACACTCCCAAAGACATTCCCTTCCCCATTGTCCTTGTCCATGGGCCCTTTGTACATGTTTCCCTTCTTTCCCTCGCTATCCCCCTCCCCTGGTCCCCTCTGGTCCCTGTCAGTCTGTCAGTTGTTCACTTCCATGTTTCTAGTTCTTTAAAAACACATTGATTTTTGGTTAGTTTGATGATTGCTCTTGAATTCTCTAGTTAATGCATACTATATAGCCTACATCCAGAGCTGACCACTCTCACAACCTTCCCCTTGCTCTGCCACTACAAGGATCGCTTGATATCTGAAAACTTCTTTCACAACATAACAGGTAAGTGTTATGGTTGTTTATAAGTTGAATACAAGGTACTAATGCCTTCTTGCTTTTTTATATAAATAAACAGTCCCTAAAAAATATACTAATGCTCAGGCCCGACTCCTAATACACTGATTAAAAAATTTATCAGGAAAAGCCTGGGAATTTTAATTTTAAGACTCCTGCCTGCCTCCCTTTTCCCTCCTCCCTCCTTCTTAATTTTTATATTAAGACCAAAAACCAAAGTTTGGGGAAAATTTACAAGAAATCAGAGAATCTCTTTAAGGGACATATACGGTCAGTGGGATAAAACCCCTTTGTATCACTACTAACATCAGAATTACCCTGGACTCTTAGAAACATGCAGATTCTTCACTCCTATCCAGGACTGGAAAGGTGGGATACCCCGGGGAATCTGAAGTACCCACACCTCGAAAACCATTGCTTTAAGGTCGCGTTTTCTTTTCTTTTTTATTGAGATCTGATTAATATATAACATTATATTAGTTTCAGGTGTACAACATAATGATTCAATATTTGTATATATTGCAAAATGATCACCACAAAGTCTAGTTAACATTCATCACCACACATAAGATACAAAAATTTTTTTCTTGTGGTGAGAACTTTTAAGACCTACTTCTTTGCAACAGTTAAATGTACAATATAGTAATATTAACTATAGTTACCATTCTGTACATTCCATCCACAGGACTTATTTATTTCATAACTGGAAGTTTGTATCTTTTGACTAAGGTGGTCTTTTCTAAACTTGAGAAATCTAAAAAATTCTGAAACATTTGTTTGGCATACAGAATCCACTTTCCCCAACCTTTTCAGGACAATTGAAATACGATCTTCTGGCAGGGGGTTGGAAATATTTAAATTTAACAAGTCCATCCAAGTGATTTTTGTCACAAGACAAATAAGGAAACACTGCTTGAAGTCAATGTAAGAGAACAAAATTTGCCACCCCAAAATATGCCACTTTGGCATATTGATTGCTTTGAATTAAAGTTAGTTGAGAAACAGTTCATGCAAAAAGACACTCTCACCCTCCTCTCTGTCTCCCTGAAAGCAGGAAGTAAAATAATCACAAGTTAAATTTACCTTCCCTGCTCCAGGAGGTAAGGAGATATCCTTATCATCAGACACAGAAAATTCAGGACCAAGAAAGCAGTGTAAACTAGCCTTAGTTTCTTCACTAATTAGTTTCCATGCTTAAATTTCTTTGTCCTGTCATTTCATCATAAATTTACTTTTTTGTCTAAAAAGTATAAAAGTTGCCTGCTTTAGTAATTCCTTTAGGTTTCATATCTATGAGACTTCTGTCTATACAAGACTAAACCTGATTTTCTTCTGTTAATACGTCTCATGTTAATTTAATTCTTAAACCAGCCAAAAGAACCCAGAAGGGCAGAAGGAAAAATTTTTCCTCCCTGACTTCAGTACAGCTCACATTTATTGAATACACACTGTGTACTGGCTACCATTTGTCGACAAAAGAACGTCCAAACCTGTAGTTTTTTTCTTTTTTTTTTAATTGTTGTTTAAGTACAGTTGTCTCCATTTTTCTGCCACCACTTTTCCCTGCCCCACCCTCAATCCTACCCCCCTTTGGCTTTGTCCATGAGGGTCCTTTATACATGTTCCTTGATGACCCTTCCCAAACCAGTAAAGATTTTTATGAGTTTATTTGAACCAAAGCTGATGACAATTGCTGGAAGCAAGATCTCAAATGCTTTGGAGAATTAGAGTTTTGTGGTTTCTTTTACACATTTGAAATTAAGGAGGGAATATAGGCAAGATCACATGAAGGTGGAGAGCAAATTGGGAATAGGATCACAGGATAGTTGAGATTACGTGCTCTCTTGAGGGTGGTCAGGATTGAGGAGGGGTCTGAAAAGAGGCATTTCAAATGTGTGTTAACCTAGTTGCACAGAAACAATGGGCAGGGCTTACTTAAAACAAAGATAAGCCTTTTAAAAAAAGGTATGTGCCTGGGGCATAACTATCCACCATTACCTGCCCAGTTAGGAATTCATGATTAGATCACCCTGTGAGGCTAGTTTCCAAAGAATTCCATTTTCATCTGTGCATTCCAAGTGCTTTCATGTGTTTTTGCTCATTTAATCCTAATACCAATTCTACACAGTACTGTCTTCATTTCACAAAATAACTGCCCCTCTTTACCAATCCATTAAAGGTAGACTTCACCATTTAAATTTCAGGACCATCTCATTTCACATACCCATAGTCTCTTAGATTACATTCTGAGCTCTCTAACGCCTTGAGATAAGCACCAATTTATAGTTCACTTTATTTTACAAAGTATCCCATAAGCTTTTTTGCATAAAATAGGAGTTCCATACATATTGTTGTTCCTAAGGAACCAGAGTCTTTCTGCCTTTTGCTCAGTGCATTTGGCAGTGTAAATGAAAGGCTACCTTGATTTTGAAGATGTGGGCACAGAAGTTGGCAGTAGAAACTACAGCTAAAAGCAGAGACCTTTTGGGTTACTCTGGCTGGGAGTCAGAGTCCTGCAGAAATTAAACCAAGAAAAGGAAGACAGAAAGATCATCTGGTTTGGCTGGCTCTACTAGCCCTGATCCTGGCTGGGGAAGAGAATTTCAGTGTAGAAGAAAAAGGTAATAGATATTTCCAGTTTCCTGTCACACCCCTTCTCCCACATGCTTATCCACATTCTAATCAGCCTTCTGGGACTAATAGTTTCCAGTTTACTAAAAACCCACACTCATGTTCTCTTTCTAATTTCTTTTACAGTTGCCTGTACTTTAAGATTTGCACATTTTATGTTTTTCTAGTCTCTGATTATTCAGTAATGACAACAAAAATCTAACACTTCCAAGCTTTGTGCCATTCACCCCCAATCTGGAGACAACCATAACAAATGGGTATGCTGTTTTCTGATCAACAGTTATCCTAACTCCTCCAACAGTGAAGAAGCTTTTCCTTGCTTTGTAACTCAAAATCACTCTCTTGAAACTTAGAACACACATTAAGTACCTATTATTGTTAAAGTGTTTCTTTAAAAAAAGATTCCTTTCAGGATTTTCTATTGAATCCTGACAAACTAGGCAGGGAATGGGGAAGGGAGTATCCATATCTCCATCTTTTTTCCTTCAAATAAAACTAGAAGCCACTCAATGAGGTTAATCATTTACCTAAAATTATTCAGTAGGTAGGAGGAAAAAGCAGGATTTGAAGCTATGTCTGACTTCAAAGTCTATGTTTTTCCCACCATATTGTGATCCTCAGTGTTGAAGCTATTTGTTTATTGTTTTGTATGTTTATTTATTATCTTCTCAAATAGATGAGAAGCATACATACTGATGCTGTGCTAAGCACTCAGTAGGAATGTTATAAAAAGAAGTGATGGCTTCTGTCCTCAAACCAACCTCACTAAATTATCTCCTAAGACTCCCAACTCAAAAAAATTCCTCAAATTACATTTCAGAACTGTTCTAGTGAATCATAAATCATCTGGTAATGTTACTGAACTACAGAACTCCTGCTTAGGCAATTTCAACATCATTAGTTCCCTTAGCGGCAAAATGGCACCGGGTATTCCCAGCAGAGTTAGACTGGACATCAGTTTAGCAACCTTGGTACTTGAGTTTGGCAAAGAAAAAATTCAGAGCCAAGGAACTCAAACAAACTGAAGGAAAATGTTTATTTAGAAAGTCACAGAGGTAGAAAGAAGTGAGTCAGCGGGGCCACATGGGCTCAGCAAACAAGGTACAGAGACAAAAGAAGGTCCCTTAAAGCTTAGGGGAAGGAAAAACTGATATTCTTAGTTAAAGTCAGTCTAGGAGTAGCTGTTCTGGTGATGACAGATTTGATTGTTAATTGATCATTGTATCAATTAGAGGTTTTTAAAAATTCATACAAAACGTTTTTAGTTTTTGGTTTTAAGAATCTGATTTTGGAATTTAAGTAGACAGCCATTGCTTATCATTTTGCTAAGCTCAAAATCCTTTTGATCTATCTACCAGCAACACCCAATAAGGCCAATAGCCAGCAGTTAATCAGATTAAAAGACTGAGAAAGAAAGTGTCAATACAGTCTTGATCTGTGAATAGCTGACAAACATTAGTCAGTTAATGGATTTCAAGTGCATGATGGGCAGATTTATTAATATGCTGATTACATTCTGGGAATCCTCATTAGAAGATACTGCTTCATCTTCAAGATGTCAAACTTGCTTCAAGTTGTTAAATTATCATGATACAAAAATAAACTGCTCTCAATTTTACTTGAACAAATCCAAGAATAAAGTAATCCATATTGTTACTTAAACTTATATTTAGTAAGGTAAAAGATTTGAAGTAAGAATATAAAATTAATTCAAAAACATGAACTATTTTTCTAGATTTTGATTTTCTTACCTATCACTTAACAAATACTTATTTACAATGGGTTAAGCAGGTGAAAGAGCAGTCTGGATCCTAAAAGTAGACTCTTGAATTCATGCTTGAAGTGAGCTCTTAATCAGACCAGTGATATATGCTCATAATCCAGGAAAAGGCAAGTTCTACAATGTCTATCTTTTTTTCCCACTTTGTTTACCAAATCTTGCTATGTTCAGCCAGAAACTCTACTTTCACATTAAGGCAGCTAGATTATCTCTCAAAGTCAAAAGAAAAAAAAAAGTAGAGACTTGTTTTCCAGATATCTTTAATGGAGACTGAAAGTAAAACCAAGCGCTTAAATATTTTAATATAATTAGAAAAGATCATTTAGTTCCTTATTTTCAAAATACAATCTTTTAAATCTAGATCTGAATAACTCAAGAGTGCAGAATCAGCAAATGTGTGGAGAAACAAATTTACATTAACAGGTTTATTGTATCAACTGAGAGTCATAAGAACATCACATGCTCTAACAAGCCCAAGGAATGCGTAAGAGCCAACAATACCAAGTACAAATTAAAAGGAAAGTTCAAAGGTCAGACTTGGTTCACAGACATCTTTGGAAAAGGTTTAATTTCAAGCTAAAAACCTGACTTGAAAATAAATCTTACCAATATTTAAAGGGAATTTTTAAAAATAATCATTAGCATTAGAAAATATTTTGTTTAAAAAATACTAAAGCCTAATGTTAACTCAAAAAAAAATCAAGAAATAAAAAGATGGAATATGTTCTCTAGACCACAAGTAACTTGAGCACAAATTAAGTAGTCCTTATAAACTAAGGCATAGACTGCTGATATATAATACTCTCTCACATGGGAGAAAATTACTCTACTATATATTCTTTACTTCACAGGCTCACAACACAGTTTGGACATAAAAAAGAAAAATGTGTCAGTTAACTTTCAAAATGCTACAATTTCTCTTCCACCAAAATCCATTCTATGTTATTTTTAAATTTAATGATGAACTATAAAGGAAACATAATCAGGTATACAAAGTAAATCAAGAGCATCTTTCTTCTCAGACGTAATTTAGTGACTTTGGAAAACCAAACAGGAATACTGGTACCTAACAAAATTGTGTGCTGGCTCCTGCTGTTTTAACTCAAGCCGACATGTTTAACATAATTCCCTATTTTAAATTAACATTAATTATTTTTAAACAAATCTTACAGCTTAAAATGTCTTTTACACAAATAACTATAAAGAATCTTTTACTAAGAATTATTACAAAAGAAAATAACCCCCATGGTGAAAAAAGGATTTAGTCACTTTTGCTGTTTATTTTTTCACTAATATTCACCAACCTAATTTTTTCATATAAAAGGTTTTTTCATTTGACAAAAATCCATATTTATACAGCAATATATATTTCTCCCATTTCTAGATTCTGAGTAAACCAGAGGCACCCAGAGATATGGCTAGAAAGCTTCCATATAATCCGGTCCTTACTTATGACCAATCCAGAGTAACATATGCTCCAGATCACTCCTGAGTAGTAAGGTACACCTTGCATTAATTAGAATTGATTTAACTGCAAACATCCCAACCAAAGAAATGTATCCCTGAGATCTAGAGTATTTCACAGTACTGAAATGAATGTAAACTTTGTAAGCTTCTTAATGTTTTACCTTTATTTTTATTCTAATCTCAAGCTGGAAAATTCATATCCCTTAAAAAACATTATGTACTGCTGGTCATTGGTATGCTGTTCGATGTTTAACAACAGCTCTATAAAAAAGGAGGAGGAGAACGTAATGGCTCTGATCTGCACGACTGACAAATATTATGGTGTAAATACTCCCACAAGGCTGAGCCACCCATGTGACGTCAGCAAATGCAGAGTTGGGAATAGATGCTCAACAGGACACCCATACATAGTACTTTCACCATACAGATATACTACTACACATCGATAATCTTGGGAGCATATATAAAAGTAAAAGGAAGTAAAATAATTAGAGTGGGATGACAAGTGTTTATTACTTTTGATTTTAGTAGTCTGTTTATATAAAGTAATTTTTAAGAATGATTGTGTTTAACAAGTTCACCAAATTCCTAGAAATTGTCAGTGCAGTTCTCATGAACCAGTGACAGCAGACACCAGCATACCTCTGCCTCCTTGTCATTCTTGAGTCTGTTTTTGTTCTTTATCACTGATGTCTTTTTTCTTTGTTTATCAAGACCACTAAAGAATTTAATAATGTGAACCATTTTGGCTGCATACCATGAAAATCTTCAAATATTATTTTTAAATTTTCATTTACTTTGTAAATTGTCTGGTTGTATTATTGACTAAATGCTATTTAGAAATGTTTGTGAGTTTTGCCTTTTGAGTGTTTGTTTTTCAGTCCCATCAATTAGGAGTGGTTTTTTTTTTATTGATTTCTAGTTTTGCTGCAGTGTAATTTGGGAATGTGCCCTTTCTATTTATAAAGTTCATTAAGATTCAGGCAAAGGCACAGTGATCACATGGGCCACAATTTCACAGCACTTTGAATCACTGGGGAAACAGAGCCAGTGTTTGGCCTAGTGCTCTTTGGCAATGAGTTTTCATACCATTTCAGTGGTGTTTAATACTTTTTCCTTAATCTGAATAAAGCAGAAATCATCATCTCTGCACAGAAGAATAAATGTGAGTAAAATCATTAACTTTTCTTTTTAAATCTTTGTGATTACTTATGACAACTAAAAGTTCACTGAGTGGAGCCCTTAAGCCTGCTGGTCTTGTTTCTCCTCCATAAAGTGAAGGGTAAACTACATGGTCTACCAGGTCCCTTCCAGTGCAACCAGCCAGCAGTTATAACAACGTGTCATTATGTTCGACACTCATACATGACCACCGGGCATGGAAATGTCACTTAATGAGAGTAAATACTTTGGTTTGTTCAGAAAACACTATGAACTTTTCTCCAAAGATCAGTTGTGATAAATACTGGATAGCTTGATTACAAGAAATATAGTTTCTAAGAGGTGGAGAGATTGAGCAAAAGGAAAAAGGACTCATGGACATGGACAGCAGTGTGGTGATTGTGGGGAGGAGGAGAGGATAAGGGGTATAAATGATAATAGAAAAAATACAATAAAAAAAGAAATATAGTTTCTTTGAAGCAAACTTTTTCTATCCAAAATGATTTTTGTAAAAGCTGTCTGTGTTTTTATGCAACCTGTGATTATAAATGTTCTTTATTTCAGAATAAAAATATTAAAATTCATTAAGATTTTATAATGAAATATTTTATTAATAAAAATAACAATCAAAAATTACAACTTATAAAGTATATGCCCAAAACATTATATTCTTTTAATCCTCTCAAGAATCTGATATAATAGTGTCTTAGCTCAGAATATCTATGAACCAAAACTGAGACAAATGATTTGCAATGATTTGTCGGTGGGTACAAACCCAGGGCAGCAAGAGAATGGAATGAAGAATTAGAAAGGAGGGAAAGCTACTAAGATAGTTGCAGAGCCACACAGGCCATCTCCAGGGAGAGAACATGTGGAACCAGTGAGCCTCAGAATTGTCCACTGGGGAGAAGGAAGAGAGAGAAATTTGTATGCCAATCTTTCTGTTCTATCTTCTAATCAGCAAAGTTTACCTCAGTAGGCATCCTGTGGTGAGCAAAAGTGCTCACAATCATTCTCCCCATTCCTGCAAACATGGTCCTTTGAAATATGACTTTTCATCTACCACCATACCACCCCAAACACACCCAATCTTGTCTGAAATGTGACTTTGCAGCAACTTCTATCAAGAGGAGGAATCTATTTCTCTACTGCCCTGAATCTGGGTTTGGCCACTTGAATCTCTTTGGACAACGAGACATTAACAAATATAATGCTGGGCAGAGACTTGAAAAGTACATACATTAGGGCTTGGCTCCTCTTGTTGCTGGGAACTTTCCGCCACCAGGTAGCTACCACACATGAGTGAGAACCCCCCTAGACCAATCAGACTGACAAGCAACAGACCTAGAATTTCATGCTATATTATCCAGCCCCAGATATGCCGTCCCAGTCATTAAGAACTGACCGGCCACCAACAGAATTGTGAGAAATAAGTGTCTTCTATTTAATATCATTCATTTTTGGGATATAAAATAAGAGCCAACCGATGGGCCTCTGCCACACTTGCAGCTGCTGCGGAAGCCAGATCCTGTGACCCACATTTCAGTGTTTCCTTGGAGTGCCGGAGAGGTGGGAAAAGCTGCAACTTCTAGGGCTTCAATCCAGTGTCACCAGAACCACCACAGCTCCCACCAGAATCGGTGTGATGGGTGCCAATGCTGAAGCCCCACTACAGAGGAGATGGAGGCAGCCAGTGGTGCAAGGAGATGAGGTGATGGCTGGGATCTCCATCGAGCAAGGACTGAAGCCCAAGTTTGGAGGTAGGCCAAGCAATATGGGACAGCATATAAACTGTGCAAGTAGCTAGCATTATCTTCTGTGAATTAAGAATTAAGAATTTCAATTTGTAAGTAATGAAAAATAACTCAAATTAGCTTAAGGAAAAAAAGGCTAATGTACAAGGATGCAGGAAGGCAGCTAGGCCTTCGAAAGTAGTCAATACTGGAATGAGAATCTCTCAGGATTTTCTTTCCATCTATAATCCAGAAGTGTCAGTATACTTCAATTTCTCTTTCTGCAAACCAACTACTTCTCCTGCTTCTCCAGGACTCTGTAGAATAGATTACCAACACAGCCTCTTAAATTCAGATGTTACCATTCTAGGCCCACAAGTATGTCAAATTTCCAAAAGAAAGATGACGATTAGTCTAGCTTTGGTCAGTGTGTACCCCAGGTATAATCAGCCATCAGCAGTGGGAGTATACACCTTCCCACTGATTGATCCCTTGAATGGAGGCAAAGGGAAATTTCCAGATAAAGAGGGTAAGAACTGAGAAGTTCAAAAGGTGTCTACCACATTTGCCCAACTTAAAAGATAAAGAAATCAACCACAATTCAGGGAGGATAGGAACTCTCATCCCATTTAAGATGAAATAAACTACTAGTGGCAAAGTCATGACTTTAATTCAGGTCTAGTTTCAAACTCTTTCACTTTTAATTGAACAGTCCTATTAGACCATACCAAAAAAATACCTAAGATACTTGTATTTTCTATAATTAGCATATTCATTCTATATTAAGGGGAAAAGAGTATATTTTAAGCTAAGGTATATAAAGAAAAATCACTTGCTTCTTTTAAAAGTTTACCACCTTTAACACAACAAATCCAAATTCTCCTTCCTGAATTTTAGTATCTTCTATAGCAGGGGTGTCAAACTCATTTTCACTGGGGGCCACATCAGCCTCGTGGTTGCCTTCAAAGGGCTAAATGTAATTTTAGGACTGCATAAATGTAACTACTCCTTAACAGTTAAGGAGTTGAAACAACTCCTTTGAAGGCAACCACGAGGCTGATGTGGCCCCCAGTGAAAATGAGTTTTACACCCCTGTTCTGTAGTATAATCCCACACTACCTATTCAACACTTTCCCCCAGTGCTCCATAGGAACTCTGCCTAAGGCACTCCAGGTCTGTTGTTTTTTGGTTTGGGAGGTATTTTTAATGATTTGAATATACCATGCTGTCTCTGTGTGTTCACAGGTGTGGTCCCTCTCCTCTCCCTCTTACTATCCTATCTCGTCCCTTCAGAGTCTGCTCTGTATCCTGCCTCCTCCCAACGAAGTTCTTTTGACAATGCAAATCTCACCAATTTTCCAGTTTTCTGAATTTCAAAGGTCAACTCATTTAACAAAAAAAATTAATCCATTTGTGTTCTCATAATTTCCTCTATTATTTTATGTTCCCACTAAACCATTAATTTCTTAAGGGAGGATGATTTCTAGGTTTGCATCTCCAGGGGTAGACTGAATCCCTCTGGCCACCTCAATACAAGGTCTATATGAAGGGACATGGATTTTCTTAACCGCCAGCTTTCAGATGCCTCAGTGATTAACCAGTTTCTACCACTGCAGGAGCTTAATGACCCCAGCATGGAATTAACCTGCTGGACACGCTAGTCTCCTTTCCCTACCATTTCTCTTGTAAATTGCAGTTACTTTTATACACTGAGCTTTTTAAAAAAAAATCTATGTAGAACAGACCTGAATCTAGCTTCACTTAAATAGTGTCTGAACATAACTCTATTTACTGCTTTTCCTCTCACCACACAGATATCTCAGTTATCTATTTAAAGGAATACACGTTACCTCAACAACTAAGGTCTTCATCATTGTAACACAGCATTAAGAACAGCACTAAACAACTAAAATCTGGGACATGGAGCTAGCAAGAAGTTGTAATGTATTGAATTGACTGTGATCGTCTTTTGTTAAATTCTGTATATTCATAATTTTAAAGTGCAACACAGTTTAAAATGAAAAATGATAGTCCCCTGCCACAACCCTCCCACTCCCCAGAGTTAACTAGTTTCATGCCTTTTACCTTTATTCTAGTGCCTGCCTCCATATCTTTTTTTTTTTTTTTAA
>CM052538.1:53039471-53070977 GCA_028533065.1 Trachops cirrhosus
CTCACAGGTCCCGGGGAGTGCCTGGGCTTTTCCGGGTCCACGGGTGCGCAGTCTCTGGGTCCCGAGGGGCGCTCACTTCTCCTACCTGCGGGGCCTGGGCCTCACAGGTCCCGGGGAGTGCCTGGGCTTTTCTGGGTCCACGGGTGCGCAGTCTCTGGGTCCCGAGGGGGGCTCACTTCTCCTACCTCTGGGGCCTGGGCCGCCTCCATATCTTAAAATAATGTGCTTTTATTATTATTTTAGTTATGTGACTTAATATAAATATAATTTATATTCATATAAATACATGTTATATTTAATAAATATTTTTAAACTTTTTTCTTTCAAATAATATATATTGATTTTCTATTATTGAAGATAAGAATTTAACTCTCTTACACATATGCATACACTACCCCTTCCTTACCATCCCAATATAATTACATACTTTATTTTTGCTAAGTCACAATATTCAGGCTATATATTCTATGATTATGTGATTATCTTTCAAAGCTGAGTATACACATTTACTGCATTCTGGTTTTATATCCTTTTCTTATGCTTTTGAGGATTTTATTTATTTTTATTTATAGAGAGAGGGGAAGGGAGGAAGAAATCAATGTAAGAAAGAAACAATGATTAACCAATCATTGTGGCACAGGCGGCCCAACCAGGGACTGAAACTACAACCCAGGCATGTGCTCTGACCAGAAATCGAACCAGCAACCTTTCTCTCCACAGTACATTGCCCAAACAACTGAGGCACACTGGTTAGGGCTATGTATCCTTTTCTTGTGTAACTATTTTGTTCTCCCTAAAATTAATAATTCTCTTCTATTTGTGTAGCTTTCTATGCTCTTATCACTGATCTACCCTCAAACTATTCAACAGCAGTGTCAGTGCCCCCCACAACATTCACACCTGTCCATACAGCCAGGCCCCCAGAAGCCCAGCGACCACCTGCTCCAGGCTGGGCTGCCTGCTATCTAGACCTGCTTGTTCAGCCATCAACTTGGCGGTTCCTTCCACACCATCACAGGGATCCTTTCCTCTGGTCTGAGATGGCACCTGTTTCCTGGATCTCATGTCTTCATTTTCCTAGGTTTACGCCCTCATGTATGTAGAAGAACTTCTTCCAGTACTTTCTGAGAAAGGTTAAGGGATTGGTGCATTTTTTGAGACTTGAATGCCTGAAAATATTTGTTTTACCCTCACTATAGTTTGGCTGGTATTGTTTGTTTTCGATGCCACCCAAGATCTTTTGATTACCTTTCCCTTGGTAAAACTCCCACATCCCCATTTTTTCCAAGGTAAAATTGAGAATGTGCTATTTTGCTGTTGGAGTTGGAGGAAGGAGATATGTAATCTAAACTCTTCTGATGACACATATGTCTGAGGCTTTAATTCAGAAGTAAGCAATGTAGGTCCTGACCAGTGTGGTTCAGTTGGTTGGGTACCATCCCACAAAGCAAAAGGTTGCCAGTTCAATCCCAGGTCAGGGCACATGCCTTGGTTACAGGTTCAGTCCCAGTCAGGGCTCATATAAGAAATAACCAATTAATCTCACATCAATGTTTCTCTACCTTTCTTCTTCCCTTTCCTTCTCTCTAAAAATAAATAAATTAAATCTTTATTTAAAAAATCTTCTAAAAAAAGTAAGCAAAGTGGGAGAGCAGCTGTTCACAGAATTCATCTTTTTAGTAAGTGATGAAAGTAAACAATGGATCTTCTTTTTATAATTGCTGCCAACTGTGATGTCTGTGCCAAGTGTGTTAGTAGAAATGTTTTCTTGGGAACAGCCCCCAAAGAGGTTTTTGAATGTTGATCCCTGCAATGTGGCACAGCAGCCTGAGTTTTCTCACTCACCAGAAAAGTACATGAACAGCCTAAACAATCGGAAGTCAATAAGTTTATCTGCTAAAACTAACTACATAGATTCTGCTGTTGACAGTAAAGAATACTGATTAACACTGATTATAAAACTGTAGCTTAGAAATCATTTTCCCTCAGAATTTACAAAGCAAAATGCCATGGTCTTCTGGTTATGATGTTTCTGTTTGAGAAGGTGTATACCGTTCTTGTTCCTAAGGTTCTGGATATGACTTATTCTTCCTCTCTGAAAGCTTTGAGGCTATTCTTTTTATCCTACTTCCCTAGTAGTCTGAAATATCTATTTGAAACACCATGGTGGGGGTCTTTTTGCATTCATCGGGCTGCCACACAGAGTTGTACATGTTGTGCACTACACTACTCTACAGAACACTATTTTCACCTTAATCCACAGACACAGCCTGTAAGGCTGTCCATGTTAACCTGCTGACATTTTGTGAGACCTTACACTCTGGAGATTACTCTTGAGTTCTGGGAAATCTTTAGTATAATCTTTCTTCTCAACTACTATCTCTGTTCTATCTCTGGAACACCTATTCATCAAATATTTGGCTTCCTAGGCTAATCTCATCATTTTCTTATTTTGTCTCTATTTTCCATTCTATGTCTCCTTGTTCTACTTTCTGAGAGATTTTCCCTACTTTATCTTCCAAACTTCTACTGAATATTTAACTCAGGCATGCTATTTTTAATCTCCAAGAGTTCTTTTTTAAAATAGCATTCTGTTCTCCAGGATCCAAGATCTTCTTTTATCTCTCTGAATGTATCAATTATAGATATATTTACTTTTTCTTATTTTAGATTTTCTTCCATTCACTGCATTCTGTTTCCTTTCTTTCCATCTCAGTTGCTATTGATTTTTCTGCTGTTTTTATTTTTTGGTACCTCTCTTTTGTATTAGAGATGATGTAAAATGCCTCATGATCCACGGCACTGATACTTTCGAAGGAAAAGCTGACTGGAATGTGTGGGGGGTGGTGTTCCTCGAGCAGTGGCTTCATTCTAGATGACCTGGATGGCCTATTTTACTGAGGATCCCAACTCAGAGTCTCTGTGGGTAGGTTCTCTCAGTCTAGTCTACTTCCCCAGAAATAAATCTGTCGGATAGTGGGTGTATGTGGGAGTGGAGGGATTTAAGCCTGGCAACCACCATTCTCAGATTTAAGTGGGGAGAGGGGCTGGAGCTGTGTCCTCAAATGCTCTGTTTTAACCCCACTTGTACTGTGACCATCAGAGGTGACTCCAATTTGTTCTCTCTGAGATTCTGCAGATTAATTCTGCTTCTGGACTTTCCCATAGTTTTGTACAGTTTTCAGCTCACAGATCTTTCAATTTCCCACTGTGTTTTATTATTGTCACCTCCTCTGTCATTTTCTTTGTCTTTATGGGATTATGATTTTTTCCCATCATTTTTCTGGGAGTATTTCAAAAGTGAGAAGTGGAATAAAGGATAGAAACTGTACTGAATAAACTAAAATAAAAATTTAAAAAAAAAGTGAGAAGTGGAAGATAAATTGAAATACTATCTTTTAAACCTAATATTCCTTCTATACTTTGAAAAACCTATGGAAGGCCAATTATATATTAGGTATTTTTCTCTTCCTCACTTATAGGTAACAACAATATAGGACCTATTTCATGGAATTATCCAGAGAAGCATATAAGAAAAAGCCAAGTAAAACACTGATTTAACTATTATAATTGTAAAAACAACGTGGACCAATCAATACATGGCAAAGCAGTATGTGCAAAGCCCAGAGGAAGAAAAAATTCTTTTCTGGGATTAATACACAGTCCTGTGGTTCTGGGACCAATAACATCAGCATCACCTAAAAACTTGGTAGAAATTCAAATGCTGAATCCCTCACTCCATACCCACTGAATCAGAAACTCTGAGAGTGGCCCTGTATTCTGTTCTTTAAACAAACAATTCAGGTGATTCTGATGCCCACTAAAGTTTAGCACCATGGATACAGAGGCAAGGTAATGGAATACCTTTCATTGCAGGTTCTATCTGGGGACCACCTGTAGACCCTGGATTTGTGTCATGTGCTAAAGGGAGTGAGGTTAACATTTTTTTAAACATTGTATTTATTTATTTTTAGAGATAGGGAAAGAGAAGGAGAAAGAGAGAGGGAAAGAAATACCAATGGGTGAGAGAAACATTGACTGGTTGCCTCTCACACACCCCCAACCAGGGACCAGTCCACAACCTAGGCATGTACCCTGACCAGGAATCAAACCGGACCTTTCACTCAATCGACTGGGCCACACCAGTCAGGGCAAGGCTAACATTTAAATAAAAGCAGAGACTTGTGGAGACAAAAGCCAGAGAAGAGATTTTCATGTAAAAGACTTGAGTCCAAACCCTGAAGACCTGGTCCTGCAGCTTTTCTATTCAACTCTGTGACCTCTGCCAGGATCCTGCTCAGTAACATGGATCACTGCATCACACCCCACCACCACCACCACTTTGTTTTTCTGAAGCCAGCTTAAATCAAGTTTCTGGTATTTGCAACCCAAAGAATCCTGACTAGCATAAGACCCTTTCCCTTTAAGAAGCAGAGTAAACCTGACCTTCTTCCTCTGTGCTCCACCTACAGTCCCAGAGGAATGGCAAAGGGCAGCTCCCAGAGAAAGCCAGCTATGAGATCCTGCCGACCAGCTCTACCATTGACAAATTCCTCCATGCTCTTAATTCAGTGTCTTCTATGCTTACATATCATGGACAAATAGGGTCTGTTTACACATACAAGAATCAAATTCAACAAATTCACCTCTTGGTATTTCAGGATTTGGTGAGCACACCCATGCTCACTATGTTCATAACATTCATGGTTTTATGAATTTTCATCATACTCCTTCTTATTATTCATCTTATCTCTTCTAATCTTACTAAATTTCATAGAACTCACTCACTGAGTGAGATTCACAAGATCTTTTTGTAGTTCAAGGGCTACTAAACTTTTGCTGATCATCAAAATCATCTAGAGAGACTTTTAAACATATAATGTCCACACTCTACTCCAGACCTACTAAGTCTCTCTGGGTCATTTTTTACATATACACGCACGCACACACACACACTCAATAAAAACACATATAAATACACACACACACACACACAATTCATTTCCTGGTGAAACTAATGATCCTCATTTTTGTGGCTCTGCATTGCCCTGAAAATTATGTTTTCTTAACACTAAGAATTTCATTGTAACAGTGAAATTTGAAAGCATGAATATTTTTTCTGAGAGTCACAAAATTAAAGCACAATTTTCATAGAAAATCATTATAAATGAAGCTCTCCTCAATTCTGCAAAACAACCTTAGAACAGGCAATGTAGACAACATGGGCTGACAACAAACAACAAATGTCTGTCACATGGTTTGCCACTTTCTTCTGCTTCCGTGAGACTATCCTACCAAGTCTGGGCATGTCTTTTTCAAATACAGGGCTCCTGGCAGCCCATATCAATCCACTGGGGAAAACACATATGATGTAACCTGAAACTTCTGGGTTTAAACTTGAGGCCTGAGTTATTTGGGTTAATAGTCCCAACACTGCCTGCCACCAGCTATGAAAATTTGACTTCCCTTTCTCAATTTCATCTTCTTTAAAACAGAGATAACCCCTATGTTTTCTTCCTATACAAAGGTTATGAGGAAAAAATGAGATTTATGAATCTAGAAAATTCAAAATGGTGTCCCCCAGATAGAAGATCAAATTCGGTAGATGAGATATTACACTAAAGATGAGTAAGCCAAAGCAGAATCCTGGATAAAATGAAAGAATCCCATAGTTCTTTTCTTAAATACATGAACCAAGGATGATCAAAATCCTACTTAAAATTCCCCAGTGGAACAAATTGTCCATCTAATAGTTTTGATATTTTTAGGCAAATTGAAGCTATCAACAGGTACTAAAGGAAAATGTAAATAATTGTCTAAATGAAAGCTACATCATAATAACTGTGTTCAAAAGCACTTATATTTTCCAAATTTTGAAATAAAATTTTGGTATTAAGCCAATGTAAAAATATTACAATATTTTCATGAATAAAGGGCAAAAACCTACTAATAAATAATGAAATGCAATACCAGTTTAGCAATCAATACTGAAAGGTAATTTAAAATAAAGTAAGCATAAAATGGAAAATCTGGATTAAACCTGAAGGCAAAGCTGTAAACCAATTTCAACGCATATATACTAGCTAGTCCTATGATTTTAAAGATAATCATAGCAGCAGCTAACATTTACCAAGTGCTAATTCTATGCTCACTTTATTTTTTGTTGAAGATTTTCTTATTTTTAGAGAGAGGAGAAGGGAAGGCAAATGAAAGGGAGACAAACATAGACGTGTGAAAGACACATTAATTGGTTGCCTCTTGCATGCCCCCAACTGGGGACCTGGCCCTTACCCAGGCATGTGCCCTGACTGGGAATCAAACTGGTGACCTTTTGGTTTGCAGGCCAGCACTCAGTCCACTGAGCCACACCAGCCAGGGCACCTTATATATTATTTTAATTTAATCTTTAAAACAACTTTGTGAAATAAATATAAATACTTATTTCATATACAAATGATGAAGCAAGGTTAAAGAGTTTACTAACTTACTCAAAGTCATGCTTACAGTAAGTGGTTCAGTTCAGATTTGAAAGCTCTCATAATTTTTGAGAAAGATTATACCCTCCAGTTATTAAAAAATCCATTACCATATAGCCTGTGAGTTTACATAGTCCTTATCACAGTATCTACCACTACCCAGGTAGTCAATATTTGTTGAATATTTACTTCCTATTTCCAGAAAGTATTTTCCTTTATTTTTCTGATCTGTTCAGCATAGTAGTGAGGTTTGCCAGGGTACTTTTCCCTATAAATGAAAGTAGGGACACATTGACCAATGTATTACTCCTTGGATCCCTTTTCTTTAGGCATCATAAAAACCACCACCCTTCTCTTCTAGAAATACATTTCTGTAACAGAATAGACAGACAGACAGATAGATATTTGCATATATAGGGACTTGGGTCAGTTACTGCTTTCTTTGCATCAATTACTTTTTATTTACTCCTGCTAAGGGTATGCTTGTAGTACAGCTGCATGGACTCAACTGGGATGACCCCATTTTCCTCAAAAAAGAACTTTAGTGACCATCTCTTCATGTGGGCTATCTTTACAGTTGTCTGTTCTGATTCATTTATGATGATTTGTATTAACTGTAACTTCAAAGGGTAAGCCTCATCCTTAAGTTCTAAACATGACCCGTTTTGTATAGCCTCTATCTCACTACGTACCCATTAATGGTATTTTCCCCCTTTTTAAGGGGTAGGGTGAGGTTTAGTCATTTTATTTTAAAGACTTACTAAATTAGTAAAGATCATCTAATTTTAAGCAGACCTGACCACACAAAACTATTCTAAAAGAAAACCAAATAGGACAATTAAAAGAAAAATAACTAGAAAGTAAAGAGGGAGAAGTAAAACTAGACACACCCTAAAGAAGCATGTTGTGTAAAAACCTAAAAAAGGAAAAAATTTTCCATATTCTTTCTGAAGAAAATCCGGGCTTGTGTTGAAGGCCAGATTTTCAAGATATTTCTGATGCTAAAGAATAATTGAGAATGGAAAAAAAATAGAAAAATAGCAGCCTTCTCAAAACATGGAAGGCTTTATATATGTATATATTTAACTTATGGGAAATACATTATTCAGGTGCTAATAAGGAATCCTTAATTATGGTAACTATTAATTTTTTTATATCTTTATGATGTGAAGCAAATTAATGTATATTTTATTCACTTTAATCTCAGATACTTCAATATTATAATTTTCTTTTTAAATATTTTAACCCTAAACCATTTCTAATAAATAAAGATTTGGAAAAGACTGTTTGTTTGTTTTGCTGAAATCCATTTATCCTTCTTCTTGGAAATATCTGGATGATATAAAAGTCTGGATGATATTTGCCTGGTAGGTGAGGTCATGTTAAGGCAAGCTAGTAAGAAACCAGAAAAATTCCTTGGTAAGTGGAACAGGGAAACTGAGACAAGATAATTAAATAAGGCCAAACAATTTGAACAATTCACAGCCAGCTGGTGAACTGTAAGACCTTATCTTCCCTAATCAAAGACACTACAGAGCAAATGTTTTATACCTCTCCACCCTAAGCAGAGAATAAATAGCTTAAATCACCCTGGTCAGGGAGCTAGGTAACAGACCCAATTAGTGCCATTTGTGCCAGCCCAACCCAGGGATGGATGAAGTCAAGGGAACAAGTAACAAATAAAAAACCCCATTAGAACCAGAGAGACCCAAGATAAAAGTAAAGCATTAAAGCTGTCCAGAGAATGATCCCAAACTCCCCTATATGCTCATTTTGATAAATCAATATATTGAAGGACACACCTGGAAAACTAATAAATATTCTGTTAAGACTATGCCCTGAGGCCTTCCCTAGGTTCCCATTCATAGATGAGAGATAAAAACCCTCAGGATAAAGGATGCCAGTGCAGGCTGTCTCTAGAGCATACCCACACCTTTCTTCCCTTTCAGGCATACATCTTTACTTTTCTCTCCAGTGAGACTTGCAACTAGGGAAGCAGTGAGCAGAGGCAGTTCATCCTGGGCTAACCCCCTGAACCTACCTCCAAGGTCCCTTTTCTCTGATGTTCCAGTAAGCTAAAAGCAGGCCCCCCTTACCTCACTTCTGTCACTGTGACTTTTACTTTTCAGTGAATTCACGTAGCCCAGTGTGGCTCACTTCTTTCCTATAACATTTCTAGGGAGTCAAAGCAGCCCTACCTAGTCTCGCTCTTGTTGCTTCTACCTTAAGCCCTTCCTTCTTTTCACTCTCCCCAGCTTTAATAAACACACTCTTAAATATCACCTGGACGCGTATTGTGAAATCTTTCCTGCAGAAAGTCAAGAACCCACACACCACAGGCCAGTCAAGGCAGACCCACTCTGGTCCAGTCCCTTTCCAGTGACAACGTGACAACATTCCTGTCAACAGGTGAACTAAAGTGAAGTACACACCACGTCAGGTTGTACCCTCTTCCCTTTCTCATCAGCTATAATCCAGACATGGTGGTGACTCAGCTTACATCATGCACACACAGTGTCAGTATCCTGGGGAATGACTATGGAGCAGAGCTGCCCTGCCAACCAGGACCATTTCCTTTGGAACAATTGAGTGAAACAGAAATACACTTCTTATAGCCACAACAGTTTAACTATTAAAATGGTACTGTCCATTCTTGTAGGGTAAAGTTGCCTTCTAAATCAGTAGCCATCTCTTTGTAAATTGCCACAATTCTGAGTAGCATTTTCTTCTGACAACAGCCACTAACGATAAAATAAAAAGGTAATGAAAAATCTATCCAAGTACTTCTTGTTGAAAAGTTCAACACAGATCTGAAATCTCTCTCTTCTTTGTCCTAAAATACTGTATAAGCAATTACCAAGGTTTCTGTTTCAGGCATCTACTGTTTGAGACGTGAGCATTATTTAGATTTAAAGGAAAACATATACTTGTTTACTCCCCTTAGGTCTGGCACTTTTCAGCAAGATGGCAAGGCAGTGAAGTGACAGCCAAGAATTTCCTGACTAAATTCCTTCACTTTCATTCCTATTACATCACCAGTATAGGTCATATTTCACTGTAAGAAACAAAAGTGTGAATGTTTCCTATTTGTCATTAAAACTGAAAACCTTATTTGAGTTTATTTTACACATTGGCTACACAGTTGTTACATGACACATTGGTATAAATTCCCATCATGGTTACTTATTTTGTATACCACCATTTTGTATCTTGATAAGCTAAAAAATACAACCACGTTGTTCAGTCCTAAAATTATTCAGAAAACTTCTAAGTAGGACATTTGTTTAGATACAATTATTATTTCATGCATACATCACTGAGGCTACTTCTCTATATATCGCCAATCTACTTGGCCTCAACACTTGCTAAAATCATTCCAGCTCAAAGTACAAAATGCTAGAGGAGGGAGGTCCTACTTTAACTGCTTTAAAATATAAAATGCACATGACCATTGCAATTTGTCTATTTAACAGCATATAATGCAGGGTGTATACTGACTCTATTCAAGCATTCTAATAAATATGAGGGGAAAATACTTCACTTTTATGAAAAGGGAAGGCCAGGATGAGGAAGACTAATTTACCAGTGTAGACATAATACACATTCATTAAATAAGTATTAGGAAGAAGAAATTCAAAAGACCAGTCAGTCATATTTGTACTGAACTTATCTATATACACTGAAATTTAGAGTCTTCAATGAAAACCCAATATTTAATTATCTCATAATTAGCACATCTTTGTGGACCAGAAAATTCAATACAAGAAACCTATAAGCAAAAAAGAAGACAATACCAGGCACATACACACTATAAAGGATTACACATGGCAGAGAGAAAGCAAAACATTAACCAATGACAAATCAACTCCAATTTTGACATTGCTTTATTTTAATAATATGCCAATACACACATTCAGAGGTCCCTTAATCAGACAAATTCAGCATTTCCAGGGTGCAAAAAAAAAAAAAAGGGAAAAAAAAAGACAAAGATGAAGGCAAAAAAGCTCTCAAGGTGAGCAAAAGCTAAAGCTGAAGCACTTTATTCACTGCAGACCATCCTAGAAACCCATTTCATATTATCTTAGAATAAATTCTGAGAAGCATGTTTGCTGGTGTCTCTAATTCAACATAGGAATTCATAATGAAAATTAGGAATGGGAAGCAACAATGATAAGAAGGAAATCAGAACGTGAGGGAGACAGGAAAGCATAAAACACTGGCAGGCCCTCTATGGATCATGCCTAAAGCTTTCTTTCCTCTCAGGCATGCAACTTTACTTTCTCTCCTAAATTGTAAGGAACCCCAGGAGACTTGCAACCAGGAAAGCAACCAGCAGTGGCAGCTCATCCTGGGCTTACCCTTTGATCCTGTCTTCAAGGTCCCCTCTTCTCTACCTTTTCAGTGAGCTAACAATCCCATCAAGGCTCACTTTTTTCCTATATTTTTAGGGGGCCAAAGCAGAGCAAAACCTAGGCTTTCTCCTGTACCTGGCTTTAATGAATGCAAGGAAAGGAAAAGAGGGAGGGAGGGAGGAAATAAAATACCCAGATAAAAGTCTTAGAACTCTGAGATACTCTAAAGCACAAAGGGACTGTCAAACATCAGCAATCTGCTAAGGCTTCAAGGCCTTATACCTGTGTTGTCAGGAAAGCCCTAAGTCATTAAAGGAAGATTCAATTATATTCAGTTATTTTATAAAAGCAAGTAAGTCTACCATAGATCACTTCTTAAATTACTTTATCAAAAGTAGTTTCTTTGTTTTATAGACACATAAGTTGACTGTTTGCTTACTTACAAACTCACTTGTGAGAAACCAGGCTAGATAAGGTTTTACTATAAGTAATCTGATGATAGTGAACTATCTTTTTGACCTTTACTCATAGAATTATTGTCACTGACCTAATTTACAGTATGAGGAAATACACTGATTTTTTTCCCAATAGATGTTTTGATTTGACTCATGCTACTTGCCCAAGTGCATTGATCAACTGTGTAAACATGCAGTCAGTTCTATTAAACACAACGATCCTAAAACATGCTTAAAATCTATCCAACCTTTTCTTCCCAACCAGGTTATAGAAAGATTACATAGCTAAACTAGTACAATGTACTTGGGATGGGTATAACCCCTAAAGCAAGTCAGAGCAAGTCCCTTTGTACAAGGCAACACCTTCAAAATCACTTCTGATTAATGGAAGTATTCTTCTTAAATAATTTTTATTGGTTCAGTTCTTAAGATGTTTGGAACATGACACAAAGATAAAATCAATAAATTCTAATTTTGTTTCAAAATCTAGTTTTCTATTACAGAATTCAATACTTTAATGTCTTTTAATAACACTATTTCAGTTTAAAATGTTCCAAATTTCCATCAGTTACAATTCCCAGTAATTTTACAGTCAAATCATTTTTATTTAATTTCACATTCACCAACTTAATATTTTCCAAAGCTCATATTTACATCCAATTCATTCCTTTACTGAACATCTCTCTGCTAGGTACTAGGTTGGAACCCAGGGAGTCAGCAGAGAATATAATACAGCCTATGCCTAACTGAGCTCAATTTATTTCAAGAGTGAAACAATTAAATACCATCTAGTTTCTCTAATAGGATTACCTGATGGCATTCTAATTATATTCCCAAGTATACTGTTTCCATCAATTAACCAATTAATTAAGCCTCTTTGAGATAGTTACACTGAAGGGATATCCAAAAAATTAAGGTCTAGACTTATTTCATGTGACAAATAACTGTCTGCTAAATATGAACATGTTACACATTTGAAGTAGATATACACTCTTTATTCAGTACATTTACCTACCTATCAAATGATCACATGTCCAAAGGTTTAAAGTCTATTTTTCTTCTGTAATGCTTTTCCTACATATGAGCACCATGGTAAAACTTCAGGGTTTACTTTTCTCATTTTTTAGAAAAAAAAGAAAAACACATAAAGTTGTGGGATTATCTCAAAATCCTTTTTTAATATAAAAATTATGAAGAAACCATTGCAACAGAATTATTTACCCAAGCTGAGGCTAATTCTGATGTTCAAGAGATCTTAAGGCATTTCCTCCCTATAAAATGTGCCTTCTGATAAAATGCTTTGTGCCTAATAAAATTTTTGCCATACCAAGCATATGAACCACAAGTATAGAAAAATGTAAAGTATCACATGTATATATCCACTGTTAGTGGTTTACTGCTCAGTCCAATTAAATATACTAAAATGAATGTATTTTATGTTAAGAGAAAATGTTAAGAAAAAAATGAACAAAAGTTTCAAAAAATTAGGTTTTTGCCAAAATGTTCCAAGTACTATACCATTTTTTAAGTGAACATTAATTTTTAAAAATCACCGTAAGTTATTTGTATTGTAGTTTTTAATCTATGTAACACTTCAATAAAATTTTCAAGTTTAATACCATTTTCATACTAATTTGTCTGAAAATACAACAGTTGGATTTACAGGTTTTATTCTCCTTGCTATGCATGGGGCAGTAAACTCTAAACTCACTCACAGCATCAAATGTTTCCTTCAGTTTTGATCCTCTTGGCTGCTCTATACGAGAAGCTAAAAGAATGAACTGTTGCCCTGGCTGGTATAGCTGTCGATTGAGGGTGGGCTGTGAATCAAAGGGTCGCGGGTTCGATTCCCAGTGAAGGCACATGCCTGGGTTGTGGGCCAGGTCCCCAGTGGGGGCCCTGTGAGAGGCAACCAGACATTGATGTTTCTCTCTCTCGTTCTCCCTCCCTTCCCCTCTCTAAAAATAAAAAAAGATAAAAAACAAGGTACTATTCGTGAGCCAAATTAAAAAAAAAAATGAACTGTTAAATGTTTGCTAGAAGTTAAGTAAGAATTAACCACATTTCCACCTTTGACTGTTCAAGTCTTCAGTGACCCAAGACTGTTACTGCTAACATATAAATCTGGTATAGCAGTAGAGAATAAATATTAAGCATAAAGGGCCCTGGCCAGGTGGATAAATTGGTTAGAGCATCATACCATACACCAGATTGCAAATTCCATCCCAGTCAGGGAACATACCTAGGTTCAGGGTTTAATCCCTGATAGGTGAGTGAGTGTACAGGAGGCAATCAATCAATGTTTCTCTCTCACTCCCTCCCTCTCGAAAATCAATAAACATATCCTCAAGTGAGAATTTAAAAAAGATTACCATATTTTGCCTTGTATAATGTGTACCTTTTTCCCCAAGTTTTTGCAGGGAAATATAAGGATGTGCATTATATATTGATAGTACCTGAAATACTTTGTATCTACTATTGTGTTTTGTAGTTGTTACAGAAAACTTCGTGTACTATATGTCCAAAAATAAATGCTAAAATTCCTTTATAATACAAAAAACAAGTATCTAAATATAAGTAAATAAATAAAAAATTAAAATGAAAGTTTCATTTTCTTGAAAGTTTGGGCAAAAACATGGGTGTGCATTATACACAGCAAAATACAGTTAAGTATAAAGGGATGATGCATACCTTTTTTCTTAAAAAAACTTTTAAGTTCTTAAAAAAAATTAAGCTGCAGCCCTGGCCCATGTGGCTCAGTTGGTTGGCCCATCAGCCCATAACTAAAAGGTTGCATTTGATTCCTAGTCATGTCACATATCTAGGTTGCAGTCCTATCCCAAGTCCACGCACACAGGAAGCAACCAATTCCTCTCCAGCATCTGTTTCCCTCTCCCCCTTCTTGTCTCCCTCCCACCCCTGCTAAAAAAGCAATGAAAAAAATGTCCACGAGTGAGGATTAAAAAAAATCTAAACCATAGAAAGAGGATGGTAAAGACACAAACCTTTTAGGCAAGACAACTAAAAAAATATGCAGCCATGTAATACAACCTCAGGAACCATTTAATTTTGTTCAAAAGCATCACCTTTGGAATCTAAATTGAGGACTTAGGACCTACTTTAAAAATAAAAAAGAACATAAAAAACCTATTTAAAACATTAATGAATTTATAAAATGCTCTTTAGAAACTTACACTTAATTAGTCTGTTGGTTTTTTGTGCATATTTTAAGCATTCCCAAATTTTATACAACTCTAAAGTAAAGAAAAGTGCAAGGACCATATTAGCCAGGTGATTCATTTAAAATAATTTCTTTCTTACCAAATCATATAATTAGTTAAGCCATGAAGTAAATTTTATCTTCCCTAAAACACCAGAGATGAATAAACATTTAAACCTTTGACAAATTAACTTTCCTTGATGATCAGTGGCATCCTTCCAAAAATGTGGTTAAGCAATGAACTTAAGCTCTATTCAATTGTGTCTATAACCATGGCACCTAAACACCTGAGAAGTAAAAACTCCGAACTTTTTTTTCTGCAATAAATAACATATCCAGGATTATGTATACAGGTGCACTTCTCAACTAAAACTAATTATCTTAAAATTTATTTAAAAAAACTTATAAAATTTTGAGACCATTCCCATGGTCTCAAAAGGCTAGACTAAATAAAGATTTAGGGCAGTGCTTCAGTTACTCTTTAAAACATTAAAATCTGTGCTCACTCAATGTACTATGATAATTAAACATTGTGCTGGTTAATAATACTTGCACTTCACTGTTCATTAGTCAATAGGTATATTAGATAGGAATTATAATTAGAAATAATGACAGCAATTTCTTGAGTTACTCCACCTTTAAATTATCTTATTCTTTGAAATTACTAATGATAATCCCATCCTGTTCATGTGAGAACTTAAGAAAACCTCTTATCTGTGACACCTTTACATGTTAACAAAAAGTGTAGATGCAAAAAGTTCCTACAGATATCACTCTATAATTTAAAAACCACTTTAGCCAAACAAGTAAAACTATGCCTTTTATTCATTCACTCCATCACTGAGAATTGCTCTATGGTACAAATACAGTATTGTACAAAAAAAAAAAACCCCACAAAATGTTACAAAATAAAAATGTACAAACTTCATTACTTAATAAATATGACTCAAAGTAGTTAAAGCGGAAATAAGATAAGAATTTAGGTTGGGAATACTGTTTGACCCAGCAAACCATACAAGCCATTTAGACATTTTGTTTGTACACAACACAGGGCAATCCTTTTTTGCTTTTTAAAAAAATTTTAAAGAAACAATATTAAGACAACATTTTCCTGCTATGGAATAACTGCAAATGTTGGTTCGAGGCATCCATCCTATTGGTTTTCAAATCTCAGTTGAATCCAAAAAGTTATATAAAGCAGGAGGCTTATCACAAAGTTTTACATCATGTTAAAATTTTTGGTAACAAAATGACAAATATAAATAAAAGCAATCGAGAGCACCAATCTACTCTAAACATCAATCAGAATACAGAAAAATCACTCTTCCATCAGCAAATATCAGACTTTCATTCAAGTAAGAGCTGGCACTGCCCCTTATGGGAAAAAAAATCTCTCCACAATCTTCCCTTACATTATTACTCTTTAAAAGGATGACCATTTCTAGAAAAATAATGATTTCTAAAGCAAATCTTTCATCAAAATGGAATGGGCCAATCATCTGATAAACATGAATATATCAATCTCCATTTGAAATAATATCTAAGAACTGTAAAATTCAAAATCAAAATAAAATAACCACTAAATCACAAACTCTGTTCAAAATAAGCTTCATATAAAGCACTTCTCTGAGTTTATGCCGAAAAGCTGTCAAAATGGAACACATCGTAGATGAAGTTACACCAATTTTTTTAAATGTGCAAAAATACATTTTTATAGAAAATAGATTAACAGGAATGAACAAATATACACTGTGAGAAATTAGCTTGCAAATTAAGTAGTGCTAACTTTATACAGCAAATTATAAACTGCAGTAGGATCATCCAAGGCTATCATGAAACATCATTGAGGTGCCCAGCAACCTTCAGCTCTGAGAAAACATTCAAAATAAAAAAAAGTTAAGGCATTACACCTACAGTAATCTATAAAGTTTAAAAGTGCTATTACCCTGATTAGAGTTCATATAATTCCCTAAACACAAATGATGTATGCACTTTTCCCAGGGTGTAGGTTTTCAGACACTTCAAGAGCATGCATTTTGTTCAATATACATTTTGGAGAGGGATATGGCCATGGATTTGGCAAGTTCTTCATCGCGTTTTCTTTGCACTTGAGTCTGTTTGCACCAATTGTCATATTCAGGGTTAGGATAGGAGTGATCAAACACCGCATCATAATGTCCATTACTGAGCCAACTGAGCCAAATACTAGGCCTCAGAGAATCCTCTGGACCCAAGTAATGAATCATAGTCGACACCGTGGGGCTCTCCAGCCTCCCTCCAGTTGTTAAGTGTATATTCACATTCAGCATTTGCCCCATGGCCAGCAACTCCGGGTACCCGGCCCATGCCCCGTCCTGAGCTGCAGCGATGATAAACTCCCCAACGTCGCCCTCAATCAGGGGGCTAAAGTGGTCGAGATGATCGGCGATGTAGTGTACCGTCTGTTCCCTCAGCTCCTGGTGCAGGCTCTGGTCCCCATACACGGCCTTGCTGACCGCACGGTAGAGGCAGTTGCCGTCTGGAATGATGTGAAATCGGTACTTATTCCTCTGTCGAAGGTATTTATCCTGCCTCTCCACCTCCGCCAGGTACAGGGCCAGTTTCTCATCTCTGGCATCCGACCTGGAGACGATTGCTGCCTCGGCAGCGCCGCTCTGAGCGGCCTCGTTGCTCCGGACCGCAGGTATCTCAGCCTCTGGGCTAGGCCGCCGCGCTTCGTCCGCGCTGGGAGAGTCGCTATGGTCGCCAGCCCTCTCCCAGCCCCGGAGGCTTCTCTCTGGCGTATGCTCCTCGCCCCACGGGCCGGGGCTGGGTTCCGGGCTCCCCGGGGGCGGCGCGGGACCCCGGTGCTTGGTGGCGGCCAGGGCCTGGCGGTGCTCGCTGAGACGGAAGTTTCGGTCCGGGCCCTCCCTGGTGGCGTCCAGGGCCGAGGGCTCGGAACAGTCGGGCCTCAACAGCTCCTCCAGGAGCCAGGCCGAGGAGCCCCGCCGCGGTGGGACAGGGGCACCTGACGCGGGGGCCAGCAGGAGGCAGCGGCCGCGCTGGGCGGCAGGAGCCGTGGAGCTGGGCTCGGGCCCATGAAGCAGGAGCCGGTCGGTGCCCAGGGCCCGCACGGTGATCTGAGCCGTGGATGTGTAGTGGGGCGGCAGCGGCGGTTTGCAGGACCCACTGGACGGGCCTGAGGCGGCTGCCGAAGAGGGCGCGGCAGCCCCGGGCACCATCTCGAAGCAGGAGGAGAAGGCGGGCATCTTGGCTGCGGGGGCGGCGGAGGCTTCTCGGGGCTCGGCGGCCGCGGCGGGCTGGCACTCACCGGTCTCGGGCTCCGGTGCGCCGCTGGCCGGAGCTGGAGGCTGCACAGAAACCTTGAAGGGGGCGGCGGAAGGCGGAGGAGCGGGAGCTGCGGCCGTAGGACCCGGTCCCCCAGCTGGGTAGTGGGTGCAGACGCTGCTGTAAAGCTGCATGTCCCTGCCCGCCGCTCGGCCCCTTATAGGCCCGGCGAGCCCCGGTGAGGGAGACACACCCTCCGGGTCCGGGGGAGGGGGCCAGTCGAGAACGATGACCCTGTGCCCCTAGAATAGAAATGACCCAAGGGCCGCTGGCAGCCCGTGCTTGAGAAGCCGCAAATAGCGCCCGGGTCCCCGCCAAATTCCTGCTACGCCACTGCGTGCTGTGGGGGCGGGGAGGGAACGCGCGCTCGACCCCTACCGGTGCGTTCGGCCCGCAGAATCCGGGCGCCGCGCCCACTGCCGCTGCTGAAGCCCGCGGCGCCGCTGGGGACTCACGGAGGAAGCCGCCCGCCCCGCTGGAGTGTGTCCCGCCGGCGTAGAGCAGTACAGACCTCGCGGTTGGGCCGGGAGGCGGGGCCTCGGTTGTTTACCTCAGGCGGTGCGGTCGCATCACGTGGGCCTGCTGGAATGTGCGGCTCAACGGGGCGCCCATTCAACTGCGCGAGCTCGCTCCGCCCCCCCGCCCCGCCCTGTTCGGTGGACGTCACGGGCGTAGTCTGTGGAGCGGGTGGTGGCTTATAGGCGAGGCCCCGGCGGGGAGGTCGCCAGGGCTCCGGCGCCTGCGCGGTCAGGGAATTTCTTGCTTTGACCCGTTTGACTCCCGCGCCTGCTTCCTGTTCTTGTGCCACAGGTGTCTGCGCCACGCCTGTTGGTACTGCTGTCAGGGGTTGTGGCGGGATGGGCGTTGTTTGGGGTCAGCGAGAACCCTTTGAAAGTTACCGTTTTGAAGAAAGCTTCAGTCCCCCGGTATGACGGACAGAGCACTGCCTTAAAACCTGCATGATTTGCTACTGCTGTCTTTGAATGTTGAGTTCCTGGGATCAAAATGTTAATTAAGGTCATGTGACTCCACCAATCCTCCCCCATCACCGTGGTGCCCTGCTGAACCGACAGTTTTTTGCACTCCTAAACCCTGTCGACTAGCAAATGCTTGACTTGGGAGACAGGAAGCCTTTCAAACAGCATTTAGAAATACCAAATGTCTAACGACCTCCGACCTTTTGAAAATGTGTGGCTGTAATCACGTCATTGGCGATGTAGAGGGGGTCAGGGGATCGTACTGCATTCCAAGGCCGTGTAAAAAGTTGAAAACAGTTCTACCCAACATATTAATTGTACCTTACTTGTAAAGGAATGCCAAGCTATTCATGTGTTCAACCCTGTACCAACTTATATAGTAGCGACCAGCTTCTGCTATATTCTCACCTGTGAGCGAACGCTGAGTTAACAGGCCCTAAAGTTCAAATTGAACCTAGAAGCTATCACACCCCTTTAGAATGGGGAAATAGCTGTAGGTTATGGTATACACCTTTCTCCACCCTTATGCATGTAAATTCCACAAATATAAGGACTGTTTTGTTCCCTATTATAGTTAACATCCCCTAGCACAGTGCCTGGCACATAGTTGGAGCTCATTAGAATTTACCGAATGAATTAATTAAAGGAAAATTAGTTCCCATGGTTTCTCCAACAGTAGTACAGAAGCCAGCATTATAAATCTCAGTTGCCTGGTCCTAATCGGGACTTTTAATTTGCTGTGGAGGTGTGACTTGCAGGATCCCACAGATAAAACACTCGTCTATCCATCTTTTCAACTTCTGCTGACTACCCTATTGCTAGCTTGTAGCCCTCTTGGGTAACTAGATAAGGAAAATTATTATAGATTTCATGGCTGCTTTTTGGGCCATATGTTGCTCTGTAATTAAGCACTTACAGCAAACTCTACCTTTAGCCTTTCTGTACCTGGAGTTCTAAAGACAATTAATAAAAAAATCCTCACATCATACTTACTGAGTACCCATTGTGTACCTAGCAGAGCTAGCATTAAAAGAGCCTGGAGAAAGATAAGGAAACTATTAAAATTTAAAACCTAAAGCAAAAATGTGTTTTAACAAGTTAGAATCAACACAGGAAAAAAAATTAATATTAGATACACAGAGACGGGCTAGGTCTAATGTACCGAACAAGAAACAGACAGATATAAACAAAGATGTGAAGATTCAAAACTTTAACATACATTAAAGCTTTTTTTTTCCCCTTTTTAGATTGTGGAGGAGTGGTGGACTATGTAAGTCTGCATATTCACTATGAGAATCAGTGTCCACTCTATATCTCAAACTGGAAAGTCTTCCTGGAGGAAATGATATTTTAGGAAACGCAAAGCAATATGTCAGCAGCTTTGGAAATGGGAATTGTTTTCTGCCTTTAGCATCTAATGGAAGGCCAGGCTGTACAAGTGATAGCAAAGACACTGGACTGAAAAAGCAGAAGAGGCAAATCGGAATTCTTTCATATTCCATCTGAAAAGAATTACTAATGATTCCATTCTGGAAAATCATCTGTCCAGCATATTTTGGTCGTGCACAGAAAATTGGCAGAAGTTTAGGAAAAATAGTGTTCTAAACCAAAGTTGCAGAGTTATTGAATAAACTAGAAAAGCAGGAAATTCACCAATTGTTAACCAAAAAGTAGCAGCAAGACAACCAATAGGTTAAACAAAACAAAAAAGGACAAGGCATTTAATCTATGAATATGAATTGAGTACCTGCTATGGCCCCCCAGCATGGTGCCAATTACACAGAATTCAGAAACAGATTCTGTCATGCAGCTCAAGCAGCAGAAACCCAAGGCATCTTTATAAAATAGGACCAATTCTGGTCCATTTTTTGAAGGTACATTTACCTAAATACCACTATCTCTTATTTATCATCCCTTTAAAGATGCTAAAATTTCCAACCTCCCCCACAAAAAATAAAACTTTAAAAAATACAAACGTTCATCCATTTATTCACTCATTAAATAATCACTTATGTATGACCCTAATATGAAAGACAATCCTGAAAAAGAAGTATGAAGGACTCATACTTCCCAATTTCAAAACTTACCCAAAGCTAGTCATCAAGACCATGTGATCCTGGCATATAGATAAACATAGAGATCAATGGAATAGAATTGAAAGTCCAGAAATTAACCCATATGTTTATAGTCAGTTGACTTTGATAGGGTGCCAAGATATTTCAGTGGGGGAAAGAAAAGCTTTTTAACAAAGGGTGCTGGGGCAGTTAGACATCTGCATACAAAAGAATAAAGTAGACCCCTACTTCACAATATATACAAAAACTAACTCAAAATGGATCAAATGTGAGAGCTAAAACTGTCAAATCCTTAGACAAAATTAGAGGCGGAAATCTCAGTGCCCATAGATTAGACAATTTCTTAGATGTGACACCAAAAGCACAAATGACAAAAGAAAAAATAATAGGTAAATTGGACTTCATTAGAACTAAAACTTTGTGCTTCAAATGACACCATAAAGTGAAGACAAACTAGAGAATGAGAGTCTATATTTAAAAAATTATATATCGGATAAGGGACTTTGAAATATATAAAGAATATATAAAGCAATCTTAGAATTAAACAATAAAAAGATAACCCAATTTACAAAACGGACAAATAATTTGAATTGGCATTTCTCCAGAGAAGATATATGAATAGCCGATAAGCATATGAAAAGATACTCAGCATCGGTAGTCATTAGGGAAATGCAAATCAAAACCCACAGTGAGATACAGCTCACACCCCATGGGATGGTTATAAAGAAAAAGAGTGCATATAGCAAGTGCTGATGAAAATGTAGAGAAACTAAAAGCCTTGGACATTGCTGTGGGATTTTAAAATGGTGCATATACTTTGGAAAACAATTTGGCAGTTTCTCAAAAGATTGCACAAAGAGTTACTATATGATCTAGTAATTCCACTGGTACGTATATAGCCAACAGATATTACAACATGTCCACACAAAAACAGTGTTCATAGTAGCATTATTCATAACAGCCAAAAAGTGGAAACAAACCAGCTACCCTTCAACTGATGTGTGGATAAACAAAATGTGGTATATCTACACAATGAAATATTATTCAGCCATTAAAAGAATGAAGTACTGACCCCTTTCTGCATGGGTGAAACTTGCAAACTATTCTCAGTGAAAAAAAAAAGCAGACCTGAAAGGCCACATACTGTGTATTTCCACTTATATGAAATGTTCAAAATAAGCAAATTCATAGACAGAGAAAATAAACTAGTGGTTGCCAAAGGCTCGAGAGGAGAAATGGGGAGTGACTACCAATGGGAATGGATTTGTTTTTGAGGTAAAAGTTTATAATTAAATTACGGTGATGGTTGTACAACTCTGAATATACTAAAAACCACTGAATTGATCATTTTAAAAGTGATTTTTCTGTCATGTTAATTATATCTAAATAAAACTGTTTAAAAAAAACTACTATGTGCCAGGTACTGTGCTTGATATAAAAACAGGTCAATGTGTTCTCTCTATTACTCAGTAACAACATTTACTTTGTGATATTATTGCATAAATCATGAACATTTGATATATCTTAGTAACTTTTCTGACAAATTCATGATACTCTATATGGCAACTTTTGAATGTAATTGTTAGAATAATATAAAGATTTTGAAACTTAATGAAACCAAATTATTTTTGTCCACATGAAAGGGGTCCTTGAAGAGATGAGCTAGTGGAATGCTTTTTAAATTTGTAATGTTTTTTCTTTAAACATTTTGTGTAATGTTCATGATATAAAAAATAACTTTGCATTCTCTTCAGCAGGTATTTATTGAGCATTGATATGCCAAAAGCATTTGGGAATGTGTTGAAGCTTAAACATATATAGAAACAACCAAATTTAAATACATAATATGTTGTGTAAAAGGATTCTGAAAAGAGCCTGAGACTTAGCAGGCTTTCAACAAATTTCTAAATAAATTTCTTGAATGTTATCAAGTGAAAATGGAATATAACCAATAAAGACAAGAATCTTGGGTAGTATTGTGTGGGTCAATGCATATTGATTTTATTAATTTGACAATTTTAAGTTAACAAAATAAATAAAGGGCACCATATCATGCAAACAACTCAATAGTATTTCTCCAGCACATTTGCCATTGCTGACTTGTCAATGGCTGGAAGTGAAATTTCCAAGCAGAAGTGAAAGCTCCTCTTAATTATTTAAATCTTCTGGCTCTTCTGAAACTGTATTCATTAGTATCACTGAAAATCCTATTATCTAAAGGTATCTTACTTCCAGGAAATCTAAATCAATTTATGATAACTAGATCAAGTAATCAGTAGTTTTTGTTTGTTTGTTTTCTGTAGGGAAAAAATAGGACAAAGAATGGAGAAAAGGCTGTGAAATAATGTGTAATCTTTGATTCCTAATTTTAGGCTTAGAAAATGTGCAAATCCTTTTGATAAATAGCTCAAACATTTCCCATAGAGATTAGCAATGTGGTTCAAGTCCCTGCCCATGCAATGGTATTTTTCACTTGTGGATTCAAAGAAGTATTGAAAGACAGTTAGAAAAGTCAGGGCTGTTATTCACTGGGAGGTTCAGATGAAATAATTTGAGCAGAATAATCAGTTCCCAAACAAAGCTTTGAATCATTGTAACATGAAGGGCAGGAGCCTGAAAACCCAGGTGTTCCCTGATTCTATTCGTAAGATTTGGTATTGTACTAGAAAAGGAATGTGGGTAGACTGGAAACATTCTGTGCGCTGTTGCTTGCTTCTGGTTGCTTTAACCAACATGATGATCAGGTCTGCTATAGTAACAAGGCCTGCTCCCAGCAAAGAAGAAACTGAAATATAGCCTACGTCCCCTGATGTGATTTGAATGTTTGTGTCTCCCCCAAATTCATATATTAAAATTCTAACCTGCAAAGATGATAGTATTAAGAGGTGGGGACTTTGGGAAGTGCTTAAATCACAATAGGAGGGCTCTCTAGCCCCTCTCACCGTGTGAGAAATCACAGGATATTTGCAACCCAGATGAGGGCTCCTACCAGACCCAACCCTTCTGACACCCTGATCTAGGACTTCCGGCCTCTGGAACTGTGAGAAATAAATGTCTGTGGTTTATAAGCTGCCTAGTCTGTCGTTTTTTGTTATAGAAGATATACTGAACTAAGACAGCCTACTGTTTATAAAAGTAAGGAAAACAAAGTGCACCAAAATATACAAGGGGTTGCTCACTCATTAAATAACAATGTAGTAAATAAAGTAATCTGTTGCCATGGGTGGTTCTCACATAATTCAGTTGTCTGATTCTATACCAACATTTTATAATAAATATCCACAATCTTCAAACATTGACATAGTCGTTAAATATCTGTGAATAAGTAAACACAGCCTGGTGGGGTGTGAGGAAGCACTTCACACTTGTTCTACTCTCCCTTTGTACAGGTTGAAACCCAGGCCGGGAGACACACCCTTGGTGACAAAAGGGTCAACTGTAAAAATGCCCAGCCATTATATAACTATTTTGCTAAGACTTAAGCAAAGGAAAAGATGAAGAATAGATATTAAGTTACTTCAAAATTGCTTTTTATTTTTTTAAATGTGTTGTAAAATATTAAAGCAATACAAACATGAAAATAAAAGTGAAATTTCCTTCCATCCCCTCTCCCCATCTCACACCCAGAGGTAAACACTGTTAAAAAATTATTTTATATAAATATATACTTCTAGAACTTTTATAAGCCTATATATGTTATATATTTCATATGCACATGTGCCTTAATTTTTCATAATAAGAGTATGCTATGCATCTTTTCTTTGCACTATGCTTTTTATCTTACCTAGTATATTCTGAACACTTTTTGTCACAGTATACAGCTCAACTTCATTCTTTCAATGTCCACAAAAAAATTCTGAAGTATGCATGTGTGATAATATATTTTGATATTTAGATTGTTTTAACTTTGTCACTAGTCAAAGCAGTGTCACAGAGAGCATCTTTGTACACATATTTTCACCATTATGTGAGGGTTCCCAGAACAATTTCTTCTAAACATTTTAGAAGGTAATCTATGAGAAGGCTTACCAACCTACAGAAGTTTTGAATGCCAGTGAACCTGATTTGTTAGGGAAATATTGTATTTACAAAATATATTTAATGTCTTTCCATTTTTTTTCTGACTCCTACTCATTTCTCCATCACACCCATGAAAACCTAGGATCTCTTATATTTGGTATATGAATCTTACAATTTGCTAATCTAAGTTAGAATCAGGAGCTCTGGATTCTACTCTCAACTTCAAAACTAAATGGTTCACTTTGAACAAATCTTACATCTCCTTTGCCCTTAATTACTTCCTCTATAAAATAAGTGTTTAATGATCTTTATGATTCCTTTCAAAACTTAAAATTATTTGGCTTTATGCATTGGAGAAAAGATGCAAACAGCCTTTAAAAGCTTACAGTGTAAATAAGGTAACTGAAATCTGCAATATCCTAACCTTCCCACAAAGTACAGTTTCTTAGAGTATTTCACTAGAAATGCCTGAATAAGAACACCTGGACTGGGCTCAAAGAGTGAGCAGCAAATACATAACAGAATTGGAGACCTTAAGAGGTGTCTTTCTCCTATCCATTCAGCCAGAAAAGATAAGGTGATTAGGTAAGAGTAAGTTTCTCAGATGAAACACAGGAAGCATATATACAGAGAAAGAGTTTGGGATTGAAGAAAATTATGCTAAGAGGTTAAGTGAGAGATTAAAAACTTCACAGTTTTGTTAAGAGTGAATCCGACAATATCATGATTGCTGAATAAGTTAATACTCATAAGTTTACTCAAGTTGAATGAAACACAACATATAATTCTAAGAATTACTGACCACAAAAGGCAGGTTTCATGTTTATCACTGCCCAGAATCTTTTTAAACACTCTTTTCCTGCATAGAGTCCTTCCTTCCCAGCTAGAAGCCTGGATTCACTCTCTCAGCCTCCCATGAAATGAAGTCCAGGATTTGATCTAGGCTCCAAACATCAAATACACCCACAGACCTAGGATTTAGATTCTGAAGGGGGTAACAGGAACATGCAGGTGCATAGTGAAAGGCCTCTTCTGCCAGGGTTCCCAGCATCAGTCTTACAAACTGTGGTGTTCGTTGTGAGTGCTGACAGGAGATTGATGTTTTCCCTGGAGCAGCTGTTGTTACAATGCAGATTATTCCAGCTCAACTCTGACTTTCCTGGGGTATTCTCTAAACCTCTGAAGGCTATTTAATGTATTTAAAATGACTCAGTGCAGCTCTGACTGATGTGGCTCAGTTGATTGGGTGTCCTCCTGCATTCTCAGCCAGGACATATGCCTGTGTTGCAGGTTCAGTCCCTGGTTGGGGTGTGCATGAGAGGCAACTGATTGATGTATCTCTCCTTCTCTTCCTCCCTCCATTCCCTCTCTCTGAAAATGGTAAAATCTGTAAAAAACAAAAAAACAAAGAAACTACTCAATGTAAACACATTTCCACAATTGAGTTTAAACACTTCAGTGGTCTTAATATTACTTCATTAGAATTCCAGAATGATACAACTAGAAAGAAATTCAAAAGAAAAAAAGAAATAATAATCTTTTGGGATGTTGGGAAGAAAAATGATAGGAAAAAAATTTTAGAAGGTCACATCTAGGCAATTGTGTTGTACAGTCAGAATCTGTATGTGAAACTATCATGACCAAGCTGATTATTTGACTGTGTTAGTAATAGGTATCATAAAATGATCATTTCAACTATATACATGATGCTTACAATACTACTAGAATGTCTGCATTAAGTATCCCCAGTCTGGTTTAGTGATCTAATAAACATACTGTCCATGCTTGAGAACTGGCACTATGGATAGAAAAGATGGAAAGGATACAGGAGAAAATACATTTTGTATGCAAAATTTAATCCATTTGGGTTCTCAATCATGTCTATATCTATCTGTCTATCTACCTATCTATCTTGACACACTTTCACAAGTGTTACATTCTCAGATATATAGTGAGATTTAGGGGGAGGTGGGGGAGTAAATGTGAGAAAGTAAAACATGGAAATAAATTTTTCCATGGAAAAATTCATGGAAATAAACTTTTTATCCCTACAACTATTAAAGATGCACCTATAGCTGTTCTTATTGACAAGGCAGGACACAGATCATGAGTACTTCTGTCTTGAAACCTGTAACAAAGCCTGTCCTTTCCCTCCCATTTATAAAAGCAAATAGAGCTGAATTGAGTAAGAGAATTAGATGAAGAACTTGGACTCTACTGCAATTTATATTTTAAGAGAAATAATTCCTAAATTAAGAAACATAGTATTAACAGATGATTGCAATAAGTCAGTGTGTATCACCTGTCAGTTGAGAACGGCTTCGCACTCCATTTACCCTGACTGAAGAATCACAATGATTCACCAAGGAAAATGCATAACAATTACGGTGAGAGAAGATCTCAGAAAAGTAATGCATTACAATTTCAAAAAATATAAAGATTAATAGTATATTAGTTATCTATTGCTGTATAACAAATGACCCCAAAACATAATGGCTTAAACCAACAATAGACATTTATTGTTTCCCACAGTGAATATAGATCAGAAATGCAGAAAAACTTGGCTTGGTCCTCCATGAGGTCAGAATCAGATGTCTGTGGAGGATCTGTTTCTCAGCAAGCTCACTCACATGGGTGGCCAATTGTTGCTGGCTGTTGGCACATGGGCTTTTCCTAAAAAGCTTCTTTATGTTTTAATGGCATGGTGGCTTCTGTCCCCTATAAAAATCGGTCCAAAAAGAAGCAAAGGAAAAGCTTCAGGGGCCTTTATGACATAGTCTTGATGTCACACACTATTTATTACCTTTACCCTCTGTGGATCATATGAGTCAGCTTTGACTCAACGTGACAGTAGACTAGAAAATGAATTCCCTGAGGTAAGGATTACTGGGGGCCACTTTGGAGCCTACATACTATAAAAATAAAGGAAACATGATTAAGAAGGGCACTATAAGTCTCCTTTATTCAGAGATGTAAGATACCTTAAGAATGGTATATTGAAACTGTTGGGAAGAGTAGAGAAATAATTTTAAGGAAAAGGTTTCAGGAACCTAGGACCTATATCTGGATAGAGGAGAAAAGATGATGGTCCTCAGTAGAGCCTAGCTCCTTGGGATATATTTTAAGAAAGACCATGGGGGAGAAATAGCTGAAGGGCAGCTGTGTAGGATTTGTACTAGGCTCTTGCTCAGAGCTTAGAGCCCAAAGAGATCCTTTGCATTTTGTACACATGCTTCATTTAGGTCATTAAACTCATTTCATCAAAATAGAAAGGGATCCAGGGACTCAAGGATGATACTATTTAATAGTAAAACTTGTAAACACATCGTCATGGATATGGCACAGGATGAAGAACAGTAACTGAACTGGTACCACATCACATGATTGTTTCTTTTACCGGGTCTGCATTGTTGCCTCACTGGGTTCTCTATAAACAAGAATTCTGTGAACACTACCCAGACCACCACTGCATGAAGACAGGGAAGAGAGAAACTAATTACTGTTGAGGACTTAACATGTGCCAGGCACCAAGCTAGATGTGTTCTACACACTGATCATTTAATATAATTCTCCACATTTCACAAAAGGGAAACTGAGGTCCAGTGTAGTTAAAGGCAGCAGGGTCTGCTAATTTTCCTAAATATCCTTTTTTTCCCCCTTCTCCCTTTTAAACTAGAACTTCAATTGTTTTTAGCTGGGTACTTGGCTGGCTAACTAGAGGCTACAATTTTCAGCCTCCCTTGCAGCTAAGTATGACCAAGTAATTCAGTAATAGTCAATGGAATGTGACAAAAATTGATGTGTGCAACTTGTACACCATGCCTTTTAAAGGACTGCCTTCTACTGTCCTATATTCCCCCTATTAGATCTAGGCAGGCCTAGGAGGAATGAAAATCACCAGGTGAGAAAATGGCACCATGGGAAGCTGCCTGCAGACCCTACCCAGGAAGATTAGGGTCTGGGGCCAGCTTATCCTGCATAACAGGATGCAGCTTTCACCCAGCAACCAGCTCTAGCCAATCAGACTCTAATACTCCAACCGCAGGTTTTGCATTTAAAAACCCTGACCTAAGAACAACTCAGCGAGTCCTAAGCTCCCTTGATTGGCTCCGCTTTCCCACACGAGTTCCAGCCTCCCTTGGTTGACTTCCCAACTTCCCTTGGTTGGCCCCACTTTCCTCTTAGCCTCCCTCAGTTGGCTCCACTTTCCCTCTTATTCCCTGCTAATAAACCCTGCTCTCCTTAGCTTGCTGGGTCTGTCCAGGTTCTTGAGCTACTCCAACCTAACACCCCCATTCCTAGCAGGCAGAAACATCAACGTAGTGTTGAGTCAGTTCCACAGTGCAGATAGGACAACACCTTATGGCACAGCAGAACCCAAGTCTGCAGATGGCCACTGAGGCTGCCTACCAGCTCAGACTGCCAGCCAGTATGAGAGAGAGAGAGAAATAAACTAATGTATTTTATTTAAGCCACTGTTATTTTGATCTCTTTTAAAGTGGTGAAACCAGTACTCTGATACGTTTACTTGTCAGAGATCATCCAGCCACAAGTGGCAGACTTGAAGAATCCTCACTTTCCAGCTTCTACTCTATCACCTCCTGTCATACACTTTGACAAGGACGATGTCCTTACTAAAGGAGAATGTTATTTTTACTCTCAATGCTCTTGTGCATTCTAAGAGTCCAACAAATATTTGAAAGTTCATTTTGACAACTTCGCCCTTATTTCATGAAGAGCCAAAACTATGGTTCCTCCAATGTTGAGTACAATTTATCTCCATTACAATGAATGTCATACTTTTTAGAAGTTGGGTTCTGCTTATATTCTGATCTGTTTTGGGTTCTGACTCATTTTCTTTGGAACATATGTCTATTTGAGGGATGTTAAATTTACATTGTTTTCAAATATGTTCTCTGAGCATATTATTCCTGTACCTTATACAGATGCCTACCATCTTGCCATCTTTATATAGTTCTTCCTATTCAGACTAAAAATAGGAACACATACAGCTAAAATTAAGCCCATACCTACTGGTATGGTCATGGTGGTTGGTAATAAAATATTACACTAGTTCCACTTTCCTTGGTCAACAGCCAACAACTTTTAACCCATGAGGTCTCCCAGAAGTTTCAGCACCTGTGGTCCCTCCTTTAGCATCCCTGCATATCCCTAGCAGCCAGGAAACTGCTAAGAAAGTTTCCCCTCTGTGACCTGAGCCCTTTTTGATTAATTTGTTTTTGTTACTTATTGGTTTCTACATATTTTAAAAAAGATTTTACCCACTTATTTTTAGAGAGAGGGGAAAGGGAAGAAGGAGAAAGAGAGGGAGAGAAACATCAATGTGTGATTGCCTCTCATGTGTACCCTACCGGGGATCTAGCCAGCAGCCCAGGCATGTGCCCTGACTGGAATCAAACCTGCAATCCTTTGGTTCGCAGGCCAGCACTCAATCCACTGAGCTACACCAGCCAGAGGAGTTTCTAAATATTTTTAGTGTCACTTCCAGAAGCATGTCCAGGGCTTGCAAAGTAACTTAATGATAGTTTTTCATTTCAGCAATGCCTTTGAAAAGCCTATCAATATAAATGTACCATTTTCCTGATGGTTTTACATCCTCTCAAAAACTTTACTTCCATAATTCAAGGCCCACACTTGTAATGTTCTTCCAAGGCCTTTCCATGAAATCTCCACTTACCTCAGTACACACACACACACATACACACAATTATTAAGATAATACAAGACTGCACTATGGGGAAATAAATTGAATGTAATTCAAACTTTTTCAAAATTAACCTGCAGGGGACTTCCGGCCAAGATGGAGGCATAGGTGGACGCACTGTGCCTCCCCGCACAACTGAGATAGGGACAACAACAATATAGAAACAAAATAACAACCAGAACTGACAGAAAATTGAAGTGTATGGAAGTCAGACACCCAAGGATTTAAAATTAGACATGGTCATCCATACCGGTAGGAGGGGCGGAGTCGGGCCAGGCGAGGGACACAGAACAGAGAGCTGAGCAACCAGGGCGGTGCGCAAGTCCGCAGCTGGCAGACCCTGGGCACACAAGCAGCAGTGGCAGGTGGGCCCCGGCCAGGGGGTGGTGACCGGCAGTCAGTGAGGCACCCATTGTGAAGCAAGGCACTGAGCGCAACCCAGGGTCCCAGCGCCGGGAAATAGAGCTTTGGGTCACTGACTGAAAAGGAAGGTCCTGTGGGGTGCACACACCCACCCACACCAGAATTGGTGCCAGAGGGGCCCAGTTAGCTTGCGGAAGGCGGTGGAAGGGTCTGGGGTCCTACCGAGAGCTGAGCAAGCGCCATTGTTCCTTCTCGGACCCCGCCCCCACATACAGCGTCACAACTCAGTGACTGGCTTGCCCCGCCCTGGTGAACTCCTAAGGCCCCACCCCTCACTACAGAAGCTCCACAAGGCCAAAAAAAACAGCAAAGAGATGGCTCAAACAGAAGAAGGATTGAAAGCCTCAGAACCCATCCTTTTAAGTGACCAAGAGATACCCAGCCTATCAGATGCACAGTTCAAAGCACTGGTGATCAGGATACTCATAGAATTGGTTGATTTTGGTCACAAATTAG
>CM052538.1:53071477-53113199 GCA_028533065.1 Trachops cirrhosus
AGGGGGGGAATGTGGGTGGGAGAGGGTGTTCAGGGTGGAGGGGAATGAAGGGGGGATAATAGGACAACTGTAATAGCATAATCAATAAAATATATTTAAAAAAGTTACCCTGCAGTTTAACCATTTTCCCAAATAATTCTATGTCCCCAGAATGAAAAGCATCTTGTGTGTTTACACTGTCATATTATATTCTCTAAAGTGGGGTCCACATTTTACATACAGTTAACCTTTTGCACTGGTATATATGGAACAAAGCCCTGTTTAAACAAACTGATGTTTTTCCTGTCTACTTTCTGACAATTATAACATAATGTATGTAGCTTTTATTGTCAACTACAGTAATCATACCTGAAAAAAATATCAGAAAGTGTATGATAGAAAACATTTAGCATGCTGTCTGGCATGTTATCAATACAATAGATATTAGCAATCATTAGTATTGTTGTTGTTGTTATCATTATTATTATAATTCTAAACAAAGTCTCAGCCTGCTATTTCCTCTGCTTATGATCCTGGGTGGCTCCCCATTGCTTTTCTTAACACAGTTACTAGTGGGCTTGATGGTAAGCCTCTTGGCTTGCTTTTCAGTCCTCATCTCCCAACACCCACAATCTGTCTCACTTTTCTGTTCTAATCATTGGGAACTACATTAAGTCCCCTAACTGGACTCTGTCTCTCTAATCTCCTGGCTTGTGCATATACTGTTCCCTTTACTTGAACATTTTACCTAAGGAACTCTTATTCATCCATAAGGTCTCAACTTAGATTATGCTTCTTCCATGTAGTCTAGGTTCAGTGCCTCTCTTACAGCAGTCTGTGCCACATCACACTAAAGTATGATGTGATTATTTGTCCATTTCCTGGTTTACAAGCTCTGTGAAGGCAAGAAAATGGTTGGACTCCTTTCACTGTTGAATCTCCATTTAGACCATTAACACTATGATTGTTGAAAAATCAATGTTTAAAGAGGAGCACGCGCTTTTCTCATGAAAATAACAAATTCAGCTCGAGAAAGTTCACATTTATTTAAAAGACTAAAATCAAAAACAGAAATTTGTGTTTATATTTAATTACTATGTGTAAATATGCACATGTGTTCTACATCTTAGACTGCAACCTGTGTTTTAATTTCATGGCCTAGAAAATGGGGAAAGGATATTTGAGGACTGTGGAACAAAGGAGAAATTATAAATACTATGTATTATTATAATTAATTTTAATGCTAAGATAATATGCATCTAGTTATATAAATTTTATGTCCTTTCTCCATTAAGCGCATCTTCAACAAGTGTTTTTGAGATTAAAAAATGCCCAGAGTATGACTGAATTTTATTATTATTTAAAAAGATGATCCATATGTAATTTATCTCTTTCTTAAATGTTATGATTATAGTATCCTTAATTAATTTTGGTGTAGGTATTTTTTTTTAAATCCAAGGAACCTATAATCAAATCTATCTTGTCATAAGGGAAAGACAAATACTTGTATGTACATTTAGAACTAAAAGGGACAGGTACATTTAGTTCTAAAAGCCCTTTTAGAACTAAAAGGGCTCACCTCTTTTTAGAGGTCAACCTTTTTTTAGAGAGAGAGAAAGTGAGGAAGAAAGAGAGGGAGAGAAACATTGATGTGCGTAAGAAACATCCATTGGTTGCCTCTAGCACACCCCCAACCAAGGACCCGGCCTGTAACCCAGGCATGGGCCTTGACCAAGAATCAAACACATAACCCTTTGGTTTGCTGGATGATGCTCAACCCACTGAGCCACCAGTCAGGGCATGAATCTTTAACCCTAAAATAAAATTCCAATAACCAGTATAATTAATCACATCATATTTACTTAGGAATCTTCTTTGAATTAACTTATATATACCTGGTTAAACTTCTACTCTAGAGCAGTTGCCCTGACCCCCTGACCTATGTGGCTCAGCTGGTTGGGAGTCTACTGTAGAGTGGTAAAAATTATTCTCCATTCTTGATGAAAATGGTATTACACTTAAATAATGACTTAGTTCAAAATTAAAGTAACATTTCTGAGAAGGGGGGCCTCCGCTTTCCAAAAAAAATTTTTTGAACCAAATGTCTGGAACCCTTTCCCAAGCAAAAAGTTGAATAAGTTCCTTGCTACAAAAAAAGGAGTGTTGTTGCTTTTAGACTATCTTTCACACTGTGATCTTAGACAACATTTTCTGAAGGAAGTTGAGGTTTAAAGTAGGCAAATTGTCCAGAAACATTTTCTCTATACCTCTTTTAGGGGAAAAAAAAAAAAGGTATAGAGAAGTGAGAATGGATTATTAGACCATCTGCCTGAAAAAAAAATGTGAAAGGTTGCAAGTAAAATACTGGAGTTAGAGAAATGAAGGGGGTCAAGCTGTAGAGGTAGCCTCAAACTCAATTGAAGATATGGAGGAGTTTCCAGGAATAAGGTATGAACAAAAAATTAAGTTACTAAGTGAAAAAAAAAAAACCCACAGAATGAGAGAAAATATTTGCAAATCATATATCCAGAATGTGTAAAGAACTCTTAAACTCAATAATCAAAACACAACACAATTTTTAAAATAGGCAAAGGATTTTAACAAACATTTCTCCGAAGGAAATATAGGAGTGGTTAATAAGCACATGAAAAAATACTCAACACCATTAATCTTTAGGGAAATGTAAATCAAAACCACAATAGATAAAACTTCTCACTGCTGGGCAGTCTCTACTCAAAACAAACACAAATCTATAGGGGAAAGAGGAAGCGGAAGTAACTACTAATGGGTGCAAAATTTCCTTTGGGATGATGAGAATATTTTAAAATTAGATGATGGTGATGATGCACAACTCTGTAAATATACATATTTAAACATCAAATGTGTGCGTTAGACTGGTGAGCTTCACAGTATGTGAATTTATATATCTATAAAGCTGCTACAAAAGAATGAATTACTAGGCATATTAGCAACACACAATTTTTATCCTCTTTACCACCTTCCTCAAAATGTGGTCATTCCATTATATGTACATTTTTCTTGAAAAAAGTGTATGTCCCGCATACCTGAAAAAATTGAGTTGAATATTTTCTATTTTTCTTATAAAAACCAAATAACTAAACTTCTTCCTCTTTATGGTGTCAGGGATTACAAATTTAAAACTGCACGTCTAAATGAAGCCATCTCCAGAGAGAAATTTAAGTAATCCTCCAAGTATGGTCAAGTTATTCTTACTATCGGTCCATTAGACTTCCTACTGTACACTGGACTAGATCTGTGTGCACTTCAAAACTTCTGTCGTCACTCTTTAAATTTCCTCAATGTAAGGGTTTATCACTCCTTAAAATACCTTCTGGTTAAATATTTTTGGATTGCTAAGTCTATTTTTTTTTAAATGTCTGATCTACCCTTCTCATTTTAGGCACTAACTCTCCTCTGAAGCTAAGCATAGAAAACAAAAGAACACCAGGATAGGAAAACTGCACAATCTCAAAATAATCGTCAGAAAACAACAACTTCTCTTTTTCTAGAGAGCTGGTATTTAACTGTGCTTTTTATTTTTCTTCCTTTTCTTTCTTTTTTTTTTTTTTTTTTCAGAGTAACTTCCTCTACATCTGGCTCTATAGATGAGGTCAGAGCCTCAAAAATATCATTCAGTATCATTTATTTGGAAGTTTCCTCAGAGGAGAGAGAGGATTGGCTTGGGAAAGAATTTGAGTGGTTACAAATGAGTCAGAAAGATCAAAGATGAGTCAATGAACATTGCTAAAACTGTGGTCTCTTCACTACAACCTTAGTGATACTGGATTTCTTTGCAACTTAGCAACCATAAACATACAGTGATTAGTCTAATAGATTCCTCCTGAGTATGATAGTAATAACATAGGCAGAATGCTCTTAGTGTGTCAATCAATTCTATCAGTCATTGTCTGATACTTGAATAAAACATTAGACTCAGGAAGCAAAGTTTTAAACATATAGCAATTTTTCCATTACTGAAAAATCCAGTAGGATCTCTGTTGGACCTCTGTTTACTCAATAATACACCAAGATCAAATGACCTTTATTTTTAAAAAAAAAATTTAAAAAACACATTGTATGTGAGGAGTCTAGCTCTTCTCAAGCCACTATTTGAGAAATTATCTGATTACCTTTACCTCAGGAAATATTTTTAAAAATACTTTTAAATAAAACTACATAATAATGACTAACATGATTGACCCTAAAGTACATTCCAGACAGTATTTAATAATTTTGCATGTATTTACTCAGTTCAATCTCACAATCATTTTATGAGATAGGCATTATCATTTTTACCACTCTACAGATGAGAAAATTAAGGCACAGAGCATAATAAGTGACAGGGTAGAGACTTGAACACAAGGCAGCCCTACTCCAGAGCAAACACTGGTACTGCTGTACCTACTCCCTTTTTAGGGCCAAAGTCTTCCCTGGGAAAAAAGGAAATTCCATTTAGTCTCATGAATGGATCTATGTGATGAAGATGAATCTATTTACAACTGATTCTGAAGGTGCTTTGGTGCTTTTTCTTCTTTTTGAGTGAAATTTCTAGGACCCATCTGAAAACTTTGTGTCACCTTAAGGAGAGAGGGTTACTCTATAAATGTGGTGTTAACTAGTTGAGTCAGATCAGCCATAATTGAAAGGACAAAGCCGGCCCCATTTGCCACTGAGGCACCATTTGCCTAGCAGGCCTACGACCTTGTTAAACATGACTGCCATTTTACTCTCCTGAGTTTGTCCCCAGGACTGGAAATTACTGGAAGCAAGAACAGAAGAACCTCGAACCTCTCCCTACAGCCCCAGGCAGAAAACATTGGAACAAACTGCAGCCTGTGTTATAAGTCCCAACAGCCCAGAGGCCACACAACAGCAATCCCCCCACCCTTTTTTAATCCAATTGTAATTCAATAAAAGCTCAGAGTCCCCACCCCTCAGTGCTGGTGTATTGCTCCATGCCATGATCCACTCCTTTCTTGGAAAGTGAAGAAAAACTTTATTCTCTACACTTTTTTTTCTTTATGAATTTTTTCACAGCCTGCACCACAAACCACTCCGACACATATTGCTTGGATACCTAAGTGAATGGAGGAATGACATTTATCAGAAATAGAAATGGTATATAAAGTTCTTAAACTGTACTTTTTATTTATTTATTTATTTATTTTTTGGTGCCGAAACCCAGGAACAAATAAATTGTACTTTAAAAAAAAACTTTTAAAATATGTTTATTGATTTTAGAGAAAGAAGAAGGGGGAGAGAGAAAAAGAAACATCAACTGCTTGCCTCCCATACATGCTCCAACAGGCTATCAAATCCACAACCAACGTATGTGTCCTGACCAGGAACTGAACCTTCACCCTTTTGGAGTATGGGACTACAATGCTCTCACCAAAGAGCCACACAACCCAGGGCTTAAATTGTATCTTAATTTAAGGAGTGACTTTAAGTTTATGTCAGTGACACCTAGAGTTTTGCATGCAAGGCCATCCTAACAAAAATTATAAGGACATCAGCCCCTGGAGATCCACTTTGACATTTAGAAAGGATTGCTTCATTCAAGGTGTAGAAGCAGTACCACTTCATTCAGATGTTTTCTCAACTTTAAAACAGTTTATTATATTTATTCCTTCTTTTATAACTGATATCTAAGAACTTTACACATTTAAGACATTTTAAAATATCTTGTAACAGTCAAGTCATGATAAAACAGACTAGACTAGAGATTCTAATTGAGGCATTGGTGATATTTGCTGAAACTTGAAACATAATCAGTAGTTCCCAACAGAAGTCCAGAAATATAACAATGGTGACTGAGAGCTAGTTTTACTATTTTAAAAGATGGGTTACATATTAATTTCATAAGGTTATACAAACTAGTTAAATATCAATTTCTTTTCATTATTATTGGACTATAATAACAGTGTGGTTATCATAGTGGTAATTCATGAGGAACTCTCCAGAAAAGGACTGTTTCATTCATCTTTCTTGGCACAGTGTTCAGTACGGGCCTGGCTGTGGTAGGGAGTAAACAGTTATTTAGTGCATGACTACGTGTCAACAGAAACTCTGATTGTCTGCTGGTGACATTCTAGACATTCCTGGGATTTATCAGATAGAGCAGATGGTTACCAGAGTGTTGCAACATGCTAGAGATTTAACAACTACAATTTTATCAATCTAACACCTAATTGACGTCATGCACAAGTACAGAGTAACTGCTCAACTTTAGTGAGTGATAAGAACAGTGAAGAGTGATAAAGTTTCTGAATATGACTTACATTATTTTTTGTTGGATCAACTAACATTTCTGCTTATTAGCATCAGAACCATGGTACTGATGTGTGAGATCTTTATGTTGTTAACCTTTTGATAATAATTTTTACCTGACAAATGTATGACTCAATTAGCAAGGGGGAAAAAAAAACAGATACAGAATTGAAACGGATGCTCTCCCAACATATTTGTTTGAGCAAGATGAACCCATTCAAAGGATTGAAATCCATTGAAAAAGATGAAAAAAGGAATTATCAAGAGTGGAAAAGGGGCCTTTAGTGGTGAATGGTGGTAAAAATTCTAGGGTGGAAATAACTATATGTAATATATTTATACAAATAGATTTACAAATCAATATATTTATATTTTAAAAAATATTTTTATATAATGCACATACTTATATAACATGTAAAATATTTATGTCTATAAATATGTATATTTCTGAGCCTGCTGATCATGGCTAACTTCCTGAACCGTATGGTTGGCCACAAGACTTGGACTGAAGCCACAGAGAGGAAGTACCTGCCCATCCGCCACCATTCCCATCCCCTCCATCGCTCCACACCTATTCATCCCACTGCTATACCCTAACTGCACACGCGAATCCAACATTACCCAGGTTCTCCAGAGTTCAGGTACAAGTAATAAAGAAAAAGCTTGTTTCCTGTGGCTGTTATTCAAGGTTGGATGAGTAGGAAATAAGATGGGCTAATCAGCAGGGCAGGACTCTAGCATTCCTGGTTTTTTCTCACTAAATATTTTCAAAAATTTCTTCCTTAACCATCTAACATAACATAACTTGTATTACCATGTAACTATCTAACTACATAAATATTGAGTTTCAATCTCCAAACCATCAGGTGACATAAAGTTGCTGTTGGGGGAAAAGAACCTCCTTTGAGAACAGGGTATGGGCTTATCTTCTTCACTGTGTGTGTCTACATTTTCCAAAGTTTCCAAATACCAAGTTCCCTACACTGAAATAGATAGGTTTTGCTCTTGTAATAAGAGAACAATACAATAAAACACTAAAAAGAGATAGACTATACAAGGAGGAGTAAACAATTATCTTCACAGCAATTATCTTCACAGCAGTTGAAATCCAAACTTTGGAAGAAGATTTTTATTAGCACTAAGAGTAATGTTATGATAAGATAAGTATGGTTTACGAAGTGTTTTATACACATTTTCCAGTGTATGTCAGCAGTTGAGAAAGGCCAAGTTCCTCCCACAGGTTGACTACCACCTAAATGCTGGCTTCCTTGATATATAAGAGAGGTGTGAGGAACCCAGGGAGTCAGTCCCAATTTCCCTCCACATTCATAAATTTATTCAACAAATATTGAGCATCTGTAATATTTCAGATAAATACAACGTACTCTAAATATAACAGAGGATAGAATAAACATGGAAACCTACTGCCCAGTTGATGAAATAGGAGAAAAGGTAAATAGATAAAAATAATTAAAAAATTTAATCCATGCTATGAGGTAGGCAATTCCCTCCAACCGAAAAACTCCAGGATCATACTCTAGTTGAACCAGATGGTGTATTACTAGTTGCAGTGAGGAGAACACACACCATATGGAATTGTAGGCCCCTCAGTCAGAGGGTGTTAGGAAGAGCCTGGTTGGGTGATTTGGGAGAGGACCTAAAGAAGTGGGGGTCTGATCCATGTTGGATACTGTCAGAGAAAGGGTGTGCAATTCTATAATCAAGTACAGAAGCAGCAGTAACATTTAGTACAAGACAGAAAAGTTTGGTATTTTGTGGGTTGTACATGGTCTGGTTTTGTCTGTACTTAGACAAAATGATGAAGTGGACTCACTTTGTTTCATTGTATTATGGTCTCAAAGTAGCCTTGTCTGAATTTGATATTCTGTGAGATTGTTTATGTCTCAGAACAGAATAATATGGTCTAGTTGTGAAGGTCAAGACAGCTTCTGAATGTCAGTGGCTTCTCTCTCTCTCCTCTCTCTCTTTCTCAAAGGGAACAAAGGAGGGACTGCAACACAAACAACAGGAGAGAAATCTGTATTCACTGTAGGTGTTCAGGGTTACTATTATCTTCTGCAGAATTTTATCATGAGGAATCTGTAGAGGGGCTTCTAAAAAGACACATTAGTTTGCGATGCAATTGGTTTTGTGTGTGTGCATGATACACGCTTTTGAAGAGTCTTGGCCAGATGACTTTATTTTATTTTATTATTATTTTTTTTATAAGAGAAAGTTTATTTAGAAAGTCAAAGAAGTAGAAGAAGTGAGCTGTAGAAGAAATGGTATCAGGAAACAAGTTATAGAGGCAAAAGAAGGGCCCTTGAAGCTTGGGAGAAAACAAAGTACACTCAAAAAGAAGATTCAAGTGGACTTGGTCTAGGGAGTAAGCAAGTGGGGCTGGGTTATCTTAAAGTCCTTTTAGTTGAGCTTGTCTGTGGTAATCTCTTCTGTACCCCTGATAAAACAATACGTACCTGTTCAGTGACCAAGTGGTGGTCCTTTGTAACTGGTCAATAAGTAGTTTTGAAGATCACCTATTTATAACTCACAGTAACACAGGCCTACAACACTCCTCTTAAACAGAGGCCATTCCAATAGTTCCACTACCTATGATGGCTACTGTGATAGCAGCTGGAGGTTAAATAATGGCACTGAAGACAGTAAAAAAATGAAGTGTGTTTTATTTGTTTCAATTCCCTAGCCTACTTAAGTTCATTGCTCTCCCAGCTTTCTATTTTTATTAGAAAAACTCTATTAAGAAGATGTTTGTACGCATTGAATGCTGTCTCAACTGCCATGGCAACAGTGTGTTCTTAGTCAAGTGTTTGATGTCTAGATTATACACTTGGAAATTTTTTTTAGAAATTTTTAAAATAATGCTTAAAATAATGGATCTGTTTCTAAAGTAATAACTTTAGACACAGAATTCTTGCTTAGAGAGCTACAGAATTAAAAATGAGAGAAGGGTGGGAGATAAGGAAATGAGGATGCTTATGAAGAAAAGCTGTGTCTTTCACAAAAACAGAAGGCTTGCAAACATCTCCTGTTGGCATATATACTTTCCAGCACCACCACGCAAATGTAAAGTACAGGGACAAATGGCAAACGACTGGTCTGTGAGTCTGGAAACCCTGCTTCCAAATTCTGGCTCAGCTACTAAGCATGCTACTGAGAGCTGTGTGATCCAGCTTCCCTATCTGGAGAGTGAGGAAGTTGGTGTACAGATAGCTAAGGTCCATTGGCTTCATGCTTCTGTGATTAGGGGTTTTCCTTCTTAGGCCATCCTCTCAAGAACCTTTTCCTTTTATTTCTTCATAGGTAAAGCAGTGTGGTATTAATAGCTCAAGCTTGGAATGTAAACAAACGTTAGTCCAAACCCTGGCTCTGCCTACTTGCTACATATCCTTGGGAAGATTCTTTACTTGTGAAATGGATCTTATAATAGTAAACACCTCATAGGGTTGTTGGGAGAATTGATATCAGTTTAATATTAGTTTCTACCTCACATGTTGAGGAAAATTGACAGTTTAATATTAGTATCTACTTCTTATGCTGTGTGGATTATATGAGATGATACACATAAAACTTGCTCAGTATTGCATTTGACCCATCAAAAACAAATAATAAACACTAACAAATATCAATACAACCTTAAAGGCCTCTTTCCATTTAGAATGGTCTTTATGCACAGTCAGCCATCCATGCAGAATTAAAAATACACAAACAAAAATGCTTTAAGATAAAGTAAGAATATTTTGAGTTACAGAGTATTTGCAAAATTGTGGTGCATATTCACATTTCTAAAACTATTTAACATCCATTCCCTAAAGCCAATTGATTTGTACCACTAAACCCACCACTGGGATTATTCAGGCCTGGGTTCCAGGGTAAAATGGTTTTCTGCACAGCCATCTAATGAAATTGCTCCATGTGATTATGCCCTAGGTCAAAGCCTTTTCAAGCTAAATTGCCTTTGGTGAATGAAGGTTTACCTGCCAGGCTTTCCAGTTTTTACACTATATCTTAATCTTGCTGTGTAGTTCTTCTAAAAGCAGCCTGCTATTTGGATCAGTCTCCGACGCTAAGTTACCTGCACATATGAGTGGAGTCCTACTTGTATGTTTTGACCTCTGTTGTATACTGCCTGTCAATCATTTAAAATAGCACTCTATGCTACACTCATATTAATATCATGATTACGCCCTGGCTAGTGGGGCTCAGTGGATCGAACATCAGCCTGCAAATCAGTTAGGACACATGCCTGGGTTGAGAGCCAGGTTCCCAGTAGTGGGTGCATGGGTGGCAACCACACATTGATGTTTCTCTCCCTCCCTGCTCCCCCTCTAAGAATAAATAAATAAAATCTTTTAAAGAAATCATGATTACTTTTGATCCCTTTGAATTTAAGAAGACAATTTAAAAATCTACATATGCAAATATTATTTATCAAGTCACAAAATTATAAGTAATCATTAAAAATTCAAACATTGTAGCCATGACTGGTGTGGCTCCGTTGGTTGGGCGTTGGTCTGCAAAGCAAAAGGTCGCCATTTCCATTCCTGGACAGGGCACATGCCCGGGTTGTAGGTTCTGTCCTGAGTTGGGACATGTGCCAGAGGCAACTGCTTAATGTTTCTCTCTCTCTCTTTTCCCTCTCTGCTCTTCTCTCTAAAAATAAGTAAGTAAAAACTTCAAAATAAAAAATTCAAACATTGTAGTGTTAAAGAAAAAGTGATCCATGACACTTGTTAAAGATAATAAAACAGAATTTTTTCAAGGGAGGAAGGCTACTAAAATGCAGCTTTATAGTGGCGGAGATTCCACTTCAACAAGGACAAGTAAGGATTTGTATGCAAGGAGCAGGCTAAATGGAAAATTAGTAAGAGGAACATCAAGGGTAAGGGTAATTCTTACTAGACTAGTGGTTTTCAACCAGTGTGCCATAAAAAATTTTAAAACATGTAATACTTGACTCACTTTACCCTTAGATTGTCAAATAAAAAATAAGATAAAAGCCAACACAACAATAGCCATCCAGTGTGGACGAGTCAAAATTATACCTAATTTTTTTGTCAGATCAACAAAAAATGTTTCAGTGTGCTGCAGAATTTTAGTACTTTATTTATGTGTGACATGAGATGAAAAAGGTTAAAAATCACCACAGTAGACCCAACAGAATTCTGAGTGAAGGCAGGCCAGAATGATAAGACACTGAGGGTGGGGCATGAAGAATTTGATCAGATACTAAAAGCAGGCAATGTTTTAAAAACTAACTTTAGCAGGGTTCTTGTTCAAACTGGATTCTGCAAGGACACAGATCCCACTTAGTTGAATTAGAGACTTAAAGGTGCCTCATTAAAGTTAAGCCAAGGAGAGGAAGTTTGTCAGTAGAAGTAAACATTCTAAAGTGATAAACTCCCATAACCCCACCCAGGGACAAAGTCTCTATTAATATAGTGTGCAGTCTTCTAAATTTGGTCTATGCCTATACTAACTTCATCTGAATAAAGATTAAATTGCTATTACAAAAGGATTGGTGACTATAAAACACAGAGGCTTATTTTAGTCTCAATTAAAAATGCTAATGTGAGAAAGGGCTATATAATGTGTGACCAATTACATGACATTGTGGAAAAGTCAAAACTATGGAAACAAAAAGAAGGTCAGTTGTTGCCAGGGGTTGGAACAGAGGGGTAGGGGGAAGGATGAATAGGTAAAGCACAAGGCCTTTTTTGGGACACAAAACTATTCTATGTGATATTGCAATAATAGATATATGTCATAATACATTTTTCAAAACTCATAGAATCTACAAAACAAAGAGTACCCTCTAATGTATACTGTGGACTTCAGTTAACAATAATCATCTACTGTAACAAATACACAGCACTAATCCATGATGTTACTAACAGGGTGTCAAGGTGTTATTGACAATTCTCTATACTCTCGAATTTTTTTTAAACCTTAAACTACCCAAGAAAACAAAGTCTTTTTTTTTAATGCTTTTTTTAAGGTGAGAATTCCAGGCTTATTAGGGAGATTCTGCTCCATATGATCATTCAAGGACTCAGTGCTCTGCTATCCCCATTGTCGTTGTCAGCATAGTTAGAGAGAATCCACCATTACATCCAGATTCCAGCTGGTGAGAAGGAAGAAGGGAAAGTTGAAGAGGCATGCCCACTGTCCAAGAACCTAGACCTACAACTACTCCAAGCCATATTCTATTTTAAGAAATTAGTCACTTGACCACACCTAACTGCAGGGAAAGCTGGAAAATATCTAAAAAGTGCCCAGGAAGAAGGTAAGATTATGGTGAACAGACAGCATACACAAATGCATATTCATATTTTATATTTTTATTATGCATTACATATAACTATATTATATTTTTATTTACAAAAATAGGATAATAGCACAGAAGGTACTATTTTGCAACTATTTTTCAAATTTATGATTTACACAGGACATTTTTACATGCTTTTTGGCTACCTAATTCTTCATGATGGTTATATACGATTCTATTTACAGATTGCCACAATGTATTAACTGATCCCTAAACTTTTAACCAATTAGGAAGTTTTATATTGTTCTAATTTTTTTATTTCACTTCTCCAGACTAGTCCACAATCTTTACTTACATGTTTGCATAGTGGCCTGTACTTTTCCTTTGTTTGGGATTAAATAATATTTAATTAAATACATTGAATAATTTGACTTTTTTTTTTTACAATTTTGAATTAAAGTATAGCAAAATCACAAATTGGGTGACTTGTTGTTTAGTCCATATGTCCTCTTCTGGCACATAAACTTTGTGAGAGTCCTCCATCAAATCTGGGGCTGCAGCTGTCCTGTTCACTAACAGATCTCCAGAACCCAGCCCTGCACCTACTATAACATCAATGTTCAATAAATACATGCCAATTGAATGGTGAGTGTGTAACTGACTAAATATCAGTATTGTTACAGACTTCACAGTGTGCTTCTGGGATAATTCATAAAGCAGAGTTGCCTGATTAAATTCACAAGCATTTTGTATTTTTATAGATATTGTCTTGCAAAGAGTTTCTACGAGTTCATACTCCCATCAATAGATAATAAGAGGAAATATTTTACCACACTTTTAAAAACAGGTGTAGGTTTTTACAACCAAAATACATAAGACGAAAGAGAGGAATTACTTTAAATCAAATTATTACATCTCTACCATTGTGAGGAGGTGAGAAATGTTATTTTTAGTTTGGGGGAAATTTTAAAAAGATAAAATAGAGCTCCCTTTCAATAAGAGACTTAGGTGTATTGGACTTTGTAAAATTTCCAAACATTATTTGATCTTTGATCCACCTCAAATATGTATTCATACATATGAGGGAGACCGCCTGCAAAAAAGAATTATCTTCTGGAGGGCAGATTTCTTGTAGTACAGGCTTCCCCAGTTAGGTGAGTGTTCTAGGAACCCATCTGTATCAGTGTACCAACTGGTGTTACTGTGAGAGGCTGTGTTCGGCTTCAATGAATTTTTTGAAGATTCTTCCAACACATTTGACCATTTCATGATGGGTGATTTACAAGCTCACTTGTCCATACTGTGCTGAGTGTTTAGCAGTTTTTGACCAAAAATGGCATGACCTCCATGTCTTATCCTCCCTATTTACCCAAACTCAACCTATGAGAATTTTTTTTGGTTTCCCCAGATGAAAAAAAGTCCTCAAAGGGAGACATTTTCCCAGTGTTGAAGAGGTGAAACAAAAAACAGCAGAAGCACTAAAAGGCATCAAAATCAATGAGTTCAAAAACTGTTTTGGGCAGTAGAAAAAACATCTCAACAGGTGTATTGCATCAAAGGAAGAGTATACTTTGAAGGTGACTGAAGTTTAAATATGTAAGAATAAAGACACAATTTTTTGTCCTGGCTTGTGTGCTTCAGTGGACTGAGTGCTGGCCTGTGAACCAAAGAGTCACCGGTTCAATTTCTAGTCAGGACACATGCCTGGGTTGTGGGCCAGGTCCCCAGTAGGGGTCACGCAAGAGGCAATCACACATTGATGTTTCTCTTCCTCTCTTTCTCCCTCCACCTCTCTCTAAAAATAAATAAAATATTTTTTGAAAGACTATTTTTTATAAACAAATTCTGGGGATTTGGGGGTCCCTCCTCATATATGATGTGTTATTGCAGTTGCTTGATATTTTTCCTCAAAAAATAAGATTACATAGTAAATATTTAGGTACAGCTCCCCCCCCATCTCTCTCTGCCCTGCCCCTTTCCCAGGTGTGTTTGTTCACCCTGCCTCTCTCTAAGCTCCAAGGGCCCTTTTTTTTTGCCTCTGCATCTTGTTTCCTGAGCCCATTTCTTCAACAACTCACATCTTCTACCTCTGGAAAAAAAAACTAAATATTTAAAACTTTTTATTGAACTATAATATAATACAGAAACATGCACATATCTTAAGTTTTTGGTTCAAAGAATTTTCAAAAACTGAATATACTCATGTAACTAGCATCTGGATAAAAAAAACTGAACACTATCAGCACAGCACCTGTAAAGCCCATTGAATAACAGCTTTCATCTAATTATGTCTACAAATTCATGGTATGTATAATAGTAATAGTAGTAATATGCTTTTTATATTGATATATTTAAAACACATTTGTACCTATCTATATATGTTATTGTATAGAGGTTCATACTGAAGTTTTCTCCTGAATGTCCTTCATTGTTACACAGGGTACTTTAAAGACAGGTCAGTAGAGATAAATAGAAGACCTATCACGTCATGCGTGGTTAAAATTAAAGCCACTGATTACCCTGCACATTCCTAGAGTGTTCCAGTTAGTGAGTGCTGAAAGCCAACCACGCAAGTCATGGAAACAGCTGAGGACTCTATGTGACATGTAGTGACGAAGGATGATTCAGGCCCATGGGCTATTATTAGAGCAAGCAAATGTTAGATGTGTAAACAGATTATTAAATAATCCCTTTGGAAGAGGAAGGAGAAAAGGAAAAGTGAATCCGAGTCCCTGGCGCTTTTTCTCTCCAAACTGTACTAGTCATAATCCAAATGCAGTGTCTGCCCGTATCCTTGTAGCTCTGGTTCTTGGACTCCACATGTCTGCTGCTTGTGCTCAGGCAGATTCCTGTGGCCTGAGTCAAGCTCCACGTGTCTACTGTCCCTTTGAGTGAACTCAGGGTCACTGCTCTTCAACTATGATTGCTATTTTCTCAGGCTTTTGAAGAGTGTCAGATACGACCCTGTATTTTATTTTTTATTTATTTATTTTTTCTTTTTCTTTTTTGTAGAGGGGCCATGTGTGTTTGTGACTTTAGAAGTTCTTGGCCTGTAGGAAGACACAGTTTTCCTGTTATTGAAATGGGAGGAAGAGAGGGCAATGTGAGAGCTGTGAGCGTCTGTGATGTGGCCTGCCGAAACCCTAGATGCCAGTGGAGGGGGCGGAGCCCTCATGGCCCTCATCAATAGGCCTGTGGAGATGCATCATGGGTTCATTCAGTTATTTGTTGTCTCATTCATCCAACGGTTACTAGTGGGGTTGGCCACTCACCAGGAAGCTAGAGGGATCCCCCCACTGGAGGGGAAGCACTTCAGTTTTGGAGGGAGATAGGGAGGGCTGTGGTCCCAGCGTCTCTGCTACCCGTGTGCTGGAGGGGGGGGGGGAGGCAGGCACTTGTTGTCCTGGGATATCAGGTTCCTCCCCTGTAAGTGGGCACAGGTCCCCACAGCCGCTGATGTGGGACTTGTATGGTGGTCAGTGCTGTGGGCTATGAAAAAATTCACAAAGAGAAGAGAGCCTAGAGTCAAGTTTTATTCACTCTCCAAGAGAGGAGAGGGGCATGATGTGAAGAGATACACCAGCCCACACCGTATTTTATGATTTTGTTTGAGTGGTAGTTATCTTACATTTGAAGGCCCAAGCATGAAATATAAGCGTTTGTCAGCAGAGTAAGTGGGATCAAAGCAGAAGCTAATACCACTTTCCAGTAGAAATAGAACCAATTATGTAATAACAAATTTAGAAAAAGAACTATCCTCAATGTACACAAATTTGATTTTCATTTGGTAGATCTCATCGACATTTAAAATATCCCCGTAAATTAGGGAAGTTGCCTACTGAACAAACTTAATAGAATAATATTATATTGAATGAAACCAATGTTTAAGTATAAGAAGATTACAACTTCTTGTATGACAGCATTTTTGCCTACTTTTTTCATTTAATCCATATAATGCTGCAATGAATTAGTTACTATTTTTGTTGCCATTTTATACTGGAGGATACAGAGTGTCAAAGAGAGGACTTGCTCTCAGTTACACACCTGGTAGGGGATAAGGGGAGAGAACGCAGGTCTGATTGTCTCCCCAGGTTGCTCTCCTAAATATTATGTTCTACAAAATGACCTCATATTCTTTGAGCTCAATTATTCTAATCCTTGGCCCGAAATATGAATGGTAATATGAAAATGGGTCAAAAACAAAAGTTGTGGATTTACAAGCCACTTGTCCCACCACTTTTAATAGCACCTGTTACATAGGTACAAAGCAAAACACTTTTCATGGATGTTCCTGTTTACTTCTATATAGACCAGCTTCCAGGTTAGGTTTAGAGAGGTTGAGAAGCTGGCTCAAAGTCAAGCAGGCAAGAGGTGTGGCAGTGGGGTTTGAACTTGGTCTGCCAATCTGACTCCAGACTGTACTATCTCTAAAAATGGATTTTTATACATCAGAAAGTAGCACACTACCATTTTTTGCCTTTGTTAAAGTGTGACCGTGATGAATCTTGAAGAGGCATGGTTCTCTGCAGTCAAGCCTGCCCCTGTTGTTTGTGAGGACAGGACATGAGCCCAAATAGAGACCCACATACCATGTGACTAAATATTTAAATATAAACCAAGCTAACACACAGTTAAACAAATCATGTCCAATCTATTCTCAGAAGATATACATTTATGATAATCTGGAAGGCCAGGTTTCATCTCACATTCTCTGTCTCTTCAGCATTAGAAGCCAGAGGGTTACTGCTGCACGGAGGCCAACCCTTACCCTTCCCTACCCACTCAGTGAAAGGTCTCGTGCTGTGCTTGTGATCCTTGAGGCTCTAAACTATGCATCACCCACCAGGGCCCTGCGTGCATACCTGGCTGCACAATGTGCTCTTGGGAAGGGGGACCCAAAGCAGAAGCTGGGACAAGCCCTCTAAATCAACCTGGGGCCATTTGGATAGAAAAATCTGGGGTCCCAGTACTTTGGAGCATGATCTAGGAGGAGGCAGGGAGCTGGTGGGCACGTCTCTGGCCCCATCTCTTCTCTAAGAGGCTATAGCTGGAGGAGACCAGAGCAAAGCTCCCCATGCATAGGACCCTTCCTACTGGGGCTTATGGGACAGATATTGCTGGTTCTCAGAGGCATTTTCAAAGAAGCATCCTTCAAAGAGCCAACATTTTCTTTTAGAAAGAATTCCAGTCTTTTAACCTTATCTGAGTTCTAACACATTAAAGGTCATCCAGTGCATAAATCCCAGCTGTAATTCTTTAATTCTTTTCTTGTCTTCATAATTTTCTACCAGCTCACCCTATGCCAAAGCCCCATCAACCACATATCCCCCCAATAAAGAAAGACACCCCCAAAGAAAATTCAGCTCCATTCCTCTGTCCTCCTATCCTCTCTTCTTCCTTCCACCTTTCCCTTCTCCCCTTCCTGCCTCCTTTTTTCTTTCTGAAGGTCCCTTTTCACTCCCAGCTGTGTATTATGTAAACTCAATTAGCTCTTCTTAAGAAACATTTCTTCTTTCTTTTCTCATTCAGGTTCCACTCATTCTCAGATTTTATATCACAGACGTTTTTAACCAAGAAAGAGAGGACCACTTGGAGGTGGAGGTGGAGATGGGGGGTGCTTGTGGTGGGGTGGGGAGATATTCAAAGAAAGTGAGTGGACAGAGCAAACTCCCTGGGGTGGGAGGTTAAGTGAGGCATAGAGTTGATATGGAAAGAAAGACCATCGGCCTTGGCTGGGATCTGAAAATGAGACTCAGGTAGACTTAAAATAAATTGAATATATTTTGTCTCTTCTTTGGGGAAAACCTCTAATGTGAACACTGAAAATCTAACTTACAGAAATAAAATTTAAGAGATCATTAAAAATGTATGAGAACTTCCGGGCTGTTTTTTTACAGCTCAGTTTGACTTCTTGCCTATTGTGTATTTTTGTATGCTTGTTTTCTTTTAAAAATAACATCAGAAAAATCATTTTTAAAAGCCAGATGTACCTTTAATTCTTCAGAATGCACACCTGGGTGCCCTGGCAGGTGTGGCTCAGTGGGCTGAGTGCCAACCTGCAAACCAAAAGGTTGGCAGTTCGATTCCCGACCAAGGCAATTCCTGGGTTGCAGGCCAGGTCCCCAGTGGGGTTGTAGGAGAGACAACTGATTGATGTACCTCTCACACATCAATGTTTCTCTCCCTCTCTTTCTCCCTCCCTTCCCTACTCTCTAAAAATGAGTAAGTGAAAGGTTGTATAAAAAAACACCTGGGAAACCCAATGTACATATTACTAGCTATATAATATTGAGGAGAGAGACCACATTTATATAACTTTTATTTAGTATATTGTTATAGTTATTCTATTTTGTTATTGCTTATTGTTGCTAATTTCTTACTGTGCCTAATTCATAAATTGAACTTCATCATAGATATGTAGGTATAGGAAAAAAACATAGTACATATCAGGGTTCAGTACTATCTGTGGTTTCAGGCATCCAGTGGGGTTCTCAGAACATTTCCCCTGAACATAAGCTGAGACTACTGTACAGTGGCTTAAAGAATTTGTTTTATTCTCACTCACATAAGAGTTCCAGGTTTAGGGGGAAGGGAGGAAAGACTCTGCTTTAGTCCTCATAAAGTCTTTAGGCTTATGGTGGTTCTAACAACTGAATTCCAAGGTCACCCGGAGTGTGGCCCTCCCAGTCAGTCAGAAGGGCGAAGAGCTTGAGCAGATCTGTGCATGGGCAGTTGTAGGGCAAATGTCACTCCAGCCCCATTCTACCAGTGAAAACTTAGTCACATGGCCCGAGTCAACTGTAGGAAAGGCTGCTGAATGCAAGCCTAGGGAAAAGGGGAGAAGAGGTTTGGTCAGTGGTGTCTCTACTGTCATGCCATCACCTAGCATTCTATGTCTATGCGCTGCAGAGCAATGGATTTTAAAGGGCTCTCCAGGGCCAGGAACCTATCAAAAAATACCCGTTCTTTCTTCTGATAATTTATACACGAATGCTGTGCATCTTCAGAGAGCTTCATTTTAAAATAAAGATGAATTCTATTTTAGTAAACTATAAGATTTATTATAGTTTATAATATTTGTTATAGTCTATAATATAAGTATAGACTATATAATAGACTGTATAATAGACTATATATAGACTGTATAGTCTGATAATACAAATATAAGATTTAATATAGTCTATAATATTTGTTAGTCAGTGTAACATAGTAGTTACACTGGGTCAAAAATACTGGAGTATGAATCCACACTCTGCCACTCACTAACCACATGACTTTGGACCTCAGCCTACTTATCTATAAATTGGCTACAATAATGAAATTTCCTTTCACAAAGCTGATACCAATCAAAGAAGAAAATGTGTAAAGAATGCATAATTGGACAGTTTGGTCCGTAGTAAACACTAAGTAAATGATAGATTGGCTAATATTATTATAAAAGAAAATTAGCATATTGATAGAATTTACCAAAGCAAGTCCTCAGCTATCCACCAGAAACTTTGGCTGCTATGAAATGCATGACAATGATGCAAAAACTCCTACTGCAAATATTTACTTTCAGATCATTGGAATTTCCACAATTTTCCAGGTGATGAATTTATTGTCAAGCCAGTATCAGAGTTTGGAGTAACTGTGATGTTTACTCTCTGGTCATCTTCCTTCTAAATATAAAATACTTTAGTGTAGCTTCATCAGAATGAGTGCTGCTGTGGGCTGTTTGGGTAACTCTAGAGGAAGCAGTAATGTACACTTGCATCAGATATTTTGGACCATAATTTTGCGGTCACTAAATCTTAAGACATGAATGCATTGTGGTTCAAATATGAATTATCCTTATAATTCTTTCTAAGCTGTTTCTGCAGTTCTGAGTAACTTTTTCCACTAAAAGTGAGACGAGGTGGACTTTGAAGTCTTTGGTGCCACTCAAGTGGATCAGTCAAAAGAGTTTTAAAACATACACAAAAAATACTATTCAAGACTACATGGAATCTTTGTTGTTTTTTTGGAAAGTAATAATTTTTCAAAAACTATTAACAAATCTTAGAGCACAGAATATAGAAACTATGCAGTAATTGTCTTCTAAACTTGATACTAGTCCTACCTTTCCAAACATTATATTTAATTCTGGGCTTTGTGTCTAAAAGGAGACAGAAAACTTGGAGAGAGTTTAAAGAAAAGCCATAAAAATGGTTAAAGGTTTGGGAAACAAGGCCCATGAGGACAGGCTGAAGAGACTTTGCTTACTCTGCCTGCAGCGCAGAGCTGGAGCCCAAACTTGAGGAAAGATTTCAACTGAAGGACAGCTATTGTCTCTCATCTACCACATAGGAAAAAATTAAGTTAAATGTGAAATAGTCTGACAATAGAAAGAACAAAGAAAGGCCATAAGGACATAGAAACCCCCTTGCAAAGTATTATTACAAACAGGGTAGATTTCCAATTGCAGACTGATTTTTGGACTCTCTGATGATGAGAAATGTATATATTGTTCTTCGGAAATTTCTTTCAGCCTTATGATATTAGGATCACTTCTGTTTCTCTAAGTGAATAGTTAGGGTTAAGTTACAAATGGTAAGATGCCAACTTTAAAGTTGTGTTTAAGATCTCAATCAGACCCTTATGATCTACATGAATAATAAACTTCTTGGTAAATCAGGAAATGTGACTCAGTAATTATAATAACAGAGCGCTTGTGCAGAGCCAACAGCACAGGCTGGCGAGGCGACCCGCAGGCGCTGCAGCTGGTGGCCTGGGACCTGGAGTGGGGCTCCGATGCTGTGCTCTTCTCGGGGGTGGGGATGCGGAAGCTCCACATGGGCGGGATTGCTGAGCCACATGTGGTCTGGCTGCTGTCCGGACCCTACCTGCGGCAGGTGCCGGGTCAGCGGGTGGAGTGGGGCCGCGCGGTGGGTCCCTCCCTCTCCCCCGGCTCCCTGCAGGGGTGGGTTTGGCAGAGGCACAAGGGTTTTCCTGTGAGGTCTCTGGCTGTGATGTAGCGCAACCCCAACCTCAGCCCCCTCCTCTGCCCAGAGAGTTGTCTTGCGAGAATACCTGGAACTGGGAAAGTGGTCATTTTGACCCATGTGGACATTTTCAGTTCTAGGTAAAGGACGTGGACCTCTCAGTGGGGCTGTCACCGTTGTTTCCCTCCCTCAGCTTCTCACTCCAAGAACTGGATGTGGCATGTTGGTCCCATCCCAACTGCTGAGAGAAGGAAGGGTGTGGGTGCCAAGGAATGATGCCTTTGGGGGCCTTTGTGCTGTGAGGACATTTCCTTGGGTCAGTCCCTGGCCCTGGCCATGTGTCCTTATTGAGCACTTGAAAAGTGACTCCTGTGATCAGGAAACAATTTTTAATCTCGTTTAATGTTAATTCAAATTTTAAAACCAAAGCAGTATAGATATTTAAGTGTTTATGTGCTGATACTATTTGTGTTAGGTTGGATTAAATAAAGTGAGTTACTAAAAAAATTATTATAACAAGAGTAATGAAGGTAAGAATACAGTTCTGTTGATGTTTAGAGCAATTCATTAATTATTAGAATATTTAATCTTCCCAATTACAGCCTTGCTTCACTGATAACCCTAGAAATGAGGGGAGAAATCATAGGGCATTATGTTTATTCTATATTAGGCTTAATTGTGAATGCACTTACATGGCAGTTTTAATAATTAGGAAACTTGATTAAGATCAGAATGTCATAAGCAAACATGTACCTTTATCTGTAGAGTTCTTTACTTGATATTTGTTTTGAACACAGGCACTCTAAAGAGCTTTGCAGACTGACCAAAGTACAGATGATAAGCTGTATAAACGTGCTCACCAAAGTTAGGAACTAGGCATACTGAGCATTTGCTTGGTTTTAGGAAGGTTTAAAATGAAAGTTTGCAAGACACATCCCATCCTCACAAAAACTAAACATACTAAAGAAACGTATGTTGTACGTGTTAGAAGGATCATGCTACTTATTACTAAAATAATTTTTTAAACCAAACTGGTTTAAAGTATTGACACACCAGAATTTTGGAGGAGCCACTATATCAAGCAAAGAAATTTTAAGATTTGATTTTAGATATTGGTTTGACAGCAAAGTAAGTATATTTGCCAAACTTGATTAACCTAAATCTAATAATGAAGAAACAAGTAAAGAAATCCAGAAGGTAGAACTTTGTTCAAGATTCTTGGGGGGAAAGTCATTTTTTTAAGGCAAGGAAATTGTTGTAAATTAAGAACTAAAGAATAACCAAACGCAACATACAAATCCTGGTTGGAACACAGATTAAGAAAACAAAAAGCCCAGCTATGAGACATTTTTTGGGAACAATTGAGGAAATTCAAATATGAATAGTATATTAAATGGCGTTCTACAATTAATGTTAATTTTATTAAATGTAATCATTATATTGTGATTGATTATATAAAATAACTCTTTACTCTTTTTCATTCACTTTTGACTTATTTAATAATATTTATTGAGACTCTGTTAGTTCAAGGCACTGTACTTGGTGTTAGGAGATCACAGTGAAATAAATAGACATTGTTTTGGTCATTGGGTAACTTAATTTGTGCATGATTTCTGGCATGAACTTTATTTTTTGCATTTATAAATTCTTTTCAGTATGTTTTTAAATTTGTACCAATAGCATAAACTCAGGCTCTCAAAGAAACATTAAAAAAATTTACCTATTACTACATATTTTCCTATTAGTAGTAAATAAATTTGGAACAAATTTAGTAACAGGTGGTAACTTCAGTACACAAGGCACATGTGATATAGATAGATATTATAAATGCTTGCAATGTATTTTAAGAAGTCCTTATTCTTGTTTAATTCTCTCTCCCTCTCTTTTGCTCCATATGTGTATATGTGTATATATGTATGAATGGCCATCTGAAATCTTTCTCTTTTTTTTGCTAAACATGGAACAAATAACTTAATTAACAAAACAAATAAAAAACATAGCATATACAAATTTGCATGTATATGTGCATAGATATTAGGTAGACGAAGCAAATGTGACAAAATATTAAAAGTGGCAGTGACCAGAGGGGAGAGGGGAGGGAATTTCAGGGGAGAAGGGAAGGGTTTACAGGAACAAATATAGAGAACACATGGACAAAACTACGGGGCTTGGAAATGGAAGGGAGGTGGGGAGGGATGGGTGGGTGGGCTGGAATGGGAATAAAAGATAGAAACTGTACTGAATAATCTAAAATTAAAAAAAAAATAAAATAAAAAAATAAAAAGTGGTGGATTAAGGAAAAAATATATATGTTCACCCTGGCTGGTGTGGCACAATGGACTGAGTGCTGGTCTGCAAACCAAAGGGTTGTCGGTTCGATTCCCAGTCAGGGCACAGGCCTGGGTTGCTGGCCAGGTCTCCAGTAGGGGGCGCATGAGAGGCAACCACACATCGATGTTTCTCTTCCTCTCTTTCTCCCTCCTTTCCCTTCTGTCTAAAAATAAATAAATAAAATCTTTTAAAAAATATTTGTTCATTGTCCTATTCTTTCAACATTTTTGCAGTTTTTTTTCAAATTATCAAAACAAAAATGGTGGGGAGAGGCATGGAATTGCTTCGAAACAGTGCAGTTAACAAACACCAATATATAATTAAGAACCCATGTAATATTTGAATTAACAAGAGAAGTAAACTTTTTGTGGTTACTACTTTCTTGTAGCCTCTCTTTCTCTCAGTTTAATAATTGCCATTCAAGAAGTATTTGCTTTAGATACTAAAACTAAGCAATTAAGTGCTATAGAAATTAAATACGAAACAATAAGTAATAAATCATTTTATAATATAAGTATGTCATCTTTACATTATTTATCTTAAACTTATACAGAGCTATAGGTCAATTATATCTCCATAAAATTAGAAGAAATAAGTGCTATAAAAATTAAAATGTATAGCCATTATGTTATATCACAATTCTCTTTATCCTCGTTATCAGAAATCCCAGCAGTGTTTGCCTTTACAATAATTTCTAGTAATGAAAAAAAGTGATAACAGTTAGGACGTAATCATTAAAATGCTTTGAGTTTGTATTCTTCAATATGTCACACTATAGACCATAGGCTGTAATTTTATTAGTAGCCTTAATGGTTCATGGACTTTATTTAAGCAGATTGTCCACTGAGTTAATTCCATTAATCCAAACTGTCACAATTCTAAAATATTTTTGTGTTCTGATTTTGTGAAGTGTAAATAATTGATGAAACTGTAGCAAACTCAATTCAATTTGCCAGTATTAGCCTTTTTATTGCCTTGGTCTATCAAAATACTACTCACTATATTCATTTATGATTTGCCAAATAAGTTGTAACTTGCATATTTGATATTTAGCTGAGGGAATCCTTCTGGAATGCTACAGACATGTTTTGCTTTGTTTATTGAATTATTTGCAATGTCTTGCAAAAAAAGGACTCAGCTGGATCATAAAGGGCTACACCCAGTAAATGCTTCAGAAACACAGGTTGGACAGAGCATTTTGTTTTCTGCTCAGTACTTGCCTGAGTCATCAAATGACTTGTTGGATCTTGAGAGCTTGCTTAAGCAGAATGAACTTGAGGCATAAATCAGAGCAACTGTGGTGTGCTTATTTCACATCAAGCTCAATAAATGATCTGCTGACTTTTTCCTTGTAATATTCATGTTACAAGTTTTCTTCTGAAGCAGTTAGTATTGAAACAATGGTTGAATTCTCCTGTGTTATATGGGTATTAAACATTTTGGGACATGCAACACATTCTTGCAAGAAGAGACAAAACATTACATAGTGACATGGGAGTAATATTCTATGTTTTGTGCAAGGCAAGTTCAAAGGTCTCATATCAATAACAAACAGAAACCTAGTAGTTATGATGTAATTATTTCTTTCTGGGTAAAATCAAGGTTTGTGTCATGGATACATTTGTAGTTAATCATTTGGTACATAATATATGTAATATATGATAATAGATGATAATACATGTAATAAATGATATGGATCATAACTGAGGAATAACAATTTTGCACAGAACCATCTTCAGAAAGGTCCACCATTGCCCACATCAGGCTTTTTTTTAAAGTACATTTTATTGATTATGCTATTACAGTTGTCCCAATTTTTTTCTCCTTTGCCTCCTCTGCCTGGTATCTCCCTTCCCTCCAGCAATCCCCTCCTTTAGTTCAGGTCCATGGGTCGTGCATATAAGTTCTTCGGCTTCTTCATTTTCTGTATGATTCTTAACCTTCCCCTGTCTATTTTGTACCTACCAATTATGCTTCTTAATCCCTGTACTTTTCCCCCCATTCTCCCTTTTCTCCCTCCCTGCTGATAACTCTCTGTGTGATCTCCATTTCTATAATTCTCTTCCTGCCCTAGTTGTTTGCTGAGTTTGTTTTTGTTTTTTTAGATTCAGTTATTGACAGTTATAAGTTTATTGTCATTTTACTGTTCATAGTTTTGATCTTTTTCTTAAATAAGCCCCTTTAATATTTCATATAATAAGGGCTTGGTGATAATGAACTCCTTCATCTTTAACTTGTCTGGGAAACATTTTATCTGCCCTTCCATTCTAAATGATAGCTTTGCTCTATAGAGTAATCTTGGGTGTAGGTCCTTGCTTTTTATCACTTTGAATACTTCTTGCCAGTCCCTTCTAGCCTGCAAAGTTTCTTTTGAGAAATCAGCTGATAGTCTTATGGGAACTCCTTTGTAGATAACTCTCTCCTTGTCTCTTGTTGCTTTTAAGATTCTCTCTTTATCTTTAATCTTTTACGTTTTAATTATCATGTGCCTTGGTGTGTTCCTCTTTGGGTCCAACTTCTATGGGACTCTCTGTCCTTCCTGGATTTGTATGTCTATTTCCTTCACAAATTAGTGATGTTTTATTTTTTTCATGTAAGTTTTCCACTTCTTGCTCTTCCTCTTCTCCTTCTGGCACCCCTATGGTTTGGATGTTGGTGCATTTGAAGATGTCCCAGAGTCTTATTCTCTCATTTTTTTTTTTTTTTTGCATTCTTGTTTCTTCATTCTGTAATGGTTGACTATTTCTTTGTTCCTCATGTTCCAAATCATTGATTTAAACCCTGACTTCCTTCCTTTCACTGTTGGTTCCCTATGGATTTTCTTTATTTCACTTAGTGTAGCCTTCATTTCTTCCCTTCTGTGTTTGCCATGCTCAATGAGCTCTCTAAGCATCCTTATCACCAGTGTTTTGAACTCTGCATGTGATAGGTTGGCTATCTCCATTTTGCTTAGTTCTTTTTCTGGAGTTTTGATCTCTTCTTTCATTTGGGCCATATTTCTTTGTCTCCTTAATTTGGCAGCCTCCTTGTGTTTGCTTCTGTATATTGGGTAGGGATGCTTTGATTGTTTTGGAGCAACTGTTACATTATAAGGGGTGGAGCCTTAAGTATTCTCCAGGGTGGAGCAACCTGCTTTGTGGCTTTGTGGTGCTGTATGTGGGGGAGGGTTCTGAGAGGGAACAATGCCACTTGCTTGGCTCTCACCCATTTCCAGTCACTTCCACCACTCCCCATATGCAACTGGCACCCTTCTAGCTGCTGCCCTGGTGCTGAATCCCAGAGTGGGTAGGTTTGTGTGCATTCTAGGGCTGTGCAGGTCTTTTAAATGGACTCTCCTGAGACATTGGAAGTTTCTTCCACTGCCCCAACCCCCACTGGTTTTTACAGCCAGAAGTTACCAGGCTTTATTTTCCCAGCTCTGGAACCTTGGGCTGTGTGGTCTGACCTGAGGCTTGGATGACTTGCTCCCCAGGTATCCCTCCTGGTTTTTATCCATTACAGGCAAATGTGGGACCACCTGTTTTGCCAGCCACTGCCACTGTTGCCTTGCCTCCACAGCCACACCACATCCTCTCCACCCTGGTTCCCCATCTCCACACTTCCTACCTGTTTGGATGATATTTCTTCTTTAAATTCTTTGTTGTCAGACTTTCTACAGACTGAGACTCTGGAACTCAGTTTTCTTATCCCCATTGATTGCTCGGTGTGCATGTTATATTTCTCTTAGATTGTTAAGAGTTTGAGTAGGATATTAATGTATGTTGATGTTCTACTTTGAGTGAACCTGCATTCAATAAAAGCTGAGTGAATAGCATTGTTACCTTGTGTGACCCATCTATTCCTTGGTGCTGGGATGCTCAGCAGGCAGCAAGCTGAGCAGTTGCCCCGCTGACTTGTAGGAAAGACTGTATTGTGAACATATGCTTGCGACAATTATCTCTATCATTTTCCCTTTGTCCATACTTATTTACCACCTCAAAGAACTGCTTTAAATTTTTAAGACCTGACTTTCCCTTTATCTTTGCTTCAGACCAAATGTCCCTTGCCCATTTCAGAAATTAGAGAGAGTTATCTGAAAATGTGACTGTGTGTTTGTGTATTTGATATAACAAGTGGGATAAACCATTTGTATTTCTTGCCTTGGCTGGTGTAGCTCAGTGGATTGAGAGTGGGCCTGTGAAACAAAGGGTCACTGGTTCGATTCCCAGTCAGGGCACATGCTGGTATTGCAGGCCAAGTCCCCAGTAAGGGGTGTGCGAGAGGCAACCACACATTGATGTTTTTCTCCTCTTTCTCCCTTCCTTCCCCTCTCTCTAAAAATAAATAAATAAAATCTTTTAAAAAATCATTTGTATTTCTTAAATAATTGGAAATTCATAAACACCCCCCAAAATTTTAATATGCCCTGATCTTGTCACATAAGCTGGCTTCAAACTAAAAGGTCAGGTAGACAAGTTCCTCTTCCAGTTTTTCTACTTCTGAGAAGCCTGGACTAGTCCTGTTCCCTGGGTCATAGAGGAGCTATGACATAAAACAAGCAAACTCACACAAAGCTGTGAGTTATTCAGTATTAGGGAGGGTATATCAGAAAGTGTGTCCTCACACAAACAATGAATTGCTGCTACTGGGAATTTGGGCCATGGAACAGAATAGGAGGTATTTCCAAGTTTCACATGAGTCACTAATTCAATAAGCATTTATTGATGACCTTCTATGGCTAGACACTGTAGTAGCTGTTGGAGATACCTAGAAGCCCTTGCATTCAAAGAGCTTGTGATTTAGTAGAGCAGACAGCAAAAACACAATTCTAATACATTGTAATAGAATAAGAGCAGGTAAAAAGACATGCCTAAGATATGGGATGTTACAAGAAAAGAAACTCAAGAAATTGTATTTGCCCAACATCCTCAGCACCTACTTCATTTTGCGTAGCAGTCATAGGTTTGAAGGTTGACCTAAGATGTAGGGGGAGCTGAGGAATCTAAGTCCTCCAGGGATCCACAAACCTCTGAACACAGGGCATTCCTTAGGCCACTGGTGTGGTTCATGTGTTTTGATTTAGACCATTTATACATGTTCTGAGAACTTTTAGAAAAAATGTTTTTATACTCCTTTTGTTGTTGATTGAGATTTAATTCTCATACCATAATAGTCATCCTTTTAAAGTGGATAATTCAATGGTTTTAGCACTGGTTTGTGCAACCATCACCAATATCTTATTCTAGAACCAACCATCACCACTATCTAATTCCAGAACCTTCTCATCACTCCCAAAAGAAACCTTGTATTCCCTCTTTTCTCTCTACAGCCCCCAGCAACCATTAATCTCTCTTTCCCTTTTGCCTGTTCTGCATACTGCATGCTAATGAAATCATAGAATATGTGGCTTTTTGTATCTGCCTCATTTTGTTTAGTAAAATGCATTCAAGATTGATCCATGTTCCAGTGTGTATCAGTAGTTAATTTCTTTTTACAATATTCCATTATGTTGATATACCACAATTTGTTTCTCTATTTATCAGTTGACAGATTTGGGGTTGTTTTCACTTTTTGCTTACTATTAACAAAGTTGCTGTGAGCACTTGTGCACAAGTTTGTGTGTGTGTGTGTGTGTGTGTATATTTTTTCAATTCTCTTAGATAAACACCTAGGAGTAGAATTGCTGGGTCATATGGTAAATCTATATTTAAGTATTTGAGGAACTGCCTGACTGGTTTTCCAAGACTGCACCATTTTACATCCCCACCAACAGTGTACAGGGGTTCTAATTCCTCCACATTCTCACCAACACTTATTATTTGTCTTTTTAAATATCCCTATCCTAGTGTGTATGAAGTGATATCTCATTGTGGTTTTAATTTGCATTTCCCTAATGACTAATGATGCTGAACATCTTTTATGTGCCTATTGGCCATTTGTATATCTTTGGATAAATGTCTATTCAAATCCTTTTCCTACTTTTTAAATTGGGCTATTTGTCTTTTAACTGTTGAATTGTAAGCGTTCTTTATATATTTTGGATACCCGACTCATGGTTTGAAAATATTCTCTCCCTTCTGTGGGTTGTCTGTTCATGTCCTTATGAAAGAACTCTTGCATGTGACCCCCTCTCCCTCTGCATGTTGTTGTAACTGAGGCCAGCATGGCTATGGCCATCTTGCCACTGGCCTGAGAATGAGCTGAGAGAACTGTGGAGACATGGAGTTGGAGCTACTGAATGGAGAGTCCCTGGGAGAACTTTTTATCTTATCTCTTGATTTCCAAGTTTATGAGCCAATGCATTTATTTGTATTTAACTGTGATGTTCAGCTACCTGTTACTGAAAGTTTCCTAAATGACACAGGTAACAAATCCAGCAGAAGTCTTGACCATTTTCTACTCCTCCAATTAAACCATAGACTTTAAGAACTAATCTTTAACAAAGTCAATATCAACATTTTCCACAAATGTCTCTACAGCTTCCTTGTGTATATCCACAGAATAAAAAGACTAGAAGGATATATACCAAATGTTTACAATACTGTTGTTATATTTGGGTGGTAAAATAATGGGTGGTTTTTATATTCTTTTTTTAACTTTTCTGTATTTCACAAATTTTCTATGATAAATGCATGTCACTATTGTCATAAAAAATACTTATTTTTAAAATGTTCTATTAAATTTGATGAGAGAAACCAAAACAAAAACAAAAACAAAAAAAAAACAACAACAACTGGAGATTTATTCGAGCCTTACAAGAGTTGTGAGTAGTATCACCTCAAAGACAGGGAAACAAAGATGTGATTTTAGATGTTACTGTTGCCTTGCTAATTAAATGTTATTTTAATAAACTTTTATCTCTGCATTCAGTTTTCTGAGATACAATCTATATTTTAATGGTCTTTGGGCAGATCAATAGGGGAAAGACTGAATGGGTAATTTACCTCCCCAGTCAGGAAATCATTCTGACTGAATGGGTTTCTTAATAAAGCACAGTGTCCTAACCTCTACTTCCTCTCCTTTGGCACAAAGGAAATGTTCTGCTGTTTTGTTTTCAAAAACCTCAAGGTGTATCAGTTAACCAGCCATCCTGAATGTGTCTTTGCTGGCTTGTGTACCACTACTGAATGAATTACAAAAGGAAAAAAGAAAGAGTATGCCAAAAAAGGCAAGTCAAAAAAAGGCAAAGCTTGGAGAGAAGCGATCACAGTAAAGGGATCCGAAGCACCAATGGGTGGTACATTTCACTCATTTCGAAACTCTAGTGACAGGAGAGGCCACTCAACACCTACTTGATTTTTTTTTCTTAAAAGAGAACACCTTTGCTTTAGCAATCAAAACACCTAATCGTCTCACCAAAACTGTTCTATGGATCTCTCTCAGTCCTTTTCTCACAAGGATTAAGTAACAAAAGTTCCGGTTAGATATCTCCTTCCCAAGACTTTTCTCTTAGACAGATTGAGTCAGGTGATCTAAGTGCTTAACCTACAGGGCAGCAATAGAAGCCCTGAGAGAAAGGCATACATACCTACATTCTTCAGGCAAAGTGCCCCGACCCCCTCAGTGGGCCTCAGGACAGACACTAAATAAAGTAAAATAAAATAAAACATTTTAAAAAATTGTAAAGCACATTTCTTACCGAGTCACAGGAAAGAAAGTGCATGAGTTGATCTGGGTATACATAAAATATTATATTCTAGCTTTTTAAATGCCTCACAGTTGCAGATAGTGACATTCTGTATTTTGGTTAGTGCTGCTTCCCACCAGGAGCCCGCCCAGGGCCACACAGCAAGGGCCGCTCCAGAAAACTAGCCAAAGACAGAGCAGGGGTACTTGCGGGCTAACTTACCTCAGTGACGCCAGAGTTTAGACCAACTACCACCGTACTGTGTAAAATGACCTCTTAGAGTGTTCTGCAGCCTTCTTGAGGCCTGAGCTTATAAGAAGTTTTAATTAATACTTGCTTTGAATTTTATCTGCTCATATTCTTTTAATTGAATCATTTATTAATGAGAAAACATTTCTCAAATTGTCTACAAATCCTCTGTTTGACTTAATCCTTGAGTGTTGAAAGTCATTCTTTTAGACAAATCTTCCCTGACTGACCACACTAGCAGAAACATCATCAACTTGCCTTCATTCTCCCTTCTCCTATCCTGCTTCATTCTTCATCATAGTGCTTACCACTACCTGACACATGTGTATCGATTCATATGTTGATTGTTTATGTCATGTGCAGGCACACACACAATAATATAAGCTATATGAAAGACCGGAGTTGTTTCGTCTGTACCTTATTCCAAATGCCTAGCAAAAAGGATAAATAATTCAATGAATCTGCCTCTTTATTTACAGATTTGTTAATTTAAAATAACAAGCACACAGTTTAGATGCACGGGCTCAGGACACAGTCTAATGGACTCACAGTTCTTCCACTTAGAAGCTGTGTGACCTTGGGTGATGCACAATCTCTCTGTGCCTCAGTTTTGTCATCAGTGTGACAAAAATAATAACAACATACATTTCACATAGTTCTATTGAATGAGATGTTACATACAAAGCACTAAGAACACCTGCAACATATATAGCACACAAGCACAGTGCCTATAAAATCTCATGTGCTCAATAAATGTTAACCATCAGTGCTCATTTATTCAGCAAATACTCATAGAATGTTTACTACAGGCCATGTGCTGTGCTAGGTGCTAGAAATAGAATGGTGAACAAAACCAATAATGGACCCTGACCTTATGAAGCTTATAATATAATGGGAGAGAAAGTTATTAATCCAAGTCACCACAAAAAATGAATGTAGCATTAAAACTGCCTTAAATGTTAAAAACAAGTATTAGGGCAAGAGTATACATATAGGGGCATTTAATGTGGTCAGAGCTGGAGGAGAAAGATTTCTGGGGGAAGTTAAGTATGGGTGATGGGGTGAAAACAGATACAACATCCAATTTCAAGTTGTTTTCTATTATATGCTATTCTGTCACCCCCTCTTTTTTTAAAAAGAGTCAACAAGAATGAGTTAATAGTGATTTTGAATTGAAGAAGGAAAGGCTGGTCTCTAATTAGGGAGAAGCTGTATTGAGAAAGGATTTCAGCCTCAGGCACATGGACAAATAGAAACCAACAGGACAATCAACTGTATGCTCCCCGCATCCTCCCTGGGAATTTTTTTTTAAATCATAGGGAAATATTGGGATGTATAATTAAAACATTTTATTTGGACATAAAATTAAAGTCAGAGTGCTGCAGTCTAGGGGAGTTTCAAACATCCAGTTTACCTATAATAACAATATTCAGAGAGAATTTAGAGGAAAGAATCAGTTTGCTCATGATCCCACCTCCATAAAACATAATCGGTTTTCCTTTTTTGTTTTTATTTTGTTTTCTCTTTTATTCTCATGCTATTATAACTGCAGGCATAAATGGTTGTAATCATGTTGCTGTCAGTATTTAGCTAGAAAAGGGGAGCAAAGACAACTAGACATTGAGTATAATAAATTGGGGAACATAAGCCTGCTTGCTAGCCAGGAAGCTACAGCTTCACACTCCAGGGAATTACAGCATTTCTCACCCAAGGGGATTAACACTCCTCCCTTCCTCCCTCTAGTACCAGAGGCCTACATACAACCGAAGTCAAAATGATGCAGGGGAAGGTGCTGGACCATTGAGACCTGTCAGTCTAGCCTAGGGAAAGAAGGGATTATTTAGGAGGTACATCCATCCAAAGTCCTCAAAAGCTTGGAAAGTTGATTGGTCATTTCGAGAGAGTACCTGATCCACCCAAAGCCCAAGCTAATATCATCTCAGGGGAACAAAGAAGCTCTATCTCTCTCTTGCCCACCTGGTGATTCACTCACCCCATTTGTTCCTGTGCTCTCTCACCCAGGAGCATATGCTCACATGGGTCTAGCAGCTAATGGAGCCCACAGCAGACCATGCAGGCTCCAAAAGGAACAATGGATTGCAGTTGGAAACACATACTAGCCAGATGCTGGAATGGACTGTACTTTAATAATGGAGCATAAACTCTGGGCAGTGACCTTCATCCTGCCCTACTGAAGACAAGATTGGACTTCTTCCATGATGGGATGGCTGGAGACAGGACATTGGGAAGTCAGGAAGGAACCCCCTCAGTTTTACATCAGCAGTAAACCACACCACAGAGCCACAGTCTCCCATGTGTGTCTTAGGAAAGTCTTTTCCTTTAGATACCACAAGGACCCCACTTCCACCAGTAACACTCATAGGACACAAATAATTTTATGTGGTGGTACATGGTCTTTGTGATTATGCATATTAACCATCACTTTATGTTTATAAAAAGAGAAATTAGTCTTAGAACCTTAGAACGTTGCTAATTGCCATTCTCAACAAATTACAGTCAAGCACTGCATAACAACATTTCGGTCAATCATAGACCACATGTAAAAGGATGGTCACATGAGCTATGATGGAGGTGAATTTCCTGTAAGAACTAGAAAAAATACATGGTTCAGAAGGATTTTTTTTCTCTGACTAGAACATTATCTGTAGGTTTGGCAGTAGACTCCCTCTCTCTCCTAGCACCTCAATTTTGAGTACAAAGATTACAACCCAGTCAGTCAGCCACTGACCTGTTTCAGCACAGAGGAGCCTGTCTGCAGCACCACATATTCAGAGGGTGCTACAGTCCTCCAAGCTTGATGGTGTTCAGAGTACACTGTTGTAAATTCTTTGTTTAGCTAAGCTCCTGTACAAGGATACAGGTCCACAGGAGGTACCTCAACAAGTGTCAAGTGCCACTGGCAGTGCAGTAAAAGCTGTGTGGTAGTGTGGAGCTGGCCTGTCCCTGTACCTTGGAAATATTTTGGGGATGTAATGATGTACAGCATAGATAAGTTTTATTTCTTCCAGAAACTTGGTTTATTATTTCAATGCCAAAGAGAGTCCTTTGTGCCAGACATCAATAGAACCAAAATCAAATTCTCAGAATCAAAATATTGAGTCCTCAGTTCTACCCTCTCCATGTTAAACACCCTCCTTTTTAATAAATACATAAAGTCCCTTAACCTGACCACTGCTCCAACATCCTACAAGCAAACCACATCACCACATCAATCTCCTATATTCCTTTATTTCTCCGTCTGGATATCTTCCTCCTGCTGATTCTCAGGCTACCTTTCACTCCCTCCTGACAATCACTACCATGACAATCTACTCCTGACCCCAAAAGTTTCTTCTCAGTATTTCCAGCCAATCCAGCCCACATTCCTCTCCATGGAGCAGCATTGATAGGTTCCATGTTGTATTTCTGACCCTATCAGAAGGAAGCCCAGGAAGGGCTTATGGGACAGTGTTTATAAAGTCCACAGTAATGTACAGTGATTTCCTGAGCCTTCACAATCACACACCACTTACTCACTGACTCTCCTAAAGCAATGTTCAGTCCTTCAAACTCCATTCACAGTAAGTGTCCTATACAAGTGTACCATTTCTTACCTTTTAACTGTATTTCTAGTGCTTTTTCTATGTTTAAGTATGTTTAGATATACAAATAGAGGATGGGGAAAAAGCAGGTTTACAATTGGTCATATGAAAAATAATACAATAATTAATAAATAATGGTAATAATTATAATAACAATAAACTGTTTCACATACTCACAACTGTAAACCTACTTTTGCTCCACACAGTACTTACCATTGTGTTACAATTGCCTGCAGTATTCAGTACAGTAACATGGTGTACTGGCTTGTGGCCTCGGAATACCTTCTAGGTTTCTATAAGTGTACTCCATGAGTTTCATACAACAGGATCCTCTGACAACACATATCTCAGAATGTATCCACATCATTAAGTAGCACATGACTATAAAGGCTAATCGCCCTTTGTCAGAAAGGCAAGTGCATGGAGTTGCACTTCATCCACTCAACTAACCCAGTACTTTGGGCACAATGAAGCAGGATAGAAAGAAGTTAGGGGAAAATCCCAACAAGAGCAATCAGGAAGTAAGAGCTGACATCCTCTCACCAGAGCTCCCACCTCCAGACATGATCAAAGGGAAAGAGTTAATGGCTGGAAACCCCCATGGTGGTTGTAGAAGTCACAACAATAAGGACCCCCTACCCCACAGAATTTTGTACCACAAAACTTGGAGACAACCTTACTACCCTTGGAAATACACAAAACCCCAAGAACTGAGCACACAGCTTACTCTCAAGTTGGTCACATACTTTTCGATTCTTTCATAGTGGTACCCATGCCCTGACTTCTTTCTTTTTCTCTATGTGAATAACTTCCTTTATTCCTAATTATCACTCTGACTCATCCTTGAAATCTTTCCTGGGTGAATGAAGGATGTGGATGTCACTTGATATGTGGCACCCAGACCGTGCCAGGGCAGGGCCAGCCCCCACGCAGAAGCAGTCTGGTAACAACATGATTGTATACATACATTTAGAGGTGAGGCTGGGAGGTCTATAGGAAAAACACACAGCTGTGTGTCTCCTCTACTCTCAAAACTACCCCAATAATACTTTACTTCTGACACAAGATGTGTGAGTTTTCTACACATCAAGCCATTATGCAACACGAGCTGGGTGTTCTGTCAATACATTTTAACTCAGTTTTGACATTATCCGCCTGGAGATAGCATCAGAGCCCACAGGTTAAAGGCTCAGCCCCATAGGACCACTTCCCTTTGTTACTGTAGGTGGTTAACTAGTTATTAATAAGAATGAGAACAAAGGGAATTAGACATTAAGCTTAATAAACCAGGGGAGCATAAGCCTGCTTGCTTAGTCAGAAAGCTATAGCATTTACAGACTCATTCACACACTCCAGACTACTACCTCCTAGGACACTTAATCCTAGGAGCACAGACAACTTCCCCAAGAGCACTGTCCACCCTCCAGTACCAGATTTTTGGGGGCAGGGAGAGAGGTGCTTGACCACAGAGACCTATCAGTCTAACTAGGGGGTGTGGATCCATCAGAAGCCTTGGGAAGTTGTTTGGTTATTTTGAAAATGCTCCTAGTTATAACCCCAGGGGAACAAAAAGGATTCTCTCTCTGTCTCTCTCGTTTGCTTGGTGACCCACACTCAGCCCATTTGTATGTGCATTTTTTCTTGCCTGGGAGCACATGACCACAGGGGCCTAGCAGCTACTGATGCCCTGGGAAGACTGCACAGGTTCCAAAGAACTAAGCTTTTATATGACACAGAAGCTCTGAACCTTGGCCTTTGTTTTGGCCTTGCTGAAGTCACAGTTGGACTTTTTCCATGCAAGATGGATGAAGATGAGACATTGGAAACCCAGGGGCAGATTTTACCCGAATAAATTTTGCCACACCACAATTTTCCATGCGTGGTTTCTTGGAATGCTTTCCTCAAAATCCTGTGGAAGAGGCTGATTTCCACTGGCAACACTTTCAGATGCCAGTCTCAAGACCAGGCTGTCACTGTGCTTTGGACCAACTGGTTGATTGGAGGTTTCCACGCTCCCCAATTAATTTGCTAAAGCAGTACACAGAATAGTTTACTTGCTAGACTTCTAGTTTATTATAAAAGGCTATGACAGCCAGATAGAATAGACACATAGGGCAAGGTATGGGGAAAGGGGCCGTGGAGGCCCCCATGCCATGTTCACATACACTATCCTCCCAGCATCTCCCTGGGTTCACCAACCCAGAAGCTCTACAAACCTTTCTTCTCTGGGTATTTATGAAGGCTTTATTACATAGACATGATGGATTAAATCCCTGGCCTTGGTTATTGATTTGAACTCTGACCCCTCTACCCTTCCTGGAACTTTGGGGGTAAAGCTGAAAGTTCCAACTTTCTAATCCTTGTTGGTTCCCCTGACAACCAACCCCATCTTTGGGGCTTTCCAATGTCACCTCACTAACAAGTGCTGGTGTGGTTGAAAGGGGCTTGTTGTGAGTAACAAAAGACACCTTTATTATTCTTATCACTTGGGAAATGCCACAGGTTTTAGGAACTCATTGCCAAAAAAGAGGTGAAGATCAAAATACACATTTTTTATTATAATTGACAATATCATATAGGGTCAGAGAGGCAGTCTATGGTCAAGGAAGAGAGAAGGTGACACAAGCTAAGCCGATGATCTTGAACACATTGGCCTAATTAGCTTATTCACTGAGCTAAACAGTCTGAGAAGGCAAAACAAAACACAAAACTACAAACTGTTTCAAGACTGAAGAATTATTAAAAGCAATCAAAATATAATAATAAATAATACAGTGTGATGTCAAGATAGGGAGAGGTACAATTAAAATTCATTAAGACACAATAAGAAACACTAGTCTAGGCTTGCTGCAGGTACAAGGGACTTTGCCAATGAATTATTCAAGGAGAAATGAGCTGAATAAGGGAATCCTCTCTTAGCTTGGCAACAGTTCAGACTTAGTTCAAACTTTCCCCCCAGGTAATAGTATAACAAAAAATAACAAAGAGTCATGTTCATTTGTTACCTGAGTACTTAGTTGGTACAGTACAGGCCAGCTTGGCCTTAGTCCTTCTATTATAGTCTGAATCTTTCATAGTCACCTAGGAAAAAGAACATTGGGAATGTAATCTTTGATTTAAAAATTAATAACAAACACATTCAAGAAAAGTGTGGAACACATGAGAATCCCTTTTTCTACTATTCTAAGCAAAAATTTTAAACTATATCAATTAAACCATTTTGAGCACCTCTTCTGTGCCAAGTGCAATGCTTGCTCCACTTATTCTCAGAAGAATAAGGCCCTTTCCTCCAGAAGATTATGATCTGGTGGGATAGAGATACACAGGCACAACCAAGGATCACGCAACCTGACATGCCACAAGCAGGGGGAGGCACTTTACCAGGAACACAACACAGTCAGCCTTTGTTCACGCTGTTTCTAAAACTGACTCCCCTTTTTCTCCACCTATCCAGATTATATTCAGGCTTCTAATCCTGGCTCTTACACCAGCTTTTACAGGAAATATTCACTGAGTACTCCTCCTTCAGTCATCTCCCTTTACTTTTTTGTCTTCACATTTCCTACATCATCTGGAATTTTCATTACACAAAATAACACTTTATGATGGACTGTTTTGTAAGCACCTGCTTCACTTTATATGCATTTGCTTTGTCTTCTTGATTAACATTATAAATTTCCAGAAGTCTTGTGCCTAATCTAAGGCTAAACACTTGTGTGTTTAGGTCTGCCATTCTCACTTGGTTACCTTTGCTTCTAAAATCCTAATTAAGTTTTCCCTTATATCAAACAGGGTCAATTTATCTCCCAATTGTAATTAATTTTTGTCACATTTAGGTTCGATGAGTTGATGTCTTAAAGTTCTAGCCTAGATGTGATATTTCAAATAATAATAGTGTCATTACATAGCACCTACAACATTTTATTTAGGAACATGAGGTTTTTACACTAATATAGTCAAATTAAAAAATGTCTAAACCTGTAGAGATTTTATACTAATTTATTTGAGCTAAATTGATGCCATATACTGGGGAGCAAGATTTCAAATGCTCTGCAGTATAACAATTTACAGCTTACTTTATGCACTTGAAATTAAGAAGGGGTTACATGGAGGTGGGAAAAAGCAAGGTGGAGACTGGATTACAAGATAGTTAACAAGGTGTGCTTTCTTGAAAGTGGTTATTTCAAAGTTTTGTTAACATAGATGCACAGAAACTATCGACAGGGTTTCTTTAAGGCAAAGATAAACCTTCTACCAAAAAGTTATATTCCTGGGATGCGACTACCCACCATGACCTTGCCAGTTAGGAATTTATGATCAGATCACACTGTAAGGTTACTTTCTATAGAACCCCTTCTATTTTCCATCTACAATACAAATATTAAATATCTATACTTACATGGCAAACACATTTTAATGTAAAATAAAGGGTGCATTTGGTTATAAGTAAGGAATCACAATTAGAAACTAGTTCCACTATTTACTTTGATTAACCCTTGTGCTTTAAAGTACTTTTGCAGCAAACTCTGAAAATGGCTTTCTCATGCTGGCTGCCCCTGAATTAGATTCCTATCCCACTTTTCTCCTTAGTCTTCTTCAGCTCTGACTAGACTCTCAGTATCCCATCTCCTAGCAGAGGGATGAGTGGTAACTGACTTAGAAGACATGAAAAAGCTAAATCTCAAATCACTAGTAGGAAAAACCCAAGAAGCAAAATGGTTGCAATGCAGGGCCTTCAAAAGGCTCAGGAATTGGCAAAGTGGTGGAAGTGGGAGTGAAGAGGACAATGTTGAATGTTCATTTCAGAAACAATTAGACCTCCAGGTCCTTTCTGCTAGTCCATACAGATGGCAGAGTGGCACTTCCACACTTTGTCAGAAACTGGAGCTTAAGTCCTGGGGAGGGTAAAAGAATGAGTGAACCAGGGGACTCTAGGCATACTTGGGAGTGGTTCTTGCACTAAAAAGGGTGGGGGCGAGGAGACGGTCTACACATTTACTGTGTAGACTGAGTGAACATCTAATACAGTAAATGTTGGCATCTCCAGTGCTGATCCTCAGCTTCACTCTGAGAATGCAAGCACCCAGGTTCATAAAGACTCATTTGTACTAACCTAAGCAAATCAAATCACTCCATTCCATTGAACTTTCCCTGAGCTTAATTTTCTCATGTGAAAAAGGAAGATAATATTATTGTACAAAGTTGAATTAATAATGTACATAAAAGGATCATTTTCTGGACCTTACAGACCTGTGCAGATTTTAGATATCATCATCATCATCATCATCATGATCATTATCTTTTTTCCATGAATTTGACTTTTTAAAATTTGTACTTATTTATTTATATTTTATTTTATTTTTTAATTGTATTTTAATTATTGTTGAAGTACAATTTTCTATCTTTTACTCCCATCCCAGCCCACCCACCCAGCTCTCCCCTCCTCCCTCCCATTTCCACATGCCCCTAGTTTTTTATCCATGTGTCCTTTATACTTGTCCCTGTAAACTCTTTGCCTTTTCTCCTGAAATTCCCTCACCTCTCCCCTCTGAACACTGTCAGCCTGTTCTCTTTTTCAGTGTCTTTGGTTATATTTGGCTTGTTTCTTTCTTTTGTTGTTTAGGTTCCTGTTAAAGGTGAGATCATATGGTATTTGTCTTTCACAGCCTGGCTTATTTCACTTACCATAATGCTTTCCAGCTCCATCCATGCTGTCGCAAATGGTAGGAGCTCCTTCTTTCTTTCTGCTGCATAGAATTCCATTGTGTAAATGTACCATAGTTTTTTGATCCATTCATTTACTGATGGGCATCTAGGTTGCTTCCAACACTTGGCTATTGTAAATTGTGCTTCTATGAAAATTGGGGCGCATAGGTTCTTTTGGATTGGTGTTTCAGGATTCTTAGGATATAATCCTAGCAGTGGAATTGCTGGGTCAAAAGGCAGATCCATTTTTAGTTTTCTGAGAAAATTCCCTACTGTTTTCCATAGTGGTTGAACCAGTCTGCAATCCCACCAACAGTGCACTAGTGTCCCCCGCTTTTCTCCACAACCTCTCCAACATTTGTTGTTTGTTGCTTTGTTTATGATGGCCATTCTGACTGGTGTGAAGTGGTATCTCATTGTGGTTTTAATTTGCATCTCTCTGATAGCTAGAGATATTGAGCATCTTTTCATGTGTCTCTGGATCCTCTGTATGTCCTCCTTGGAGAAGTGTCTGTTGAAGTCCTTTGCCCATTTTTTACTTGGGTTGCTTGTCTTCTTCGAGTGGAGTCATGTAAGTTCTTTATATATTTTGGAGATTAAACCCTTGTCTGGGGTATCATTGGCAAATATGTTTTGCCATACAGTTGGTTCTCTTTTTATTTTAATACTATTTTCCTTAGCTGTGCAGAAGCTTTTTATTTTGATGAGA
>CM052538.1:53113699-53222101 GCA_028533065.1 Trachops cirrhosus
CTGGGTTGGGGCGCCCATACAAGGGCCTGCCGTCTTTGGCTCCACTGGCTGGGCTGTGAGCCCAAGCCCAGCTCCGAGGTCCCCCGGATCAGCACTGCTCAGTCTTTGTTTGGCCAGGGAGGGAGTGGATGACCCAGCTCCCCTACCCCGAGAGCCCTGCGGCAGCTCCCGGAGCTCTGGGGCTGGGGCTGCGACCTCCCTGCTCCTCACGCAGATCACTGGGCTGTTATTATCCTGCAGTAGTCTCCTTACCGTCTGGTCTTTCCATGTCCGCTACAATTTTGATTTCTTATTTTCATGTAAGCTGCAATGTCCTCTTTAGTATGGTTAGGTTTTTCTGTCTTTTGAAATGGGAGGTGGCGTGTGCTCCCTCCTACCACGTCGCCATCTTCCAACCGCCCTCCCTGAAGTACTCTTCTTACCATCTGGTTTTTCAGTTCTGCTACAATTTTTGGTCCCTTATTTTCATATATGTTGAGGTATGTTAGTTGTTTGCTCTTTTACTTCATAGATCAGCTAGGATTTTCTCCTGTGTGTAGGGAGAAGTGGAATCTGCTCCCTCCTACCCTGACACCATCTTCCTTCCTCCATTATCATCATTATTATTATCTCCATTCCTGTCTTATAATTTACAAAGTTGTTTCAGAAGAATAATATAAAGAACAGAACACTAGTAGGTAATATTAGTGTTTGCCATTATTGTTCCCCTCTTCTTGCTGAGCACTTGAAAAAATAGACTTTCCAGCTCCTTTTACAAGTGGTGAAACCATGTGACTCCCCTGATCAATGGAGTAGGTGGAAGGAACCAGCATATTTAATTACAGTGCTGGTTCTTTCTCCTTCATGTGCTAAAGTGGCTCAAGAGGTTTTTGCTGTTGTCACAAGACAAAGCCTCTGTCAGCTGGATGCCTAAGTAGTTGTGTGGAGCGGACCTCCCTGCCAACAATGTGGGACTTGTAGTGGTAGTAAGAAGTCAACTTTTGTTGTATTGACTCACTGAGATTTCACTTGTTGATTACTTGCAGCATAACATAGGCTACCATGATTAACACACTGTGATGGACCAAAGGATAAAAATATCCTAGTTCTAGCCATGGCCTAACTACCTATATATCCTTGAGTAGGTGAACTAAAGTACACCATCTCTAAGGTCCCTTCAGTTTTGAAACCTCCGATGTTACAACACAAAGCAATCCAAGTGACAAATTACACTTTGTTTAAGGGGTGAAATAAAATTTTTACTATATCAAAACACTTTAAAGAATGAATCAGGTTAGAATAACTTTTAGAATAAAGACTATAAATTGTTTTATACACACACCTGCCCTTTGAAGAGAGTGTGTTAAGCATAGTTGCATTAAATATAATCAGTGATTCATGGTCATTATTATGAAATTAATTATTTTACAATAAAGTCTTCAGGGCCAGTGATGCAACTTCAGGGTCAGAGTAAGAGGTTAAGAAACTTTTCTAAGCCCTGGCTAGGTAGCTCAGTTGGTAGACCATTGCCCTAATATGCCAAGGTTCAATCTCTGGTCAGGGCCTATACAAGAATCAACCAATGAATGCATCAATAAGTGGAACAACAAATCGGTGTTTTTCTCTTTCTCTCTTTCTTCCTCTCCCTTCCTCTCTCTCTCTCTAAAATCAACAAATAAAAAAATTCTTAAGTAAAAAATAATCAATTAGGAACAACAAATTGATGTTTCTCTCTCTCTCTTTCTATTTCTCTCTAGAATCAATTTAAAAAAAAAGAAGAGTACTTCTCGTCAAGACATTACCATAGGTAAACATAATTTGCCTCCTTGCACAATCACATCAAAATTACAACTAAATTATAGAAAAACCATTACTCAGAACTGTCAGAAATTGAGTTGGATGAAGTCTGACAACTATGGAATTAAAGAAATCACATCCATCCAGACCGGAAGGAGGGTCAGAGATGCAGAACAGGCTTGTGGATAAAAATTTGAGAGGGATATCTCAGAGTGAGGTGTCAAAGGCCCACATCAGGCCTCCAAGCCCAGAGTTCCAGTACTAGGAAGGTAATTTCCCATCACTTCTGGCTGCAAAAACCAGTGACAGCTTAGTCAGTGGAAGAAACTTCTGGAGTCCCAAGCAGTTCCTCTTAAAGAACTCACACACTGACTTATGCAAACTGACTCCTTCTAAGCTCTAGCACTGGGGTAGCAGCTTGAAAGGTACCAGAGACATATAGGGAGGAACTGTAGAGACTGGCATCAAGACAAGAGCTGGTGGACAGCTTTCTCCCAGACATAAAGGTGATTGGAGGCCATTGTCCCTTTTCTGAACGTGCTCCCCACAGAGCCACAGAACTGGGGTGTCATATCTGAGACTCCATTCATCTCACTAACACTGTTTGCCCCTTCTTAGAGCTCCCCCTGAGATCTTTCCCAACCAACATTCAGTGTTAAGAGTAGCTTTTTCATATAAATGGCTGGTCTTGGCTCATGCTTTACAACTTCCTAAATCCTCTCAAAGAAGCAACAGCTGACCTCAGTGAGCCCCTAGATGCCTATACCTCTTGTTAAGTGGACCCAGGCCCAACACTAGCAAAAGCCAGCCTAGGTTCACAATTTGGCTTCTTCTGGAAATCTCCAAGCCAAGCACAAGTAGCAGACACCTCAGATTACTTTATACCTCAGGCAAAACACAGGCAGGAGCTGACCCTGGCCTGCACCACCCAGGAAACCACAGGGCCAGGAAACACACAGTGGACAGCTGACCACATTGAAATATCATTACCCTTCCCTTACATAGCTGATCCTCCATGGAGGGCAGAGGTTGGTGATGAGTGGTCACAGACAATTCTTATAACTGACTGACCTGGGTAAATCCCTCCATTTGTCCTGCCAACAGTAACCAAGGTTCAACTACAAGGGGAGGGTATACTCAGCCCACATGAAGAGCATACCTTTTGTACTCAGCTTGGGTGATAGGGGAGGCGGTGCCAGTGGACCCTACAGGATACCTACTACATTGGGCCACACTACTATGACAGGGGAGTCACAGCAGCTCTACATAATACATAGTAACAAACACAAGGGAGCTGCCAAAATGAGGAGACAAGAAACATGGTCCAAATAAAGAACATATCAAAATTCCAGAAAAAGAACTAAACAAAATGGAGATAAGCAATCTATAATATGCAGAGTTCAAAACACTAGTTATAAGGATGCTCAAGGAACTTAGTGAGGACCTTAACAGCATAAAAAAGATCCAGTTACAAATGAAGGATACACTAATTGAAATAAAGAACAATTTACAGGGAAATAACAGTAGAGTGGATGAAGCCAAGAATGAAATCAATGATTTTGAACATAAGAAATTAAAAAAAAGAATAAAAACAACCAATCAGAACAATAAGAAGAAAAAAGAACCCAGAACCCCCCAAAAATGAGAATAGGGTAAGGAGCCTCTGGGACAACTTCAATCTTACCAACATTTGTATCATAGGAGTGCCAGAAGGATAAGAGAAAGAACAAGAAATTGGAAGTCTATTTGAAAAAAACAATGAAAAAAACTTCCCTAATTTGGTGAAGGAAATAGACATGCAAGTCCAGGAAGCACAGAGAGTCCCAAACAAGATGGATGCACAGAGGCCCACTCCAAGATACATCATGCTTAAAATGCCAAAGGTTAATAATAAAGATAGAATCTTAAAAGCAGCAAGAGAAAAGAAGTTAGTTGCCTACACAGGAGTTCGCCTAAGACTGTCAAATGATTTCTCAAAAGAAACTTTGCAGGCTAGATGGATTGACAAGAAATATTCAGTCATGAAAAACAGGGACCTATAGCCAAGATTGCTCTACCTAGCCAGCCTATCATTTAGAATTGAAGTGCAGATAAAGAGCTTCACAGACAAGAAAAAAGTAAGGAAGTTCATTATCACAAAACCATTATTATATGAGATGTGAAAGAGACTCATTTAAGAAAAGCAAGATCAAAACTATGAACAATAAAATGGCAATAAATACATATCTGTCAATGATTGAATCTAAAAAACAAACTAAATAAACAAAAAGAACAGAGAGAAAATCATGGATAGGGAGAGTGCTGTGATGGTTGCCAGATGGGAGCAGGGTGTGGGGGAATGGGTAAAGAGGTGAGGGGATTAAGAAGTACAAATAGGTAGTTATGGAATAGCCATGGGTTTGTAAAGCACTGTATAGGAAACGGAGCAGCCAAAAAACTTACAGGCATGGCCCATGGACATGAACAATGTTGCAGAGGTTGCCCGAGGGAGTGGGTGGTGTTGAGTGGAGGGAGGCAAAGGAGAAAATTTGGAACAACTGTAATAGCATAATCAATAAAATATAATTTAAAAAAGAAGAGAAACTCTCCTAAGATTAAAGTAAATAAGTTTAGCCATGAACTTTGTAGACTTAATGGGTACATATCATTTTGCTTCATTTCTTGTTCTCACAAATGTTTCACAAAGGTGAATTTCCCTGATAACCGGGCTCCAGCTAGACAGCATGCTAATGTATTTAATTCTCTACAGCAACCCCAGCAATACATATTCATAATCAAGTTGCTAATATGACCTGACAACTTTAGAAATACTTCTGAGGCCATTGCCAAAACTAACATTGTGAGAACTGAAATGATTTGTTCCTTATGACAGTTTGCTGAAGCAACTGATGATTTAGTGTGTATGCTCTGGAACAATACTGTGTTCAGAATCCAGTTTTAACCCTTGCTAGCTATGAACTTGGACCAGTAAGGCAACTTCTTGTCATCTGCATTTTCTCATTTTTAAATTGCAGATAATCAGCTAAATGAGTGCTATGTAAAATACTTAGAAAAGTTGCTGGAACAGAGTAAACATTTAGTAAATAATACTAAAATTGCTATAATAATCATTTTCTCAGTCCTTGTAATATGTTTACTGTATTAGGGTTCTTCCAAGAAACAGAATCAATAAGATATATAAAAAAAAGATTTACTGTGAGAGATTCGCTCATGTGATAATGGAGGCTGAAAAGTCCCACAATTTGCTATTTGCAAACTGGAGGCCCAAGAAAATTATCCTTCCACCACCTTTTTGTTTTATATAGGCTCTCCACAGATTACATGATGCCCACCCATAATAGCAAGGAGATTGTCCTTATTCAGGCTACCCATTCAAATGCTAATTTCTTCCAGAAATACCCTCAGAGACACACACAAAATAAATAATGTTTTACCAGCTATGTGGGTATCCCTTACTATGGTAAGTTGACATATACAATTAACCATCACATTTACTATTACTGATAATAAAATAACAAGACCTATAAGACTATAATGGTATTCTCTGACTAATTTATTAACTTTCCATTGTTCCCTGTGTTAGTGAGCCTTTGCCAGAGAAATAGAACCAGTAGGATGATTTTACACAGATAGATGAGAGATAGATTTATTTTAAGAAATTTATTCAAATGATTATGGAGGCTGGAAAGTCCCAAATCTGCAGGGTGGGTGGGCAAGCTGAGACCAAAGGGAGAGCTGATGATGCAGACCATCTAATCTGAAGGTTATCAGGCTGAAGACCCAGGATAGAGCCAAAGATGCAGTTCAAGTCTGAACTCCATCTCCTGCAGAGTTCCTCTTGTTTGGGTGAAGACAGCCTTTAATTTTCCACCAGTACCTTGCTCGTAGTATAACCAATGAAATACATGTATGTAACACACACTGATGCACATACAGGAAAGCGGACCCGTAAGATTATAACGGAGCTGAAAAAGTTCTATTGTCTAATGATGCAGCTGTTGTAACAGCATAGCACAATGGTTGAAAAAATCAGCCACATTGGTTGAAATGACAAGCAACTTTAACCTGGGTGTGGTTGAGAGTGACACTGAGGAGCTCTTGGAAGTGGTTCCTGAACAACTGACTAATGGAACAGGTATGCATAGCTGAAGAAAGAGCAAGAGAAAAAGCAACTGCAAAAGGAAAAAGAATGACCCCAAGAAAATTCATCGTGAAAGGTTTAGTAGAAGATTTTAAGACCTTAAGAAGCTCTTTGAAAAGTTTGAGAACATGGACCCCCCAAACAGGTTTTCACTGATAGCAATATTCATGGTACATTATCTGTTTACAAGCAAGTCTGTAATTAAAAAAATAAAGAAAAATGAAAAAAACAAATCAAGCAAACCATCGTGGACATGTTTCTGAAAAGAATGACAGCTCCTCAAGAAAAGCCTCAGGCAGCTTCTTCAGGTGGTGTTCCAGAAGAAGGCACTGTCATAGTAGGAGATGACAGCTTCATGAGTATTACTGCCCCAAAGACCTTGCAGTTGGAAGAATGGATGTGAAAGACAGTGATATTGATGCCCCTCCCCCTGAATAGGCCTAGGCTAATGTGTGTGTTTCCCTTTCATTTTTAACAAAAATGTTTAAAAAGTAAAAAAAAATTTAAAAATAGGAAAAGAGCTTATAGAATAAAGATATAAAGAAAGAAAATATTTCTGTACAGGTAGCTGTACAAGGTGTTTGTGTTTTAAGATAAGTGGTATTACAAGGGTCTAAAAGTTTTTAAAAATTAAAACACTTATAAAGTTAAAAATTATAGTAAGCTAAGGTTAATTTATTATTGAAGAAAGGACATTTTTAATAAATTTAGTGTAGTGTAAGCATCAATGTTTATAAAATCTACACTACTGTATGGTAATGTCCTTGGCCTTCACAGTCACTTCTAACTCACCCACTGTCTTACCCAATACAATTTCCAGTCCTGTCAGCTGTTTTTCCCATATGGGTGTACCATTTTTTATCTTTAACAGTTTTTTCCTGTACATTTTCTATGTTTAGATACACAAATACTTACCATTGTGTTACAATTACCTACAGTATTCACTATAGTACCATGCTGTACAGGTTTGTAGCCTAGGAACAATAGACTATGTCATACAGCCTAGGTGTGTAGTAGGCTATACCATCTAGATTTGTATAATGATATTTGCACAGCAATGAAATTGCCTAATGATGACTTTCAGAATATGTCTCTGTCCTTAAGTGGCACATGACTAGAGCATTCAACTGATTGGATGAAGCCCACTCACATTATAGAGGGTAATCTGCTTTACTCAAAATTCACCAGTTTAAAAGTTCATCAGCCTCTCTTTGTCCATCATTGCAGTGCATGTGGTTGTCTCTTCTTTGCCATATCTTCTCACAAGACTTTCAGAGTCAAGAGGCCCCTACCCAAGAATCAAAAGCAGAATCAACCCACTCCCCAGTGCGCTCAGAAGAAAACTGGTAATAAAATCAGGTAGAACTCCAAGAGGAGACATTGGAAAAGAAACAAGCTGTATGTGCAAGGAAATGCACATGAGATGGCTCACATATTTATGCAGTATCCAGGTTGCTGCATCTTATCATATCACTGAAAAGATTACTACTATCTGGACTATTTGGACTATCTGGATGTATTTTATTGGGAAATTATTAGACAAATTATTTTTCTTTGTTAATGTTTTTCTGCACTAGTAGGTTGGTTCAGTAATAAATAAGTGAGATCTTTTAAAAATAAGTAAATAAAAGTTAATTTGATACAAAAACACTCCAACATAAACAACCAAAATAGTTTGCCCACATATCTGGGCACCATGGTTCAGCCTACTTGATGTATAAAATTAATCATCCCAGTCACATATAACTTTTCCTAATGGGGCCAGTCTCTTCACCAATTGAACCGAGATGCAGAATATCCTGATGGGAAATTCTTACCTGTACTTCTTACTCTCTTTTCACTTATCATTGATTATGGGGGATTCTTTCTTCATAAAGAATGTGACAGCAAAGCATTAAGGTCTGAAATATCTGCTGCTTCCCTGGAAGGCATGGTTTCCTGAAGCATCAAGCATTGGCAGCTTGGATTACGGTAATCTCAGTCTCTCCTCTAGTAAGCAGCCAGAATTTTCCTGCCAACTACTCCAGTAATTCTCCAGTGCCAACTACTGAAGTACACAGGTCTTTAGAAATAGTTCTTTTAAAGAACTTATTCAACATTAGTCATTGACTCACTAGGTAAATGCTTATTGGATACCTACTATGTAGGTGGCATGGGTGGGGCTGGGGATGCAAGAATGAATAATACAGATACAGATTTTGTACATCAGTCAGTTGTATTAGGAAGCTTTTATTACTTCTTGTAGTTTCCCAGAAAACTGACCTAATTAGTCAAACACAATCTTAGGTTTTTTGAGTAGATGTGTCCTTGAAAGAAGTTTGAAGAAGATTAGCTATTTCCTCACAATCTTCCTCTCAGCTTATAATGAAAGCAAATCTCAGACATTTATTTTAAGAAACATCCATTAGCACCCTGACTGAGTAACTCAGTTAACTAGAGCATTGTCCCAATATACCAAGGTTGTGGGTTTGATCCCCAATCAGGACACATACAAGAATCTAACAATGAATGCATAAATAAGTGGAACGAGAAATTTCTATCTCTCTCTCTAAAATCAATTAATTTTTTTTAAAAGAAATACTCATTAGCAAGCAGCCTGTTCAGTGAGGTCCACAAAATCCCACCTTCCTCTGTTCAGGTGTTCTGACTACCTCCAGGGTAAATGGTACTTTTAAAGTAGATGTAATAACATTTCAGAAGAAAGATCATAGGCCCTTTCACTAGGCACCAGGCAACAATAAAGCTAAGGCTGAACAGAGGACTGTTAGGGGACCAAGCCCTAAGCCCCATCCCTCAGGGTTTAAGTTATAGCCTTCATAGAGTTTTACATTGTTTCTGCAATGGAAGGAGGATTTCTGAGCTATTTTAGCTGACCTACATAGCTTCAACATCTTTAAATGTACCAATTTGAGCTCACTTCTAATATTTAGTCAATAGGCTAGTCAATACATTCATCAATAAAAAACTATTGCCAATATTCAGTATATTAACTGGCACAGTGTGGCTTGTTGATCTAGAGCCATTAACAGTAGAGCTTGGAGTAGTCTCTTTTGTGTATAGGCTTCCTGATTTGAGCAATGGAGGGTGGACCATCCCTAGACTGTGTACTCCTGGTCAGAACCTTTGTTGTATGCTTGGTTATAGCATAATCTATGTAATACACTCATAATAGTTCTCAGTATATACAGAAGTGTTACCAAGTAAATATCATAAAAATAACAAACCTGGGTTTCACATTACCATATTCTCCTATGCCCAACATCCCCCATTAGTTCTCAAAATTGCTAAAGTAGAATTTTTTTGTATCACATTTCCAGAATAGGGTTTGAAGCTGAAAGACAATGAAAGGTGTCTACTATTACAACTACAGGATGTTAATGAGAGACCCAAGGTGACTAGGCAAGTCCTGACTTGATGGTTCTTTGTGAGGAATATCTTCCCTCAAAGTTTAGAGGCTACAGGAGAATTCTCACACCAACCAAAATCACACATTTGCTGTCTAGATCAAGTCTTACTTGGGAATCTATGCTATGTACCTGAGGACTTGAATTAGTTATTGACAAGCTGCCTTGTGATACTGGAAGAACAACAGAGAGAACTAGATGGCCCTATGTGGGTAGTTTGTCCAAGTTATGAGAAGGCTTGATGAATGTTCCACTTCTTGTGGGAATAGCTGTCTCTGTGATGTGATGAAGTGGAACCCCACTGAAAAGGTCTTTGTCTGATAAATTCTTATTATCTACCTTATTTCACTGATTCTAAGATTCACATTTTTAATGTTTTTGGATGAAAATCTTAGATAGCATGAAATATAGTAATTCCCCTTTTATTACTCTTCATTCAGGCTTCTACTTTTCCTGAACCACTTCACTATACATGGAGATGTATGTGTTACAGATTTTGTAGGTTATATTCCATGCATGAAGATCCACTCTGGTCATTTGATCAGACCTGAAAATTTCCCAAATTTCCCTCAGCAGCAGGTTCACAAACCTTTTCTCAGGTGGATGTACTTCTACATATGGCTAAGCTCTTCCATTTTCTTCACATTTTACTTATCTCCCTTTTAAAGATCTACATTTAGTTCCAAATAGAGGCAACCCCCTACTATAGCATTCAACAACATTTGGCAGAAAGATCTAAATTCCATACCAAGGATACTCTGGCCCACACTCCCTGTCATGCTTCCCATCTTGGTTTTCAGCATTAGCCATGTGCCAAACACTTATTGACAGACTTTGCTCTATACAAGAGTGGATATGTTATCTCATCACATCAAAATTTAAGATGTTAAAATTATCTAGTCTCAAGTTTTACCATAAAGGATTTACTAATGTAATAACATCCTGGCTAAGGGTCCTGCTGTCTCCTTTCCCAACCCTTTATTTAAGAACTTTGGTTATGGCCGGCCAAGATGGAGGCATAGGTAGATACAACTTGCCTCCTCGGACAACCAAAAGAAAACAATAAATTTAAAAACAAAAAGTAACCAGAACTGCCAGAAAATCACACTGAATGGAAGTCTGACAACCAAGGAGTTAAGGAAGAAACATTTATCCAGATGGGTAGGAGGGGCAGAGATGGGCAGCCAGGGACTCACAGCAAGGCAGCAACTAGAGGACCAGGGCAGGCAAGGCAGCAGCTGTCAGGCCGGGCCAGATGGTGGCTGGCAGAGCAGGTGGTCCCACATTTGCATGTGGATAAACTGGGAGGAACAACTGAGGAATGAGACAGACCACACAACCCAGGGTTCCAGTACCGGAAAATAAAGACTCAAAATCTCTGACTGAAAAAACCTGTGGGGGTTGAGAAAGTGGGAGAAACTCCCAGCCTCACAGGAGTGTTTGCTGGAGAGATCCACAGGGTCCTAGAACACACACAAAATAACCCACCAGGGAATCAGCACCAGAAGGCCCCAATTTGCTTATGGGTAGTGGAGGAAGTGACTTAAAACCAGCTGAGAGCTGAACAAATGACATTATTCCCTCTCGGACCTCTCCCCCACATACAGGGCCACAATGCAGTAAAGAGGGTTGCCCTACCCTGGTGAATACCTAAGGCTCCACTCCTTACTACATAACAGGCACACCAAGACAAAAAATATGGCCCAAATGAAAGAACAGATCAAAGCTCCAGAAAAAATACAACTAAGTGATGAAGAGATAGTCAACCTATCAGATGCACAGTTCAAAACACTGGTAATCAGGATGCTCACAGAGATGGCTGAGTGTGGTCACAAAATAGAGGAAAAAGTGAAGGCTATGGAAAGTGAAACAAAGGAAAATGTACAGGGAACCAATAGTGAAGGAAAGGAAACCGGAACTCAAACCAACGGTTTGTAGCATAAGGAAGAAAGAAACATTCAACCAGAACAGAACAAAGAAACAAGAATTCAAAAAAATGAGGAGAGGCTTAGGAACCTCTGGGACAACCTTAAAGGTTCCAACATCTGAATCATAGGAGTGCCAGAAGGAGAAAAGGAAGAGCAAGAAATTGAAAACTTATTTGAAAGAATAATGAAGGAGAACTTCCCTAATCTGGCAAAGGAAATAGACTTCCAAGAAGTCCAGGAAGCTCAGAGAGTCCCAAAGAAGTTGGACCCAAGGAAGCACACAGCAAAGCACATCATAATTACATTACCCAATATTAAAGATAAGGAGAAAATCTTAAAAGCAGCAAGAGAAAAGAGACAGTCACCTACAAAGTAGTTCCCATAAGACTATCAGTTGATTTCTCAAGAGAAACCTTGCAGGCAAGAAGGGGCTGGAAAGAAGTATTCCAAATCATAAAAGGTAAGGACCTACATCTAAGATTACTCTGTGGAGCAAAGTTATCAGTTAGAATGGAAGGGCAAATAAAGTGCTTCCCAGATAAGATCAAGTTAAAGGAGTTCATCATCACCAAGCCCTTATTATAAGAAACGTTAAAGGGACTTATCTAAGAAAAAGAAGAAAATCAAAAATACGAACAGTTAAATGACAACAAATTCACAACTATCAACAACCAAACCTAAAAAAAACAAAAACAAAAATAAAAATGAACTAAGCCAACAACTAGAACAGGAACAGTTTCACAGAAATAGAGATCACATGGAGGGTTATTAGTGGAGAGGGGGAGAAGGGAGAATGGGGGAAAGGTACAGGGAATAAGAAGCTACAAAATAGACAGGTGGAGGTTAAGAATAGTATGGGAAATGGAGAAGCCAAAGAACTTATATGTATGACTCATGGACATAAACGAAGGTGGAGAAATGATGGTGGGAGGGGGGTACAGGGTGAGGGGAATAAAGGGGAAAAATGGGACAACTATAATAATATAATCAATAAAATATATTTAAAAAAAGAACTTTGTTTATGGATGAAGCAGGATATAAAGTAAGTTCACATAACAGAGCCTGTACTACCTAATTATAGATTACAGCTGGTGATAAAAGAAAAATGAGCCATTAACATATAATGAATCTTAAAGAAGGAATTTAAATTACAAACCTAAACTGAATCCTCTTGGCTTTTATTAGACTATAGAACCAATAATATCCAACTGGAATATATAAATTACTATGTTTAGAGTCAGCACTTGACTCTGACTCAAACCCTCATTTTGTTTAATTCAAGATGTTATCACTTTTAATAATTGGTAGGTGATATTTTCATATAAACATACATATTTATACATGTATATGTTTCAGAGAAGCACTTGAAATTTTAAAATTGTGCCTTAAGTCCTATTACTTTACCAAGAAAAAATTATTTTAGCTTCTGAAATATTCAAATTTTAAAAAATAGAAAACTTCAACAATGTATTCCTTAGTTGAGGTTTAGAAGGAAGGAACAGAGTCCTTGAAGTCCTGATTAATAATTGTCTCAATAAAAGTCCTGATTAATAATTGTCTGCATGCTTTTCTCACTTTATAGAATACTCCTCCCAACTACCCTGAAAAGTCATTGTTCAGTTTTTACTGGTGAAAAAAGAGAGGCTCACAGGTGCTGCCCAATTTCTAAAACAGTGATTTCCAACTGGCATGCTGCAGCACACTGGAGTGTCGCAAGAATTTTTAGAACATGCAATACCTGTCTCATTAGTCAGGCACTGACCTCTTTTCCCTTAGATTATCAAGTAAAATAAATGACAACAGTCAACACAACAATAACCATCTGGTGTGAATAAGTTAAAATTATACTTATTTTTCTGCCAGATTGGAAAAAATTTTTTTGGTGTGCTGCAGAATTTTAATCATTAAATTATGTGTGCCACAAGAGGAAAAAGTTTGAAAGTTGCTGTTCTAAAGCAGGTAAATTTCACAACCAGTGGGTTTTTAAAAAAAAGATTTACTCTAGAGCTCCTGAGATTTCCACTAAAAACCATCTATGAATTTATATGTGATATAAGAAACATGGATTTACTCTAACAAACACTTTGACAGTGCCACCCCGTTCTTATAGGTGAGAATATGATCTGAAATGAACAATTTTATAAGGAGTACACCTAAGAGATAAATGTAGGTAACTGACAAGAAGAGAATAATTATGGAATTATGAGTTTCAAAAACAGACCTGTGTTTGTGTGCTCTCTCTTTCTCTCTCTCTGTCTCACATACTCAAGTCTTTCTCCCTCACCTTCCCCCAGGCATTTTTTCCTTGCCTTTCCTTCTCCTAAGCTCAAATGGCCCTCCCTTTGTCTCTGTAACTTGTCTCCTGAGCCCACAAAGCCCAGCTGGCTCACTTTTTCCATGGCTCACTTCTACCTCTGTGACTTTCTAAATAAACTTTTGAAAAAAAGTCATCATTACATGATCTACTAGACACTGAAATCTGAACCCTCTTGATATGGTATAGCAAGGTTTCAAACAAAGAGGTTTTGTCCAGTACCTGTTTCTGTGGGATGGTGTAACTATGCAGTCCATATCCATCAACAAACACTGCACAGTGCTGACCAATGACTCATGCATCTACCCTGAGATCTCCCTCCTCAGCTTCAAAATATTCATTTAGAACTACATTGGTAAAATAGCCAACAGCTTATCACATTCTTTTTGCTATTCTGGCTGCTTCTAAACAGATCAGATTTTTAATTTTAACTTGGAATTTAATTCTTTATATTTAAGAATTTATATGCTTTGTGTTATAAAAAAGCACTTAAGAACAATTTGTTATAAACACAGACATTTCTTTTTTAAAATATAGTTTGATTACATAATAAAATTTTTCTAAGCTTAGAAGTTAGATTTCAAAAATAAAAATCTTTGTAGAGTAAAAGTAACTTTTCTTCTCTGTTCATCTCTCCAAAGGAAACTGTGCCTTCAGAGAAGATTATTTAGGTATTATGATTTTTGTTCGCCATTTGGGGCTTTTCCTCTTTGTGTTTAAATATAGGAGTGGTGATAATTGCTACAGTGATTTCCTTTTTTCTATTTTGAGCTTCTATCAAAATAACTTCTTTTCACATAGTTATTATAAGGAAAAGAAGAAAATATTTTGCTTTCCTGTAGACAATGTACCAAAATGGAAATACAGTATACTTAGTTCTAAAACCAGGCAATGGCATCGATCTTAGGATACGTGTCTCTGTCAATTATCAGGGAGTGACATTTAAAACAAAGGATGAGCAACAGTTTCAGGATTTAAAAATTTTCTCTTATTATTGTAGGAACTTAGTAAAAAATGAATTCCACATACAAGCCCAACATCTTAGTTCTGGCCTTTAGGTTAAATAGGAAAGTAGGCCTGTTTAATCTCTGCAAAGAAATTTTTTTGTCTATGAACACCTATGTTTGAGCTTAAGTGGCAGGCAGGTGTAGGCAATTCACCCGGCCGCCTGCTTCCTTCTTAATATGGCATTGCTCTGAGAACCCAGGACTCACTGTGTCCTGAGCATCGTTACTAGATGGGCGCACTATTTTAACATCTCTCGGAGGGTGATCTGTAGCATAGGGCAGAGGGCTAGGAAAGCAAGGGCCACCGATCTAGAGGTTATAGAAAGATAGCAGGAATCCACACCCTACCCCACCCCACCTCCCCAAGAGCGAGGACCTCGCAAAAGACTGCACTTAGAGCCTTAGGTAAAGAGACGGTAAGAAGAGTTGGAGGTGGTAGGATGTCGCAGGATTATCTACAGGGGGTCCAGCTTTCTGGGGACATTACAGCGATGGTCTGGCTCGTAGCCCCGTCTGGCTCGTAGCGGTCCCGGGAAGAGAATGCCTTATCGGAAAGCCCAGTGTTGCGCGCAGAGAAGCCGCACTGAGGATACGCCAGAGCCCGCCCAGAGGTCCTCTCAGACCCCGCACCAACCCCCCAACCCCGCCCCGCGCAGCCAGGGCATTCCCGCGCCAAGCCAGTTCCCTAGGAGTTGCCTTGGCAACGGACGCTGATTCTCGCCTCGCGCTTCTTCCAGGCTGAACCTCCGCGGAGGCGGTGCGCGACCCAGCCGCCAACCCCCACAGCTCCTATGGAGAACGGGGCAGACACGCTCGAAAGCGAGGAGTGCCGGAAGAACCTCGAGAACTGCGAGTCTGTTACTGAACAATTCCAGACCCGCTCCAGGTGACCGCGCAGGCTGTATCGCTCCGCGCGCCGACACCTTCCCTTCGGCGGATCCTGCCTGCCGCGTCCCGCGCTGCGTGGTACCTTCGCGGCGCCGCCAGGCCCGAAAGCTGCTGTTTTAATTTCCTAAATCTGTTACTGTACACTAAGAGGGCAAACTCTGGAGCCAGACTGCCTGGGTTCAATCCTGACCACCCTCTTAGAAGGCCCATGAGTTGAGCAAATTATTTCTCTGTGCCTCAGTCACCCCATTGGAAAACAGCAATGATGATTATAAATACCGCCTACTTCATAGTTCACACTGAACACTTAATGAATTAACCTGGTTAAGGTGTTTAGAAGAGTGCTGTGTATATAATGCCATCTATTATTCTTTGATCCTTTTTTTAGTTTTTATCTATCACATTCCTTCTTTGCCCCCTCTCCTCCAATTCTGTTTATTTGGATAATGCAGAGCTATTTCTGGAAAAATATTTTTTTCTTTTTAAAACCCTTTAAAATCGGTAGGTAGCCAGCAATAGATTAGCCTTTATGTAAACACTTAAAATTCTCTAACACAAGGCCCAGATGGTGCCAGATGGCCTAGCTTAGAGAGAGAGAGGAGAGAAAGGAGAGAGAGAGAGAGAGAAGAGAGAGGGGAGAGGGGAGAGAGAGGGGGAGGGAGGGAGGGAGAGAGAGAGAGAGAGAGAGAGAGAGAGAGAGAGAGAGAGAGAGAGAGAGAGAGGAAGGAGAGAAGGAAAGAAAAGGAGAGAAGAATGAGAACCACAGCTGTACTAGCCCAGCCCTGGGGGCTGATCCAATGATACTCTTCTACCAAGCTCAATCTCCCCAGCTCAACTCTATTAAGCGGATGCACTTGTTAAAATCAATCAGGGTACACACAGGACCTGGTTTATTGGTTTTGGAAGGAACACGTAGGCGGTAGCCGGTAGTTAGCTCATAGGCACTCAGTGTCTAACCTGTTCTAGTTGTTGTTTACTTATGGAAGTGACTTCCTGCTCTGGATTCTTTGGCATTACCTGGTGGGTAGTTCTCCAACAAAATGCACCCTCTGGACTCAGTGAGCAGACTGACAATGCCAGGTGCTCAATGAGGGCATATTGTCTGAAAAAAAGGAATGGCTGAAACCCATGTTCATTTCTCTTCAGCCACAGTGCTGGGTGGAGTGTGTCAGTGCCCTGGTATGAGTGTATGAGTGGGAAAGGCTCCAGTATTGACTGAAATGCTGGGATTAAGCCAGAGTTAGGCCCAGGGGAGACAGCAGTCTGCCAGTGGAGAAAAGCCCTGCCTTTGTGAAGTTGACATTGCAGTGAGGAAGCCAATGACAAGCAAACTATATAATAAATAAGTTAGATAATAATGGTAAGTACCAGAGAAGAAACAGCAGGAGAGAGCAGAGGGAATCCTGTGTGGAGTGTAATATTAGGTGCTGTGGTCAAGGAAGGCTTGGCCAAGATGACATTGGGGTGAAGACTGCTGACTTGAGAGGGAGCCCTGTAAATATATAGGGGCAGAGTGTTCCAAGCAGAGAATAGGAAATGGAAAGGAGTGAGCCTCGGTGTTCTAGGACCATCAAGGAAGCCAGTATGGCTGGAGCAAAGTGACAGGGGAGAGCAGAGGAGATGAAGTTAGAGGTAAGAGGTTGGTTCCAGATGGTGTGGGACCTAGATAACTGTAAAGCCTTCAGTTTTGACTTTAAATGAGATGATATGATAGGTTTTTTCTCTTTTTAACACTACCAAGCAATTCTCCAAATTCTTAGTGGACACTGACTGGGTGTTCTACCATTTAACTCAATTCTGACACTATCTACCTAGAGATAGTATCAGATCCTACAGGTTAAGCATTCAGTCTCACAGGACTGTCCTTCTTCTTCCTCTTCAGCTGCCAACTTGAAGTCCAGATTTTTACCTGTGCTTCTGACCACCAGTTATAAATTGGAGGTTCCCATGACCCCTTCCACAGGTTTGATCAACTTGTTAGAACAGCTCACAAAACTCAGGAAACCAGTTTCCTTATTAGGTTATTTGTTTATTACAAAAAAATATTAAAGGATGCATATGAACAGCCAGATGAAGAGACACATAAGGTGAGGCCCAGAAGGGACTCAAGCACAGGAGCTTCTATCCCTGTGGAGTGTGAGGTGTACCATCCCCTCTGCACATGGATATGCTCTTGTTCACCAACCTATAAGCTCTCTGAACCCTGTAACTTAGGTATTTTATGGAGGTTTCATTATGTAAGCAAGATTGAGTAAATCATTCACTTTTGATGATTGATTCAATCTCCAGCCCCTTTCTGGAGGTAGGAGTGGGGAATGGGACTAAAAGGTCCAATCCTCTGATAGTGGCTGGTTCTTCTGACAACTGCCCCCATCCTTAAGGGCTTTCCAAAAGTCCCTCATTAAGAAACTCAGGTGCTCAGGTGTTGTTGAAAGGAGTTTGTTGGGAATGACAAAAGATACCAGTATACCTTTTCTACACTGAAGCTATTTTAGGAACTGAGGACAAAAGACACAAATATTTAACAAAAGATGCTCCCATTGCTCTTGTTGTTTAGGAAATTCCAACAGTTTTGGGAGCTATGAGGCACAAAGACCAAAATATCATTATATATTTATTTTAAATCACACTATCACAGATGGGAAGCTATGAGGGGATTGGAGCAGAGGAATGACTTCATCTGGCTAAACTTTCAACAGGATTTCTCTGGTTATGGTTTTGATAATAGATTGTAATGAGGATAATGGCTGAAACAGGGAAAACAGTTAAGGGTTGTAGGGGAGGAAAATACCTTTTTCTCAACTTTTTTGGGTTATTGGCTGAGACATACCTCCACTCCACTCCCCACATTCCTGTAATATAAAACAGATTAACAGGAGAAGAAAACAGAAGTTTAATAACATGTATACCTCTTGTGTACATGAGAGATACCAGGAAAACTAAGTGAATCCCTGAAATAGCTGAAGCCACCACCTTACATATCACCTGTAGCTAAAGACAAAGGGTGTTATGGGAGGTTACCAGGGAAAGCATGGTGAAGTAGGGTAAGATTTGTCATGCTAATTTAAGTCAGTGCCCTCTCCATTGGTAAGATCCTCTTCCTGTGATTTATGCATCCTTCTCTTCTTGGTACAGAGAAGGAGATTCTTAAAATGGAGATTTCCTTTGTAAATAAAAATTTCTCTTACAAGAGGACAGCCTTTACTATTTGCAGAGCTTCTTCTATGTCTGCAGTTTCTCAAAATAATTAGCTCAAAATAATCTTCATGGCAAAGAGACATATTCTTGGGCTACCATATTTTATTAGCCTTCTAGTCTGAATTCAAAAAAGAGGTCTAGGCTGGCTATATCAACTCGGGAGCGATGGCCACAAAGATGGATCTAGAGCGGGGAAACTTGGTGAGATAACCTAGAAGGTGAACGAGCCTACAAAGAAAAGTCTCTTTGGGCCTTGGGGCCTATCAAAATGGTATATTCTTTGAAGAGGAAGAAAGGGAAGCAAATTTTCTTTATTTAAAATTGAGCAGTGCACCACAGTAAAAGTTTAGCATACCTAATGTTACCAAACCCAAATTTGTGTAACTGATGCTTCAAAAGGCCAAAACTCAAAACATCAGAGCATGGAGTAAGGAAAGGTTTATCATTTAAGAAGGCACCAGCTGAGAAGATGGGAGACTTAATAGTGGCTCAAATCCATTTGCTCACTGGACTAGTTTGAGGGTTTTCAAGGGCTTGGGAAAATACATATGCAGAAGGACTGGTGGGGCAAGTTTTAATTAAAGGACTATGGAACTTGGCCATTTATGTTAAAGGAGCATCAGCACTGGATCTTCCTGGATAATGAGCCCTTCTGATAGGTTTCTGGTGTTCAAGTTCTGGTTTGGCCCTGTCCTTTGGTTTTGGGGAGAGGAGGGGATGAGACTTTGGTTCCTGGTACAGCAGTTGGAGGTCAAAGTTCTCTCTTCTGCACAAGCTTGGGCTGCATGACTTGTGGTTTTGGTCTGTTGTCTCTGAAAAGCAACTCAATATCTTGTTCAACAGGATAAGACCATTTTGAGCTGGTTACACTAATGCCATTTTCTTTGACTCATTCATTAATGAGTATTTATTAGGATAGACTATTCTAGGATTCAGTGAGAAGTATCATTGTATTCTATTAGTAAATATTCATTGATGTTTTCTATAACAAATTAGCACATTAATTTTATATCTAGTTTATTAAAAACTATAATTGTTATCTGTCCAAAACTATTTTGTGCATAACAACCAAGCTATTATTCAGAAATCAAATTACTGAGACTATAAATAAGAACAATATAAGAACCACTTAGCTAAATTTGTTGTGATGTGGGTTTCCATTCTAGGCAGTGGGGTTTTCACCTATAATTAAGAGTCATTGAGATTTGACAGGAAACTGAAGGATGAACCTTCAGGTTTCACTTAGATTCTGAATGGGCTGTATCTTTCTGATCCAGTACTACAGTAAGTTAGGACATGAGGAACATCAGAGACACAGTCCTGTTCTCCCTAGGGACGGAAAACAGGAAACTGTCACTCCAGGCTTATGATATTAGATGAGTTATTTACTCTATTTGAACCTCAGTTTCCACATCTTCAAAACAAGAAAGTTAATATCTCTCTTAAGAGATTATTGAGAGTATAACCTGAGGGGAAAATGTGTGTGTTGATGCATATGTCTTAACGAAACACATGGGATGAATTAAGCACTCAATGAATAGGTACACATATTATTTTTAGGTACTCTAATGGGGGTATCTGTGTAGTTTCTGAACTTAATTTTGTAAGGTTTTCTTAAGCGCCGCCGAGGAGGAAATGCCAATCAGCCACAAAATCAGGCAGTATAGAGCTTTATTGGGGTTTGCGTACCCACGCAGAGGTGGGCCGGGGGAGAATCTCACAGAAACAAAGAGCAGGGTGGGGTTTTAGTCACCAAATCGGGGGTCTTCACGAGGTCTGGGGATTGGTCCCTTCAAGACAAAGAGAGAACACATCATTGGCAGTCTTCCTTACTCTGGTTGCTATGGCAAAGTCCCCCATCCAGACTCCCTGACCTGAGGTCAGCCATCTCTTCCGGGTTCAGCTGCCGGGTTTGTGTCCTGCCACACCCACCCTGACAAATTTAAAAATATTTTACTTTAGTACTTTAGTATTATGACACCAGAAGGCGTAACTGAAAACATTATTCTACATTTTAAAGTCATGTCCTGAAAATGTTTTTTGGTTTTTATTTTTTGTACTTTTATTGTTTTCAAGCTTTTGGGGATAGAATTGACATATAACATTGTATATTTGTAATACTAACTACCCACAGTTCATACACCTACTACCCACAAGAGATTTTTTGCTTATAAAGAAAAGGAAAGAAAGAACACACATGTGAAGCTTAATAAAACATGAAGTTGAATAGTAAAAAGGAGTGTTTGGTACTGAGGAGGTCAAGGATTGCATTCATGGACTGGAAGGGTGAATCACAGGGCTCCATCAAATGTGCAGCATTGTAGATTAAAAGAAGCAGGTAAAGGTTAGGTGGCAGTTTGTATTTTTTATATTGATGCAGCAGCACTCAGGGTCCAAACAGAAGGCAGAAACCTCACCAGTATGCAAACTGGTAAGGTTTTTTCTTTTCCTTTTTAAACATTAACAAGGATTTTTAACTAGTAAAAGGCAGTGAAGGTGCAAAAGACTTAAGCAGTTACTGTTGATGCAAATGCAGAACACAGTTGTGACACCCAAAGGCTGAATTAAGTCCTCTCTCAGATGTGGCTAGTGGTAGAGAAACTTGCCCAAGCTTGGATATCCCAATCTTCATTTCTGATGGTCCTGAGTTTCAAAATCTTGTTGTTTTTTTTAGGGGAGAAAATGTAATTTTTGTCTTACCCTCTGGGGGCTTGGCTGAGATAAAAGGCAGGATAACAGGAGAAAAACAGAAGTTTAATAACACATATACCTCCTATAATTTGAAATATATATTCATTTACATGTATTCATATATACATTTCCTGTACACGTGAGCAATACCCAGGAAAACTAATTAACCCCTGTAAATGGTCTAAGCCACCATCTTAAGTACTTTTTACAATGAAAGAGTAAAGAAGATGTAGCGGGGACAGGGGAAGCCAGTTATGGGAGGCAATCAGGCAAAGCACAGTATGGTTGTTATGCAACTTTAAGCCTGAGCCTTCTCTACTGATGAGTTTCTAGAGATTGAATCTCCCTTCTCTTCATGGTATAGAGAGAGACACAACCTTACAAGTGTAAATTGCCATATAAATGCAAATGTCCCTTATAGAGGGCAACTTCTAGATGCCTTTTGAAACTCAGCTTGGAGTTTCTCCTGTGCCTGCTGTTTCTTAAAAACAACCAGCTCAACATAATACTTATGCCAAAGAGGCATATTTTGGTGTGGCAAATTCTGTTCCCCTTCAGCATGGAAATGCTAAAAGGCATCCCAGAGACTCTCTTGAGTTCCCAACATAGTTTTCCTGACTCCATTGTATGCTATCAACGCAGCCAGAAGCAGTCATTTCAGCCCCTGGAGTGACTACCTTCTCTGCCTTTGGTTAAGTGTTTCTGGGAGGAAACATTCTCCCCTTGGGAACTAAGACCTCCAAGCTAGAAGATCATAAAAATGTTAGGACAGGAAGCAATTTCAGGAGTGGGTGATTAGGTGTATTAGCACAAGATGTAAATTCCACTTCTACCTTTGATTCCTAGACCTACAGCATGGGAGAGGGAGCACCACTACTGATTCAAAGTATAGCACCACTGTACTGCATCCTATAAGACAGGCCACTTTTCATGGACCAGGCTCTCAACTGCCATAAGTGAATTTTCAATAAACTATTCTACCTTTCCACTAGACCAGCCACTACAGGGTGATGGGACATGTGACACCAGTCAGTTCCACTGGCATTAGCCCATTGCTGCACTATTTTGCTATAAAATTAGTACTTTGATCAGGAGTGATGCTATGCATGATGTTATGATGGTGAATAAAGCAATCTGTTATGCTTTATCAATGGATGGTGGTTCTGGCAGATGCATTATGGTCCAGGAATACAAATTGGTATCTTGAATATATGTCTGTCTCAGAGGGTCAGTGTTATCAACTTGCCACCAAGTGGCTGACTGTCCCTGTTCATTGGTTAATACTTCCATATTAGGGACTCAGTATTGATCTTTGCTATTGACTGATTAGGCACTCAATGCTTGTCTCATCCAGGCCTGCTTTGGTAAGGGGAAGACCATGATGCTGAACTCCATCTCTGCCACCATAGCTATTTTGTTTTGGTGGGAAGAAAACATTATCTCATCCTCAGCGATGCTCTTTGTAAACACAGCTCTGGAGAATGGCCTGTGGAAAGCATGGTCAGGGCTTCACAGTCTTGGCCTGTGCAGAAAGAAGGTGCAGGGACACTCAGGGCCCAGGGAGACTTCCTCTCCGAATAGTACTGGGCTAGTGAGAAAAAATACAGCCTACTGCAATAAATTAAACCCAATCTAAAATATAATTTTCTGTAGAAAAACAGTAGAAATTTTCACTGAAATTGAGATGTACATTACTGATGCTCCCTCCCCACCCAGATCATACTGTTGACAAGGTCTGTCATCAGTATACTTGATGTGTGTGGAAGATTAGTTGAAAATTTAGTGAGATTAATAGTGAATCATTATTCTGAATATTAAAAAGTTTTAAAAATTTAAGTAGTTTTTCTTAGATGAATATTGCTGTGCCTTAATAGTATTCTCCAAAGATGATGAAAAAATGATATTTTACAGTATAGTGGTAATAGTTGTGATCACCACCACCACAGCATCAATAATGGATAACATTGCTGAAGGGCTGACTATGTGACATGCACCATTCACAGTACTTCTAAGTGTTAACACACTAATCCTGAAAATGACTGTATGTAATGGGCACTATTATTTTGCATAAAAGGAAACTAAGCCACAGAAAGTTTAAGTAACTATATCATGTCACATAGCTAGAATATCGGTTGACAGAAACTCTCACCAGGTGCATTTATTATATGATGTTACAGGAAGACCAGAGGTATGACAGGTTTCAGAGTTAATTGAGTCAATGTTTATACAAAGTCATCAGTCAAAATGATTTCCATCTTTTTAAAAGCTCATTATCTATGTCCTGGCTTTGCCCCTCGGGCTGGATGTTCTGGTGGTCACCAGATAAGTGTGGCAGTTCTTGGCATCATTTCTACAGGTGGCAATGTCCACGGTCACAGAGAAAACCTCTCCCCTTGGACCCCTGTGTAGACAGAAGTGCAGACACAGTGTCTTCAGAGAGGGCACTGAAAAGTCTGGTAATTCTGTTACCACTGGTATTTAACTAGACATTGATAAAGGAAAGAGAGCAAAGGGAACTAGATATTCAACTTAATAAAATGGGAAGCATAAGCCTGTTTGCTAGCCAGGAAACTATAGCTTCACACCCTGGGTGATTACAGCATTTCTACGCCAAGGGGATTAACACTCCTCCCTTTCCCTCTCCAGTACCAGATTGTTGGGAGGCACAGGGGGAGGCGCAGGATCATAGAGGCCTAACTAGAAGGTGTAAACCCATGCAAAGCCCACAGAAATTTGAGAAGTCGATTAGTGTTTTTGAGAAAGTACCTGGTCAGTCCCAAACCCAAGCTCCTGGTTGTAACCCCAGGGGAACAAAGACATTCTCTCTCTCTTGCTCATGACCTGCACTTGGATGGTACACACACTTGTTCTCTGCATGGCCATGTGGCCCATGGACATGCAACTCCACACGCCACCTCCAGGAGGGAGCCTGAAACAGATTGCAGCTGGAAATACATGCTAAGCTAGCCAAATGCTGGACTGGACTTTAATACGGAGCATAAACTCTGGGCAGTGGCCTTCATCCTGGCCCTACTGAAGACAAGATTGGACTTTCTCCGTGGTGAGATGGACAGAGATGGGACATTGGGAAGCCAGGAGGGGCACCCCCTTAACTGAATATCATCAATAAACCACACCACAGAGTCTGATTTCCACCAACAACAGTTTCACTTGAGCTTTTATAGCTTTCTTTTTTTAACTGACATTTTATAAACCAATAGCTGTGGTAAGTTTCATCAACCTCAAAAAGAAAGATTGCATCCAGAATATTGGCCTTCTTGTTATTGTTTGAAATGCTTGTCATTAAAGGTCGGTAGGAGGAGTTTACAAATACTTGCTCTTGGCCTGCTCAGATTTTTCAAGAACTGACTTTGAAAATCAAATACAATACAGTTACGTGATCATCACAAAGAAGCAGTTCTCAACACTTTTGGTTTCAGGACCCCATTACAGTCTTAAAAATTAGGGACCTCAAAGAACTTTAATTTATGTTTTCTCTATTCCTAGTGATCATTTAAAATTATGATAAATCAATTCTGTGTTAATATAAGTAACATTTCACAGAAAAACAAACTGTATTCTTCAAACCAAAAACTTTAATAAAACTAGTGTCACTTTTTTAGGTTTTTGCAACTCTTTTCAATGCCTGGCTTAATGAAAAATACCTGAATTCTCATTCAATCTGCCATGCAGTCATATGTACCCTGCTGCCTCTGGAAAACCCTACTGACCACTTGTAAAAGAATTGTAGTGCAAAGGCAAACAAAATCTTAATATTATTATGAAAATGATTTTGGCCTTGTGAGCTCCCCGAGAGTCTTGGAGTCCCTGGAGTCCTCAGACCACACTTTGAGAACCACCACCTTAAACTAGTTTTTCTTGATATGCCTATGCATAATTTATAATGGTTTCAATTTATTATGGTAGCACACATAAAACAGTAGATAAGATACTTAAAAGGGGGCTTATAAATTGATCAGATCTCAGAAAATGGAAATGAGTATCAGTGGAGCAAAATGCCGCAGTCCAGGAATAGGATAATCCATCAGAGTCCTGATGAAAACCCCTAATTATCAGCAGGTGATTCAGAGGTTTCCTCACTTTACTAATCCCTCTTTAAAATATAATATGATTTATACAAAAATATATTCACTAGCATATATTTTTAAGGAAATATCTGCTACATAAAGCACATTTAATCTTTTTTTAGACTTAACATATCAGATGATTTGAAAGTTGGCTTTTTCAGCACAGACCATGCTACTCAAACGGATTCCAGTGAAATTTTGACATTAAAAGAGTTAAGCTCATCCACACAAAAGCTAATGCAGGTAAATCTGAATTAATTTGAAACTTTTGAGATAATTTTTTAAGTATTAATTGCCTTTATGTCTCTTTTCTTGACAGAACTGAAATGATTAAAAGTATTAGCATCTTTTACAAACTGAATTGGATGACAGTTGTGCTTTTAAAAATTTTCAATAAGACCCTGTCTGGGTGGCTCAGTTGGTTGGAGTGTTGTCCTATACACCAAAAACATTATGGGTTCGATTCCCAGTCAGGGCACATACCTAGGTTGCAAGTTTGATCTCCTATCAGGGCACTTATGTGAGGCAACCAATTGATGTTTCTCTCTCTGTCTCTCTCTGTCTCTGCTTCTGTTTCTCCCTCTCCCTTCCTCTTTCTCTAAAATCAATGCATATACTCAGGTGAGGATTTAAAAAACTTATCAATATGAACTTATATATATGAACAATATGTTACTTATATTTATGTCATATCTATGTTGTGCTTATATATGTTCGTTGGTGAGGTGTTTTGCTACTCTTTTTGTAATTTGACATCTGTGAACATTTTGTATGTATGATACTTTTTAAAAATTGTAGAAAGAAGGGAATAATATAACAATTATGTTACCTAACATATAACTTTGTCAGATAGTTCCTTTGGAACTTTTTTGACTGTAAAGAAACAGAACATTTCATGTATGTCAGATATCAAGAGTTATTATTAAATTCCCTAATTAATGAAACTGTCACATGGGGTGGCATCCCACTACTATAAATACTCTTGTGAACTTTGTTTCTGTTTCTTCACTTAACAATAGAACTTGAAAATCATTCCATAATAAGATTTATTCATTTATTTCACAAATGCATCATATCACAGAAACATGCATATTTATTTAGCTATCCTCCTATTGATGGACATTTTGGTCATTTCAAATCTTTTACTGTGATAATTCTGTACATACTCATATGCCAGCAAATCTGTGGTGGAAATTCTTAAAAGTGGAATTTTTGAGTCAGAGGATGTATGCATTAGTCATTTTGAAGGATATTGCCAAATTGCCCTGCATAGAGTTTGTACTGATTTACACTCCCACTAGTTAACATCTGAGGCTGTCTCTTTTCCTACATACTTGCCAATTTGTTGTCTTTTTAAATGCCTTTGGGAAAGTTTTATAACTGTATTCCCTTGCAGCTAAGGATGTCTAGATGACTAAGTTCTGGTCAATAGAATTTAGATGGAAATGTTATCTGGCTGCTTTTGGGAACCTTCTTAAAGACACAGTTTACATGCACTTTCTATGTGTTAACTTCCCCCTCTCACTCCCGCTCCTTTCCTTCCTTCTTTCTTTTTTATTCTCTAGCGTCTTTGAGTTGTTGGTTGTGTTTTGGTCATATATCTAGAGTTTATAGTGTCAGTGGGAGTCTCTGGTCCAGCAGGAGTTTGTTTGACCACACCAGGATCCCTGAACCTCCCTTCTTCAGAACAAGCAGTCTGGTTCTTGTTGGTAAAGCAGTAGGGCTGGTTCTTCTAAAGGCAAAGTCATCTCTACTTGTTCCTGCAGTTAAAGGAGTTTCTTAAGACTTCACTTGCTCTAAGATATATTTTTTAATGATTTCTTAACATAGTACCCTTATATAAAGAGAAAGGAATATGAGTCAGTGTCATTCAAATCTGAGCTTTTCTCTTATCAGCCACATAGTATTAGACTAGTTAGTTACTTAACCTCTCAACATCTTGATATCCTCACCTGCAAAATAAAACCATGCACATAGCATGAGGATACTAAAATGTGATTCTTTCCAAGATGCTTTCTAAGCATCAAATTCTAAAGTAGGTGTGAGTTAGATCCCATTTGCAGAATTTGGAAAGGGAATGTTGCACATCAGACCAGTGACTGTTAGCTCTGAAATCAGATCAAGGGCAATAAAAAAGGGGATCAAGAGGTGAAGAGAAAAAAAATCACTGGAGCAGTTTCTTTAGAAAGCACCATTGCCATGCTCTTTTTCAGGGATGGGGCAGCAGAAGTGATCTTCTTCCACTGACAACTAGTAAGGCAGGCTTCTATGGAACTTGAAATGTTTTCTGTTATTGGAAGACAGAGAGGACTAGTGCTTGATCCGTGTGTAAAAAAACTAAAGTGGGTTGTGACAATAAGACAGAATGGCTAAGTTGGGATCAGTCTACACTTCAGAGTGATTGTTTTCCGTAGACCAGATGTGGTCTATGAGAGAGAGAAAAAGAAGGAGGATGAGGGGGAGGAGGAGAAAGAGGGGGAAGAAAGGGAAAAAGGAGAGTAGAGGGAGGAAGGGGAAAGGGGGAGGAGAAAAAGAAAGAGCAAGAGTGCTAACCAATGTGGAATATTCTGGGTCCTGTTCAGTACAGTGGTCTAAGAGGACAGAGGACCACCAATGGCAGGGAAAGGAAAAAGGAGAACTCCAGATTCACAGGGACTGAGGAGGGGACAGCCATGATCGCCACAGTAGAGAAGCATCTGCTTGGGTCACTATGCATCCACAGGAGAAAGGGTCCTGGCAGGGAAGAGGGTCCCAGCAATGGGAATCTCTGGAGAAGCTATGTCAGTGCCCAAGGGAAGAAAAGTTAGTTCTCTTTACCTGCCAGTCCTGGGGGTGAAGCCACCCCACCATGTAGGAAGAGCCATGCTCCTTTATCTACTTGACCTTGTCCATGTTGGAGACCCAACAACTGGAGTGTGAAAGGAGAGATGAGACAGGAGAGAGTTCAAGAGTGAATCACACTCTTTCCCTTAAAGACAGGCAGCTACTGCCCTAATCTCTTGGTGTACAGAGAGAAGTCTTACCTATGAATGAAGTTGGAAGTGGTCATATTAACTCATAGTGGTCATATTCCAAAAGATATTTTTGAGGTTGTGATTTGAGTGATGGTAGGACTTCTGTTCTCAAGAATGAACAAAAAGTAATGGGATTGCCGAAAGTTTTCATTCAGGACAGGGGCAGATTAACTAGGAATACATTTTAAATGGATGGTGGGAAACAAAAATACATTGTGTTTTAGTGATCACAAATAATAATGATCAACACACTGGTTATACATTTAAGTGATTGGCTAGTAGATTCATAACAAATAGTGACTTAGCCCATCTCTTCTGATCCAAATTTCACATCTTAAAACTATACATTTTGGGGTATGACAAAAGATCATTGTTAGCACAGACGTTTTATTCTGTATGAGAGTAAATCACTAGGAATCTCCTCTCTCTTATTCCATTAGCTTATAATCCTTTAGCAGCACTTTCCAATACTGTATACACAGTATTTTACAGGTAATCTTAAAAGGCAGTCCAAACCCTGGCCAGGTAGCTTAGTTGATTAGAGGTTTGTCCCAATACTCCAAGGTTGTGAGTTTGATCCCCAATCAGGGCACATGAAAGAATCCACCAATGAAGGCATAAATAACTTGAACAACAAATTGATGTTTCTCTCTCCTTTTCTCTCTCTTTCTAAAAAAATCAATAAAAATTTTAAAAAATTAAAAAGGCAGAACAATCCCCTGACCAGGTACCCAGGTTATGTGCCAAAAACTAGGCATGGTGTTCCAGTCTCAACACAGAGAACCCTTACTCTGTATAATAATGTATGTTTTTCTTTTTTTAGATTATTAAATCCCTTCAGGTAGATTTTGGGTTCCTGAAACAATTACTTCAATTGAAGTTTGAGGACCGTCTTAAAGAGGAGTCTTTCAGTCTCTTTACTGCTCTACACGACAGGATCGTAATGATCGAAAAACATTATCAACAGGTAGAAGTACTCTCTTGTGTGTGTGTGTGTGTGTGGGTTGATCTTGTGCTTAGATATACAGGTACTACAGTTTTGAACTAAGCAACTTTTGAGGGCAATTTAATTTGCATGTTTGTGTCCCATATAATAGCAACATAGAGCTATATAATATGTACAGCTTTGCTGTGGGTCAGAAACTTTTCTAAATACTCTGTATATGAATTTATTTAATCCTCACACTAACCTTATGAAGTAGTACCATTATCTATCTTTTATAGATGAGGAAACTGAGGCACAGAAAGGTTAATTAACTTGCTCAGAATCACCAGTTTAAAACTGCTGAGTTTAGGTTCCAGGCCAGTTTGATGACCTGGCTCTCAGCCTCAATTTTATGTGCTCTTTGGCTTTTGGGAGCCAAAGACATGAAAACTCTGCTGCTTTGAGGAATTTCTTAAAATCTTTGGCAAATTAGCATATTTATCTGTCATTATGAATAGGCATCACTCTTACTTTTCTGTTATAAAACAAAAAATCCCACTCCGTCTATTGTTGACTACAGCATTTTAAGTACCATAAGCCTTCTAAATCAATTTTCTCAAGTCCCTTAACAATTCTAAAATGGAAATGCTATTATTCCTGATCTATAGGAACTGAGCTGCCAAAATTAAGTACTATATTGCTGTGTATAACACACACCCACATTTTTGTGTCCATTATACATGGGATTATTATACCCTTGGTGTATAATCATTATGCCCATGCATAATGAGCATTCTTATTTTTCCCTCAAAAATTTGGGCATGAAAGTGTGCATTCTACATTGCAAAATATGGTAATTTCCATTTATTTTATCCATGTAGACTCTATTGCTTTGGTTAAATGTAAGTAAAAAATGGAATGTATTATAATAGCTGTAGCATAGGAGAAATGATTATAAAATAAAGTTTTTAAGGGGTTGTGATGATTTGAATGGTTTTATACTGAGTTCCTCCCTAGTAGATGTGAGAGTTGTTTTCAGAAATACATTGTGGTACTCACTGTACTTACTTTTGGATTGCAGAATGAGGATAACATAAGAAAATGCTACAATCAGCAGTTGGCGGATGCCATAGCTATTATCAGAGGAATGTACAGGGTGAGTTTTTAGCACTGTCCTGGGCAAGGCCAGCTTTATATCTTGGAAGTGAACAGAGTGTAGATCACTATGGCTTGCCAGTCTGTGTTACATCGATGTAAAAGAATTCAAACCTGTAGATAATTTTTATAAGAGTTTATTTGAGAAAAACTGATGATATATGCCAGCGAGCAAGATCTCAAATGCTCTGCATAATGATAGTTTTGTGGCTACTTTTATGCATTTAAAATCAAAGGGGGAATGTAAGGAATATTATATGGAGGTGGCAGAAAGAGAGGTGGCGATTGGATTACAGGTTAACAAGATTATGTGTTCTTGAGGGTGATTACAGTTTATTTCAAAGGTGTGTTAACCTACACACACAGAAACAATGGCTGTGGCTTGCTTGAGGAAAAGATAAACCTTTTATTAAAACATTGTATGACTGGAGTGTGACTACCCACCATGACCTGCCCAGTCAGGAATTTATGATCAGATCACCCTATGAAGTTACTTTCCATAGATCCCCTTTTGTCATCCAATGCTTATCTTTGAAGATCTGTTTTCTCAGTTTTCAGGTTTCTGAAAAGGGATTAGGCCTAAGATTGTTCATGCTCACATTAAATTGAACAAAATAACACATTATGGTGGTGGATATAACTTTCCAGATACTGGAATATTCCAATCAGGTATCCAAAGTACAGGGCAGGTGATGAAGTAATCCAGCTTGGTGAACATGCACTTGAATAGAAGAAGGTCAGATAGTGTTAGGAGAGAGTTCATTGGGTCCATAGTAAATCCCAGTAAATCATCTCTGGCTCTTGATGGAGTAACTTTTCTAATGATGAGGACACTTCTACCTGCCAGACTGGTGCTTCACTCCTCTACGTAATGGAAAAATTCATAGTTTTCAATGATTACTTTTTAGGCTTCATAAAGACTTTGTACTTCTTCTAGTAGTTATTAATCTCTTCTTTCATTTCAATATGTACCCATAAAACATTTTTTATTACAGCAAATTGTGCATTGATTGCATACTTATTTTCATAGCACTTAACACATTTGTGTTTAATTATGTAATTCCTTGTTACATGTCTCTGTTCTATGCCCGACTGTAAGCCTTATCAGGGATGTTGTCTGTGTTATTCACTGTGGTGCCCTGCCTCTCTTAGCACTGTGCCTGCTACATAATTAGCAATCAGCTAAGAACTGCAAAATGAATGGACGGTATCCTATACTTGTGGCAGATACTGGTCTCTCAACAGTCATTCTCCCTCCTCCTTTTCATTAGCAGAAGCCCTTCTTACTCTACAAGCCAAAATGCTAGATCTTTTCTTTTCCAGGTACCTTTCCAGCTATGGCATAAACATGGGCAAGGTCAGGTCCCTGAACAATGGGACCTGAACTTAAATTGACTGTGACATTGGGGAGCAGGTTGTTCTCTCTAATCAAATGAGACTCATGGGAAGAAATACCCTTCTTTTTCTTTGCCTGATCTTGTTACATCTTCTTCTGATGCTTGGAATTGCTGCAGCCATCCTAAAACCAAAGGCTGAGACACTTTGGATGTGCTAAGTGTGGCAGAGTAGAAAGGCAGAAAGCATTGGGGGCACTGATGACATAGCTAAAGTAACTCTGGACTTGCCCTCCCTCTGGCCCTTTTATTTCATGAATTCATAACACCCTTAGTGTTTAAGCCACAGCCAACTGTCCATTCAGTTACTTGCAGCTGAGAATATCTATCCCAGGACCCACTGCTCTGTCAACAATCTCTGATTCTATACCCAGTTGCGTTTCCAAAGGTGGCCTTGACATATCCCCAAACACCTGTTCCTCTACAGTGTGACCTTGCTCTTCCCCCACCAGAGGGAGAGCATAATTCCCTTCCCCTGAATTAGGGCTGGACCCAGTGACTTTTTCATAAGCACAGAATGTAGAGGAAATGATGCTGCATGACTTTGGAGGCCAGTTCAAAAGAAGTCTTGCAACTATATCTTTATACTTTTGCAATGTTTGTCTTCTGGATTCTACCCTCTGATTCCAGTTGCCATGGTGTGAGAACCCCAGCTATTTTGAGGGTCTACATGGGGTGCTTGGCCCGCAGGCCCAATTGAGCCCAGCCTTCAAATCATCCAATCTCCAGCCATTCATTCTTCCCATCCAGACATTATGGAGCAGAGATTAGCCATCTGCTGTGCCTGTCCTAACTCCCTGACCCATGGAGTTTGTGAACACAATAAATTGTTGTTTTATGCTAATAAGTTTGAGGAAATGCAGCAATAAATAGATAACTGGAACAGTATCTCTACACTCACATCAATAACCAATTTCTTAAATACATTTGTTGGATAGATTACTTCTCTAATGGTTCAGGCAGCACAGTATAATATTGTGGTTGAGAGTTAGCATAGTGTATGTTTTTAAAAAAAGACTCTGGAGTCAGGCTATTTGGGTTCAAATCCTGACCCTGCCACTGAATTGCTCTGTGACCTCAGGCAAAGTACTGAATCTCTCTGTCTCAGTTTCCATACCTGTCAAATGAGGATCACAGAAGTACCTGCCTCGTAGGCCTGCTCCGAATATGAAATGAACTGATCTTTGTGAAGCACTTAAAGGGTACCTGACACATGATACGTGTAATATTGGCCCTTGTTAAATAAACAAACACTTTCACATATTCACAGTACTCCTTGGTATTTTTTTCTGTCCCTTAATTATCCTATCTTTAGGAGATAGGAGGCCAATGCCTTATCCATAAGGTTACTGGGGCTTCTAATTCTCCTATCTTAGTATTTAGGTGCATAGCTTTCTGTCTCCTGACTGCAGAACTCAGATATGATCAAGTGTTTTTAAGATATCTGTCATCATTATCAGTTTTTATTATGTTGAACCATATGATATTTTTGGAGTCAAAAAGTTAAATATCAACAATTTTATAAAGTGATGACACTTTATAAAAATAAAGTGATGACACTTTATTTTATATCTAATCTTATAGGGAATGAACATAATGTTTCAATATTATGCATAATACTTACTGTAGATATTCTCAGGCTATTTCTTCTGCTAAGAGACTTTTTAAAACAAATCATGAATGCATTTCAATTTTATAAAATGTGAATTGTATGCATCTACTGAGAGGCCATTTGATTTTTCCCTTAACCTATTTATAATTAATAATGTGGTAAAATTAATTGAGTTTTTAATGTTAAATCAAACTTTCTTTGCATAAGCCCAACTTGGTTGTGATATGTATTTTTTTTTAAATTTTCCTTGGCTGGTGTGGCTCAGTGGATTGAGTGCTGCCCTGTGAACCAAAGGGTTACTGGTTCAATTTCCAGTCAGGGCACATGCCTGGGTTGCAGGCTAGGTCCCCAGTTGGGGGCATATAAGAGGCAACCACACATTGATGTTTCTCTCCCTCTCTTTCTCCCTTCGTTACCCTCTCTCTAAGAATAAATAAATAAAATCTTTAAAAAAATTTTTGTTGAATTTAGTGTGTTAATATTTTGCTTAGGATATTTTAAATCTACATTTATCAGTAAGGTGACCTGTTTTTTGTTTGTTTATTTGTCTGTTTGTTTTTATTTGTTTGGTTTTTTGCTGTCCTTGCCGGGTTTGATATCAGGGTTATGGCGGCTTCACAAAATGAGTTGGACTGCTGTGCCTAGTTTGTTCCCTAGGAGCATTGGCATAAAATTGGAAATTTTTCTTCCTTTAATATTTAGGATTGCCAGAGGATCCAGCTGAGCCTGGAGAGATTGATTGATTGATATATTTTGGACTCATTCAGTTTCCTTAACAATTACAGAACTCTTTGGGTTTTTTATTTCTTTTGAGTTAGACATAGTGAGATATTTGTCCAGGGCATTGTCTATTTCATTTAAACTCAAAAGTCTGGTGGAATAAAGGCTTAATTATATATGCCTTATCGGTGTTTTATATCTTAATCCTATATTTTAAATCCCAGTACATACTTTTATTACTATTTTATCCATTTTCATTGAGTTTTTAAATATCACATGTCTTTCATGACTAGGAATTCTATTTGATGCTCTATGCTTGGTTATTTAATTTTTGTTTTTACTACTCTCGCTCTTTGTTCATAATTTCAGTATGGTTATTCTTATATGTTTAAATAAACATATTTAAATATTCTTGATTTATATTCTATGTTTCACAATTTCCATAACTTCCATCTTTGAGTGTCTGATAAGTACTGGCTGTCACTTACAATATATGTTTTACTTTTGGGTTTCATGATTTTTGTGAACTCGTATTTTTGTGGGACTTCTGTGAAGTCTGAAATAGAAGTGGGTTATAGTAGAGAATATTTATCTTTGCCTTTGTGAGACTCCTGAATTTGTGACCACTTTAATCTAATTCTCAGCTAGATGTTTGGGCCATAAAACTGTGCAGGCCATCTTATGCTTATAAGAAAATTTTTCCCTCCCTATACTTGGAACCAAGTTTCCAGACACAGGAAATTTCACTTTCAGTGAGGTGGGAGGGGGTATAGAGTTCCAGGTGGTTACTTCTAGTTTGTTCTTGCACTGAAGGGGCGGCCCTCAGGTATCTCAACCTTACTTAGAATTGCCATGCTGAGGAAGACTTAGGCGATGTCTCTTCTCAGTGCCCTGTAAAGAGGTATACACCAAGGTTCCAATTCACCTGGTTCACCAATGTGCTGGAGTGAAGGCTGGCTTCAGTATGCACACTTCAGTGTTGTTTTGACCTCAATAGCCCTTACCATGTGTTTATAGGTGCATTTTACCTATGTTATCTAGAATATTTGTTGTTTACATGGCAAAGGTAATTCAGAATTCCATGAATTTTTTTAACATGCTTTCATAGTACTTTCTGTCTTCAATGATTTCTGGAACACTGATATACTTCTAATGTATATCAGATGTTCTAAAAATGTGGCTAAATGACTATGGTTCTTTATATATACTTTTTATACTTCTAAGAGCAGAAAGTCCTAAAATAGTTAAGTGCTTTATATTCATAAGTTTTTTGTAAACATGTGCTGGTTAAATATGCTTAGCCAACAGCATATTAGTTGTGGTTAGTTGGTTTATCTAATTTAAGAATTGTTTTAATGATACAAAAGTGATTATTTGAATCTTTACTTTGGCTTTTTCGTATGACCTCAGAGACCCTTCTTAATTCTGGCCACCCAGTTTGTAAAACAGGGCTTAGTCATAAGAAAGAACAGAACAGTATTGTAAAAACAACCAAAGTGTACACTTTTGGTTAAAATGTAATTTTTGATTAAGTGTAAATAACTCTCTGCTGCCACCTGGAGTTCAGTTAATGATACAGGTATGAATACTTTTTCAGCTATGGGGCAAATGTCTAAATCCGTTTAACTTTAAAAACAATTTCTTGTGTGTTATTATAGTATTGTGTACATTTCAAGGTAAAATAAAATATTTTCTAAAAATGTATTAGCTCAGATTCAGGTAAAAAATAGAAAATACTCTAGGTATTTCAAACACAAGGATTTAATAAAGGGGTCGGAGAGCTTGTAAAAATTCTTGGAAAGACTGGAGGAGTAAAAGTCAGGGAGACTGTCACTAGCTTTCAAATTAATAAATGATTTTCCAGTGTCATTCATTGAATATCTTTCCTTTTCTATTGATTTACGACATTTTCTTTATGTTTAAGGATAAATTGAGTTGGACATATTAAAAATTTTAAGAGTCTATTGAGCACAGATCTATTCAGATTGGGCAGTGCCCAGCCAGAAGTGGTTAGGACTGCTCCACCAACAGGAACACTACACCGACAGGGGCGTTCCACTGATAGGAGAGTTCCACCAACAGGACTTATGTAGAGAGACGGCAGGAGCAAAGCAAGGACAATTTAGTTATAGCTTAAGCATTTGCCTTATTTGGAAAAAGCCTAGTTGGCTGTTTGTGATTGGTTGTCCTTAGGTTTTTACTTCTTAACCTTGAGGCATTTACTGACTTTGGTTTGGTTAGGCTGCTAAGGTATTAGAACCACCTCAGTCTAATGGCCTCCTTGTTTAACATTCATCATATATCAACAATAAGGTTATGTCAAAGTTACTTAGGCTGTTTTGTTGCTCTATGTTAACATTATCTATGCAGTGTTGTGGCCTCCATTGCTTTTCTGTAGTAAATATTTTTAGAATTACAGTATGTTTTAATATATGGTAAGTTTAGGTCTTTTTTCATTGAGTCTCTCAAAAATGTCCTAGTTCTTTTATTCTTCCAGATAAACTTTATTTATTTATTTATTTATTTATTTATTTATTTTTCTTCCATTACAAAAAAACTTCCTTTAGCACTTTTATTAAAATTGAATTTGTTGGGAATTTATTCAGTCCCTGGTCAGGTAGCTCAGTTGTTTAAAGTGTCATTCTGAGAGGCCACAGTTACAGGTTTGATCCCTTGTCAGGGCACATACAAGAGTCAACCAATGAATGCATAAATAAGTGGAACAACAAAGTGATGTTTCTCTCTCTCTTTCTCTCTCTCCTCCTCCATCCTCCTCCCTCTTCTTGTTCTAAAATCAATAATTAGAAAAAATAAATTTACTCATAAATTTTGGAAGAAATTTGCATTATTCAATCTATCAAGATTATTTCTTGATTCACATACTTGAATTTTATTTTATGTATCTCAATAAAGTTTTATGATCCTATTTATGGAGGTTGTATATATTTTTCATAAAATTAAGTTATTCCTAAACATCGCATTTTGGTATTTAGAGGGGATTAAATTTTCTGGACTCAGACTTGTGAAACCAAGATGGGCTTGTACCTCACCCAGGGGCCATTTCCTTGGATTGTGAGGAATTTCCTTCCCTGGAACCTTGTAAAGAGCCTTATGTTGAAAAGAAGGTGAGAAAAAAAACCTGGTTATATGGAATGGCACAAAACTGAAGTCTATACAAGAAAAAAATTATAAGTCACCCCAAACTCACCATGACCCAGTTCTGTCCAGTGCCTTCCCCCTTAATTCTGTCCTTTCTCCTGAGTCTTCTGGTCTTAGCTGGTGGCACAACAATTCAGCCAGTATCCCCAGCCGGGAAGCTAGGAGTCACTCCCTATGCTGGCTACCACAACCCAGCCTTCAGGTGGTCACACACTTATGTGATCACTTCCCTTATCTCCTAGAGTGTGAGCAGGACATGGAACTTGCTTCTAGTCAATAAAATACAGCAAAGGTGCACAATGATGATATGAGGGAAGAGTGTAGTTCCAGTCTTACAGAGTTTCTCCTTTGTTAGCTTGGAGGAAGCAAGAGGCCATGTCTAAGAGCCCCAACATTTGGAGGGACTGTGGACAGCCTCTGGAGCTGAGGGCAATCTTTGGCTGACAGCAAGAAACTGACATCCTTACTCCTCCAGCCAGAAGCACGTGAATTCTCCCAACAACCTGGGCAAACACAGAAGCAGGTCCTTTCCCAGTTGAGCCTCCGTTGAGACTATTGCCTTGAACACTTTGATTGGCAGGCTAGTAACCCTTAAGCAGAGGACTCACCTAAGCAATGCCTGCATTCCTGACCCTCAGAAACAGTGAGATAATACATGAATGTGTTTTAAATCACTAAGTTTGTGGTAAAACTGTGACCATAGATAATGGCATAGGTAACAAGTGAACCCTTATATTTTTTGATGAGCTATCATTTCCTGCCATTTTGTACCTCTGAAATCCATCCTCTTTCTCTCACCACTGAATAGCTCAAGCAGTCAACATTGCTTGCCTGGCCAGCAGTTTTCTTCTGGTCTCCTAAAGTCCATTGTCTGCCCAGTCAAGTGAGTGGTTTTTCAAAACATATATCCCATCACGTCATCATCTTATTTAAAACCCTTCAATATCTCCTCCATACCTGGAGGATGATATCTAGACCTTTAGCATGGTCCAGAGGCCCTTATATGTCTCCTCTCATTTCTTTCCACTTCTTGGCAAAACTTCACCCTCCAGCAGTATGAGCTACGTGCACTCACCTGTGTCCCTCTGCACACCTCAGGTTATGAGTAACCTCCCTGGAATTTTCACATAATGTCTCTTCTTGCTGGAATGCTTTCTTTCCTGGACCACCAACACACTGAACTGTGTCACAATTATATACTTATGAATTGGTGTGTACACTAAACTTTTTGTTATGAGGACCATGGGCTAAGTTTTTATTCATCTTGGCACCCTGCTTCTTGAGAACCTGATATACAGAGGTATTCAGGAAATATTTGTTGAACAAAGGGCTGAATACCAAGAAAGGTGCCAGGAGAATTTGACCTACACAATGGTCCTGGAAATAGATCATGAGTTTCTAGTAAAACCTTCCTAGAATAAAGGCAATGCCTAAGGCGGAGGGCTTTAACTACTGTTTCCCTCAATCGTTGATTCATCCACCCGTTGGCTGATTTTGTAATAGAGACAAAAGCAGTCCTTATGCTCAAGTTATTCATAATCTAGTGGTTATGAGAGAGAAGAATCTCGGCAATTGCCCTGATTGGTGTGGTTCAGTTGGTTGGGCAGCATCCCACAAAGGGAAAGGTCACTGGTTCAATTCCAGGTCAGGGCACATGCCTGGGTTGCAAGTTCAGTCCCTGGATGGCGCACATGTGAGAGAATACCGATTGATGTTTCTCTCTCACACCAATATTTCTCTCCCTCTCTTCCTCTCTCTCTAAAGAGAAAAAAAATTGCCTCTCGGCAATTGTAGAAAGACTTTTGAGAGGAAGTGATTCTTGAGTTAAGCCTTGAAGGATGACAGATGATGAAGTTTTGGTAAGCTGAGGGAAGAATAGGAGGAAGAAAAGGAAGTGGCCTATTTGACAGCCACTGGCATTAGGTACATTAGTAGAGGCATTAAGGTGCAAGGCCCAGTCCGGGAGCTGCAAATGGCTGAGTATGTCTGGCACATGAGAGGGCTAAAGAAAGTGGTGAGGAGTGATACAGGACAGTGAAGCTACATAATTAATATTTTATCTTGAAGACATCAATGAATTCTAAGTAGTTTTCATGACATGCTCAGATTTTCAACCTCAAAAGATAAATATTTTTGCTGTGTTGAGGAGACTTGACAAATAATACCCTACTTTTTTACCCAAGTTCTGGACCATTCAAAAATAAATTCAGGGAGCCAGAAGACGGAGATCATCTGTTTTACTAATGAAACAGACTACCTAGTGCCAAACCCCAGACTTAGGCAGACCTGACTTCCATTAGAGGAGCAGTGGCTGGGCAGGTCTCCTCCTGCCAGGGCTCAGCATGTGCTTCTGCAGTGCTTATCCCAGAGGGCAAGAGAAAAGGAAGGGGATGGCCAAGGTGACCGACTCTTTTCTTCCAGGATCATAATCATATCACTGAGTGAAGGATGTCACCCGTGTGGAAAGAAACAGTATTCCTAGATTTTTCTTTTTCTCTTAACTCATTGAATTTAACCATTTAGTCTATTATCAACTAAGTGTGTGTCTGAGCCCTGGGGGAGAGGAATTCCCTGCCTATACCTTCAGGATGCAGCCCCCAATACTAACTACTGCTCCTCTGAGGATCCTGAGACCACTAGGACTCCAGGAGACTCAGCATAGGGTGAAAAGAGTACATTATCTACATTTAACTCCAAGGTCATTTTGTACCCAATACTGAGAATTTACTTCCTAGTCTATTTCTCACCCCAGATTATGTCTAGTATGTGGCCTGATATTGTCTATCAAGAGGTTTTGCCTATGATCAAATGACATCACAAAATTATTCTAGTAATAAAAAACTAACAGTTATTCCCCAGATGGTAGTATTAACCCCTTCTACTTTTCAAGTGCTAAAGGAAAAATTAACATACAAGTATTAATTCTTCTTGTAGGACCAAAGGAATTAAAATCCAAAATAAATATTCTTGCCATTGTGAATTCAAAGATCAAAGACACGCATGCCTCTATAACACTGGGGAATTGTAACCCACCCTGCCATTCTTTTGACATTGTTTCTGTAAGTGCTGACTCTGACTGATATGTAGCTTATAGACGAACCATGTGTTTGTATAAGAATCATAGGAACTAACTTCAAAAGGTACAGACTGTGACCTTCAAGCATTCCAGCTTCTGAGACCTCTGAATGTAAAACAAAGATGACATAAAACCAGGATGACAAAGACCAGGATCATGCACACCAGACCGTTTCTTGATCATTTGCAAGGCCTTTATCAGAACAGACTGTGCTGGTCTGCACATGGATAACTTTGTTCTGCTTTCCTTTTCCCTCCTTATGAAAACATCTGCCTGCACTAAGATGTTAAGATGGGTTTTGAGACAAGAGTCTGCCATTTTCTCAGACTGCAGACATCTGAATAAACCACTTTTCTTTTCCACTAGCAACTGTCTCATGAGTTTGGCTTTATTTGTGGCAGGCAGCTAGACTTGCATTGGGTCACACCTCCCTTCTCTTCTGTTTCATCCGAGCCAAGCTCTCAGTAGCACAGTGTGGTCAAGAGATCGGCTACATGAAGAGAGGCTCCAGCATATAAATACATCAGTGCATTGAGCATAAACAGGAGCCAGTTTTATTGCTGCTAGAGACGGGGTTTACTATGGAAAGGAGACAAGCCATAATAAACACTGTATTGTTGGCTTGGAACTAAAATTGTAGATGTGAATTTAGAGTCTTGAGATGTAGATGTTGTGTTAGGGTTCTCCAGATAAACGAAATCAGTAGGACATTTGGAGAGAGAGGGAAAAAAAAAGAGAGATTTTAAGAAATTGTTTCATGTGATTGTAGGGGCTGAAAACTCTGAAATCTGTAAGGTAGACCAGCTGGCTGAAGACCAAGGAAAGAGTTGAGGCTATAGTTCAAGTCTGTTGACAGCATTGCCTCTTGCCCTGGGGACCTTAGTCTTTCTCTGAAGGCCTTAAACTGATTGGATAAGGCCTGCCCACAGTATGGAAATTAATCTTTTTACTCAGTCTATTAATTTAAATGTTTATCTAACATTAAAAAATACCTTCACAGCCACATCTAGACTGGTATTTGACCAACTCTCTGGATACTAGAAAAGGAAGCCAGGCTCAGCCCCTTCCCTGCCTGGCAGGTTGCCAAGTGTGAGAGAGGCCAGAGCTGGGGAAGACAGCTGCTTCGATGGGTATGAATAGGCTGGATTGGGATTAGGGGGATTTTGTTTTTGTTTTGACTTTTGCTTTCCTCCTATCTTTCTTTATACAGTTTTGTTATTATCTAAGAGTTAAAAAGAATAGTCAGTCATAGCACTTCCCTGAGAGTTCTTTTAGGAGGTGAAAAACAGGTGACGGGAGACCTGATTTGAAGACATGGGGAAGGAAAATGAAATTGCTTTCCACTCATCTTGCCTTGACTCCCACTGGTTCCCATAAACAACAGTAAAACATCAGAAACATTCCAGGAGAGGAAGAGAAGTGAAGTCAAAGCGTTTGGGTCTAACAGTTACTTTATGAAATGTCAGAATTGAAACTTTTTATTCTTCCAAAGACCTGTGACACTCTCCATACCCCCAAGTCCACAGAGATGGGGCCCATCCTAAAGATCGGCTGGCTGAGTTGTGCACTAGCTCCTACTAGGATTTTAAATGAGCCCCCAGGGGTGGTTTGTGCCATGTTTTGTGGGCGGTTTGTGTTTTAAAGGTGTCATCCTGTCTTGGTTATCCTGTCAGAAACATCTTTGTTTGGCTGTTTTTCAAAGGCTATACAAATTCATCACATTCAGAACATAAAAATTAGCAAGCAAATAATAAAGCAAACCTAGAAGAGTGGTCACAACATATAGAAAGAACTCAGTGGTGGAAGGCAGGTGGGCAGGAGAGGTGTGCTAAGGTTTCCCAGAACAGGTGGCATGTTACAACTCACCTGGGTTGAAGTGACAAACAGTAACAACAACAATAGATGCTAAGATATCATACTTATTGGGAGCTGAGTGTCTTGTAGACACTGTTCAAAATTGTTTACATTCATTATCTTTTGAAATTCTCAATGATTTGGGTACTGTTGTTCTTTGTCCCATCTTACAGATGATAAAACTGAAATCTAGGGTCCCGGCTGGTGTAGTTCAGTGGATTGAGCACAGGCCTGTGAAGCAAAGGGCTGGTGGTTCAATTCCCAGTCAGGGCACATGCCTGGGTTGCAGGCCAGGTCCCCAGTACGGGACACATGAGAGGCAACCACACATTGATGTTTCTCTCCCTCTCTTTCTCCCTCACTTCCCTTCTCTCTAAAAATAAATAAATAAAATCTTAAAAAAACAAAACTGAGATATAGGAGGTCCGAGAAACTGTTCAAGGTCACAAAACTACTAAGGGACTGTAAAGCTGGCCTGCAGACATAGCTAGCCTACTCTAATGCCATTCTGCTTGACTGACAGGTAGAAGCTTGTTAGCTGGTGTTGGACCTCCAACAGCAAAGGCAAAGAGACCTGTGGCAACATGGCATTTCGGAGAAGTTGCATGCTGAGTATCAGTACTGACAAAGTGCCCTGTTTGGGTGGGAGGAAGGGGAGAGAAGGCTAACATGAGTTAGTGGCCAGGTAAGCTGGCAGCAGATTGTGAAGGGTGCTATTTTGTGCACTGTGCTAAAAGAGTTGGATTTTAGCTTGTGAGAGATGCATTTTAGAAAGATCATTTTGACCACAATGTGAAGATTGGTTGGAGAGCACAAAAGAGGAGACAGGGTGGCAAGTTAACAGGCTATTTCAATAACTCAGGCAACCAAGGCAAGGACTGCAAAGGCAGTGGGACAGAGAAGGAGAGGTTGGATTCAGGAGAGGCTTTGAGGTGGACTAAACAGATTTGGTGATTTGGTGAGGGAGTAGAGGGGCTTAAAATGACAGAAAATGGGTTTGGGGCTTGTGCTGCGATTAATGGGGGGAAACAAAAAGGATGACAGTGAAGATGGTGAACTCTGTTGGGACCTGCTGAATTTGGCATGGCTGGCAATACCAGGGTACTAGTGGGGTGATGTGTCCTGGCCTCTGAGGAGCACTTGATTTGTAGGCATAACTACAAGTAAATGGGAAAGATAGATCTACATAATCAATACCATTTTTAAAAAATCACCCAACTTAAAAAGTGATGTTATCATATAGATTATTCTATATTCACTCTTCTTAAGTGTGCATATTCATGTATTGATTTTTTAAATTAGTGCAGTATAGAGTAAGTCAGTGTTATGTTCCTGTTTAGACTATTAATTCCACCTCAGTATATTATTTTTCTCAGTCTACTGGTATTCATTATAATGTAGAGCAATTTTAGTTTGTAAATCTCTAACTTTTTGAAATATAATATTAAGTATATTAGCAGTATGATTAGGTTTTACTCTATTTCTTGTATGTGCATGTGCCCAAGTGTATTAGTAATGAATCTATGATAAAAATAAAATAGTTCTTCTGTGATTCCCTCAAGAGTACAAAACAGATATTAGGGTTTTGAATGTCAGTGTTGAAAATGAAATTTTTATATGCTGGAAGTCAGTAATGGCATTTAGTTTGTAAGCATTTCTTACCTGTTTTGGTTTTGTGATACAATTCTTCAGAGTAATAACCATAAATAAGGAAGTACTTAAATGCTAAAAAAGCCTGTAAAGAAATGGTACTTATATGCTAACCAATGAAAATAGCAGAACTAATTAATAAAACTGGTTAATATAGAGAGCAAGGGAAGTTCTAAAAATATTTTGAGTTCTCAATAAAATGGCACATAATTAAAACTGAGTATTTTTAGAATGTAAAACATGTAAACAGTGAGTAGCATATAAAAAATTCACCTTGAATGGTGATCAAAACATGCTGATTATAATAAAAATAAAACAGTATATTTACATATTGTCACATTCTAAGTGACAATATAGGATGGATCAGGAAGTGTAGTAAGATAAATATTTTCATACTCAAGGTAAGATATAAATTAAACAATCTTTTAAAAAAGAACTTTATAAAATGAATCAAGGCCATTAGAACATTCATATGCATGGGCCTGGAAATTCTACTTCTAGGAATCTGTATGCCAAAAGAAAATCAGATTTTTGGACAGAGATTTATGTATAAAGATTAAGTACAATGGAAAACTTTAAAAAATAATCATTATATAAATTATGGCATTTCTATAAAGCAGAATGTTATACAGTCAGTAATTAAGTTTATGTAACATGTTAATGCTATGGGAAATGCTCAAGGTATAAGCTCAAATGAACTAAAATAGGGGCAATCCTATATATGACAGATGAAATCAACTAATATTATAATAATTTATTTCAAACTAATTTGTAACTGGGTTTTTAAAAAGTTAACCTCTATTTGAGTAAGGTTATCAAAAAACAGTTTACTAGGTTTTTAAGAGAAGCACAACATAACTATCTTTTTTTTATGCAGAGAGAAAAGAAATAAATGATGTTAGAATTATGTAATTTTAGAATGGTTATGCACATAGACCCTGAAGATTATTTTTTGTATGCCTGATGGTTCTTAACCACAGCTTTGCATTAAAAAAATCCTGTTTTGCCCTGGCCAGGTGGCTCAGTTGTTTGGAGCACAGTCCTGTCTCTGCACACCACAAGGTTGCAGGCACGCATGGGAGGCACCTGCTGGGTCTTTCTCTCTCACCCTGATGGATTGATGTTTGTCTCTCTCTCTCTGTCTCCCTTCCTCTCTCTCTAAAATCAATAAAAACATATCCTTGGGTGAGGATTCAAAAAAAAAACTTTTTAAAAAGCCCCTCTACTTTAATGCATATTCCTCTACTCTGGTCTCAGTTTCTTAAGTTTCCAAATGAAGCATAGTTTGTCTAGATTAAAGGTCAACACACCACTTCTGTGGCAAAAAAAGAAAGAAAAAGAAACAGTATGTCTTTCTTTCCACATCTCCATTCCAAATCATTGAGGAAATTAGTTTACTTCCTTTTCTACATATTCAAATAGTTGCTGTCTCTTTTTAGAGGAAGACTGAAGTAGGACATTCACAATCATCATGTGAATTTACTACAGTTTACTACTATTACTTGAAGGACTGATGCAGTTGAGTAAGACTGCATACTTTGTTTTGTATTTTATAGGATAATGCTGTGCTACAGGCTGTGATACTTCAGCATATCATTCAATATATTGATAAATATATTTACTAAAAATTGTGTGCAAGTTACAAAAATAAAATAACTTACAATACAGTAGCTTAAATAAAACATGAAATGGTTTCTGTGGTGCTAGCCAAGAATGTCTGATTTTTAATGCTGCTCCCTCTACTCGACCCCCTCCCCCCGCCAGGAATTCTTTGAGTTGGAAGACGAAGTGGTTTCTATGCATGACTCAGCTGCTGCCAAAATAACTATTTTGTTTAAAAAACTAAAGGACAAGGAAGAATTGATTAAGGAATTAAGAGAAGAATTAGAAAAATATGAAGAATTTGGATTTCAAAAATCTGTAAGTTTTAAAGCAAGATCAATTGGTTTTAATATATGTAAATAAAATTATAACTATCTAAAACCTTGGATTAAGAATAAAGGAAATACAAGTAATGTATCTTGGGGCATCTCTCCATAACATAGGCCAGTCCAACCTTTTTCTGCCTAATGGCACCTTCTAGAAAACCCATAATAATTATAAATAGGAGCAATATAATTATTCTCATTTTCTGAATAATGGGAATAAAATAACCTATCTCCCACTGCAACAGTGTTCCCACTCTAGAGTAGCAAGTGAATAGACTTTTGTTTTAATTTTGAGGATTCTCACCCTTTTTTGCAGTCAAGATAGTTTGAAAGACACCAAACTATCTCTCCATGGAAGTCAGAGGCTTCCATGAAGCCAGCTTGGAGTGGGGTGGCCTTAAGGAGAAATGTCAAGAAGGAAATTCTCAGAGGGTTTCCCTCTAGTTCTCTATTGAAATGGGAGCCAGGAGCTGCTTTACTGCTCAAAAAACTGGTGGGAACAAAAATGGAAAGAGAAAGAGAGCAGAAAGGACAGCCTACGCTCCTGTCAAAGAGAAGAATTTTAAGGACTATCGCAAGCGTGGACCCTGAGGGTGAATTCATTTTCATCTCAAGTCAGCTCTGAGTGACTAGGCTATCCTGGCCCAACACAGTCCACAGCCATGGAGGAGTTTTATTCTTAATTTCTGAGAGCGAGAAGCTGATCAGGTGAGTAGGAGAGGCTTGCAGAGAGAATGGTGGAATAAGAGTCTATTGAATATCAATTAGTGGGTGCCAAGTGCCTCATGAGTAGTACCTCTCCTTACCTCACAGATTAGTTTACAGATGAGGAAGCAGAGACAGGGTGGCTAAGTAACTTCCCCCTAGGCAGACAGCTACTAAATAGGAAAGATGGTGGGTGAACCTGAGGTCCAGCTGAATCCACATCCCACTGAAGGAAGTGGAGCTCTGTGTTCCACAATAAGAATTAAAGGTTGTTTTCTATACACACATATATGATTATATATATATAATTATAATGTCTATGTGTATTATAATGCATTTTATTATAATTAATATACATTACATATGTATGTGAGGCCTGTCCAGAAAGTATCCAACCATATACTATGACAAATAGAGACATTACTTAAAGAAGATACAAGAAACATTGTGCATAGGACAATGATGCCTCAGTCCCCTTTAAAGTAGGCACCTTGGGACCTCACACAGTTCTCCCAGAGTCTCTTCCACTGTTCAAAACACTCTGCAAAATCCTTTGTTGAAATTGCCATCATGTGCTCCATCGTATGTTTCTGAATCTCATCTGCGGTTTGAAATCTCTTTCCTTTTAAGGTGATTTTAGGTTTGGGAAAAGCCAGAAGTTGCAGGGCACCAAATTTGGGCTTTAGTGGAGCTGAGTCACCTGGGTGATTTGATGTTTCACCAAAAAATCTCTCAATGAGATGTGATGGGTGAGCAGGCACGTTGTCGTGATGAAGCTGCCAATCACCAGTTGCCCATAGCTATGGCCTTCTGAATCATCCACATAGTTTCCACAGAGGAATGTTCAAGCTTAATGCAAAATTTGATGCAGATTCATTGCTCTACTTGCTCAGTCATTTTGAATCTGACAGTAACACTGTATCCATGCTCACTCAACAGCATCTACCACCCCCACTGACTAGTACAGTGAAGTTGTCATTGTTCACACATGCACATTCCAGTCCACTCTCCTTGGCTGCCAGGTTACATTGATGTTGCGCAAACCATTCTCATTGTATTAACAATGGCTTGACTTTTCCTGGACAGGCCTTGTATATACACGTAAATATTGACACATGGTAAAAATGTGAGATGTTATAAATCAAATTAACACTAGGAAAAAACACTTGTGGGTTGCTGGTCCTCTTAAGAACAATCTATGGTTTATGTAAATTCCACACTTAAAACTTTGAAGTTAGAAGAGACAAGGAATTGAATATGCACCATTCTGAAGGATTTTGTTTACCAACTGCTGAAGCAGTGCTTGCTTTGTTTAATTTATTTGAATTATTTATGTTCTAAAAACAAAAAAAACTGAGAACCTTATAAGCAACATAGTATTAAGTATTATTAACATAAATATTGTAAAATTGAGTACCGAATCTTTTTACATGTTCTGATTGCCTTGGAAGAGAAGGCATATCCAGTTTTTTCATTTACTTTTTTAAAAATGTTTTCCTGTGTCTATATTTATTCTTAGTTTTGGGGAAAAATAATTTAATGTAAAAGGCTGAAAAACTGCCTTAGTTTCAGCTGTTAATTGTGTCTTGGCCAAAGTAATACAGCATAAATTGGTGAAGCCATTTTAATCCATTTATTTTCCAGTTGTGAACTGGAAAGTGAGTCCTGCCTGGCCAAGAAAGAGTGATAAAAAGGATACCTGTTGTACTGGATGTGAACTGCTTTGAGTTCTTTGAAGACAGATAAGCCTATAAAGTCTAGTTATCATTTATGAGGCACTACATGAGTTTTTATGGCCATCTGGTTTACATTCCATGAAATGCACTGAACAGGCCTCTGCATTGTTGATAATGTCCCAATTCGGTCATGGAGCTCATTACACTAAAACATGAGGTCTTACTTAGAATGTCTACTTCTCTCAGTGTCTCAACCAGTTAACTAGTCTGTCTGGATGTCCTGGATAAGGATGGGTGGTGACTTTGTGAGGAAGAAAGGAGGGCATCCAAGAGACCCTGGATATTCCACTGTAATTTGTCCCCAAGGAGACCACATCAGTTTTTCTGTCAACCTTTTAAGATTTGAGGAAAGTGAGTTGCATCTGATGAACTGGGTCTATACGTTTCTCCCAGCTTCTTAGGACCTCAACTAAAACATATGGCCCCAGTCTCCCACCATAAGTGAGGGCAGTATACAGCACCAGTACTATGTGCATTCCAGGAACATGGACTAAAAGCCACAAAAGTAGATCATGTATTATAGAAAATATATCTCTGGGAAAACACCTTTTTTTAATCCTCTAAAAACAAGCTTTCCTAAAACTCCATGCCATTTACGTTCTAGATGACATATCGGCTTTTTCATTTTGTACACCTGTTCCCTCTAGTGGAATAAAAAAGTGTGAGATGTCAAGTATCTGAAATTAGATTTGGGAAGCAGAATACAGAGAAACAATTAGAAAAGTTTCAAAGTAGCAATGGAAATAACTTGGAAAAAAAAACCTTGAAACCAACAGACTACAAAACAATAGGGGAACACTCTAGTACATTCTTACTGATAATCAAATCCCCTTAGCAGCTTTACAATTAATAAGTAGTCCTACTATCTCTCCAGGGCTGTTTTTAAGAGAAATCTGACAAGAATGTGAAAGTTTAATAAACAGCTAGCTTAAGTTATATTTACAACAAAATTGAAATCAGAAAAGGAAGCTCTTCAAGTTATAGAAGCCACATCTCTCCAAGTCAGGCATCCTTAATGTTGAGTTTTCCTGGGAGCATCTTTTTTCAAGGACTGAGCTTCTTATCAGGATTAGTTCTATAGGAAACCATTGTTATTAACTGCATGCCACTGTAGTTATCAGGCTGTCATGCTGTTTGTTAATAAATCCCCTTGAGAAGTGCTGAAACAGGCTAACATGTCAGACTATTGTAGGTGTGTGTGTGTGCATGCACAAATGTATTTTAATTGCAGTTGAAGTTGTTCTTTTGAAAGACCTTTCCTTTCTTTCTTACATCCGCACGTATGAGCTATGCAACCGTCACTCGTGCACCCTCCCAATAGGTGAACATAACAGTTTGCTGTTGACAGTTTTGAAAGAGAACTGTCATTCAAGACTGGCAGCTCTGCAGGGCTTCACTGTCCCAGCATGCCACTTTCCTGGTTGTCACTCATTGGGAAAGCACCTGCTCTGCTCTGTGACTGTCATGCAGCCTGGGCATGCATCCGAACCCTACTCCACCCCCAGCATCAAATTGAGATGTCCAAGTAGTATACATGGAGCCTGCAGAATTGAGACACCAATGTGGCAAAAGGGAGACTGCTGAGAAGGCACATGCAGTGCTCTCAACAGTACTTCTCAGACTTGATTGTGCATGTGGATTGTCTGCAGCAATTGTTAAGGTACAGCTTCTGATAGTAGGGCTGGGCTGGAGCTAAGATTCTGCATTTCCAATAAGCTCCCAGGTAATTCTTTGGTTCCTTAGCCTGTGGACCACCTTTTGAGTAGCAAGGCTCTCGAGTATACCAGTTCTCAGAAACAGCTCTTTCAAGGACAATTTGGAATTCAAACACCTGGCAATAGTGAATCTACACATCTTGTCGCTGTTCACAAGAGAAATAGTGCATAAACCATCACCTGAAGTCCTAGTTTTCATGTGATAGAAAGACTTTAAATTGGCAAGTTCCTTTATGAACTTCAAATTAATTACAGGATGGTCATGAATCACGCACAATTTCTCATTGACTGTAATGTGGTTTTAAATTAGCTACATCTAGTTCACCTTTTAATGATCTTCCTAACCTTGGTTTATTAGTGTAGTCTATTTTAAAGAAGTCTCATGATTTAAGTAAGCTAAAATTAGTGGTGTAGGCAGATGGTTGAAGGAACACCATCACAAAACCTGCCACTCACTGTAACAGATGACCGTAGCAGCTTAGAACTATCCCTTTGTTCATTTTGCTAATGAGTGTCCTCATTGCTGTGGGAGTCTGCATAGTTAATTACTTGCAGTTCCTACCGTGGACAGATGGTGGAGACAGAGCTAAAGGTTAACCTCACAAGAACAGGAGCCATAGATGGCTATGTGGAGAAAAAAACTCTTTGCGTTAAATGTGTTTTCCTTGTTTCCTGCTTTTATACCAGATTTTTAGAAAATGAATTTAGTCACTAGCTGCTACCAGTTAAAAATTTACACTTCACCTGATTAATTCAAATAGTTCTTGTTTAGTTTATGGTAATGGGTGCTCATGAAATCCACTGTGGATGTTGAAATTCTGCCACTCTTAGAAAATGTATGCATAAGCCTTCTGAGTCAGATATTGTTTGTTTGTTATTTAAAATCCTTCTTAGTTTATAAATACATTCTGTGACAATCTCAAATTTAACCATATGGGACAAGAAATTAATGACTGGATTCCCCCTCTAGGAAGAAAACAGTGCTGTTTATTAACTATCAGATATTTTAACTAGGAATGAATTGAGCTCAAGTAATTTAAGTGAAATGGTAAATCAAACTTGTAATTAGGCTTAGTAGAAAACTTAACAACGTCATTTTAAATATTAACTCCAATATAACTACATTAGTAAGTTGTTAGTTTTTAAAGGAACAACAAACTCATTTGTTATTACTTTTTGTAATGTAATACAAAACATTGTAGCCATTTATTTTTCTTTTAAACCATTATGATTACAGAGGAGAATATTTTAGTAATTTACTTTCAACTATCTCTGAAGTCAAGCAAATATACAATTCTGAAAGGAAAGCAGCGTATTGGGAGGAATGATTTTGTTTTTGAGGGGAAACTTTATTCTCATGTATTTGCAACCATGGCATTGCTATAAAAAGAATAGGTTATAATTCATCTAAAGATTACTTTACAGTTCAAAAGTATTTCCAGTGTCTGTCAATTTTGAAACAAGACATGTAGAACCTTCTATTTTTTTTAGCCTAATGTAATCACTTCTAAACATACTCTTTAATATTTTCAGATGGCATAATCAGTCTAATATTTTACCACAATGACACATAAAGTTCTGCAACAGCTTCCCCAACCCATTACATCTTAATTTTAAAAATAATGTGTGGCAGTCAAATGTAGACAGTCATAGTGAGTATATTCAGATGTTTTCATTAACTTTGAAACAGACAAGAAGAAGAAAAGAAGAGTAGCTGTCCCAATACGCTTCCAGTGCATAAGAAAAAGCCTCTCCCATAATGGACATGGCAAGATTTAAACAAAAGACTCACATAATAAAAATGTAAATGAGTTTGCTTTACTAAAACTATAACTTTAAAGTCTTTTGTTGTAAGTTATCCTGAAACCTTCTTACAAGGTAATCGCTGTTTGCATAGAGATTTAAACCGAAGTCTTCAATAGCATTAAACGCCTGCACAGTCCCAGTGTGACAGGCATGCAAAGCCATGTTAATGTTCAGAATATGAATTGCCTCTGGGTGGCTCCTCCACCCAGCAGAAAACCAACTGTGTGGATATCCGTGTGCCTGATGGACTCCATGCGGCTCCCAGCCTGAAAACGTCACCACTTTGACATGTGATGTGCTCCTCATGACACTGGCGGCGCTGACACTGAGAAATGCCACAAAGGCAACAAGCCCCCCTCCTTAACCGTGCACTTTGCTACCCCCTGGTGCTGCCCGTCCATGGTCTCCCCAGCCTGCCTAGTTACGGGCGGACAGCACTTCAGACACACACAGGAGGAAGTGTGGGTGGAGTGGCCCAGCTGCCTCCCCGGACACAGCCTCTGTAATGAATTGACCTGAATGATGAGGGCACACAAACAGTATGATATGCATTATTCCTGTCAATAAAATGTCCCCATGTGCTGTGGTCTTTGTACAGAATGTACTGCAGCCTTTCTTCCAGCAAGCTCTATTTAATCCCCTTCCTTTTTACTATTCATATTATAAGTGTGTAATAGAATTCAGAAAATTATATGATAGCTCTTCTGTATCTGTATTGTCTTGGATTGCATATTTAAATCCTTGGTTCCCTGCTTAGAAATATGGAATTCCCCATCTTTCAGGACTCTTTGGCCATAGAGAGCAGCTTTGCAAAATCAACTCCAGAAAAGGAAAATTTAGATTTCAAAGTGGAAAATGAGAGACTGCTTCAAGTCATTTCAGCACTCGAAGAAGAAATCCAACTCAGTCTACGAGAAAATTCAGCATTAGGTAACATTTTAAAGAAAATGTATACATTGGTCACTTCATAAAATTCATAGCTCTGTTCATCTTTTCCAAACATACATTTGTCTGGTTATTTACATTTAAAAGATCAGTTTGATAGCCCGCCTTGATTTTATTTAAAATGGCATTCCTTGCTTGGAACAGAGAATATATTTTATATATAAATATTATAATTATACTTTTCAGCCATGTCATTTTAACTCAGGGCATTTTTTAAAAATTTATTTTCAAGCCAAGCATTGACCTTTGAAAAAAATGTGCTAATCAGTGCTCTGTCTCACTTAGAAATATTATACACAGATAGAAACATTTTCCAATTTCTGTTTTAGATGCTTAATTATGTAAAATTTGTAACATTTAAATACCTATAAATACATATCAGGGTATCCATTATGGAGAAACTGAGTTAGCCTTCAGAAAAATATGCTTTGGCTGACTACTTCAATTATCTTCAATTTTTGATAGATTTTAAGTACAAATTTTCTTTCATATACCTGTGACCTCCCATTTTTTACATGCCATAAACATTTCACCATAGATTGCTTTAAGTATTTTTCACTTACTGTTACCTTTGATTTTATGTTAATTATATAATGTTGCCCTTAATCTGCAGTGTGAAAAACAATGAGTAAGCAACAAAAAATTCACAAAATATTGACAAAATCACTTATATTACAATATCACTTGAATATATAACTATACTGTGCCAGAGTCGTTTTGCTTCTCTTTTGATGTGGTATAACAGTGCTTTTTTAGGTTTGGGGAGTCCTGACTGAGTCAGAAAGTGCCACCTGCTGAAACACTTTGTATAGGCTATGACTAACAGCAAAAGTGTCCCTTGAAAGTATTGATGAAAAGCTTTCAGCCCTCCGCCACACTTGGATCTTGAACTTAGTTCTTAATCTCTATCTGACCAGCCGTCTAAACAGCAGGAAGAAGGCTATGAATGTCAAGGGCAGTTGTGAAGGTCACAGTCCTGCTAGGACTTGCGTCCACCATGCCTGCCCGTGGTGTACAGCCTGCCCGGAAGCAGGCAGTTTGAATACAGGGCATAAGCTTGTAATTTCATGGTTGGTCTCTCTCTCCTTTTGTTTATAGAAGATGAAATTATGAGTCTGAAAGAGAAGGCAGACAAGGATAATAGAACCATTCGAAAGGTACTGTAACTTTTTTACATCGATGAATGACTCTTTTAAATTGAAATATCAGCCCAGTTGGTGAAATAATGTGTGTCTCTCTTGTCCTGTGATGTAAAGTCAATTTCTGTATTTAATGTCTCTCATTATTTGGGTAGGGTCCCTAGTTACAAATAAGGACTCCATCTTGATATTGACTTAATGCATAGATACTTCTTTTATTTGATATAAGTGAGTGTCCACCTTGTTGATTGTGAGGAATCAAAAAATTACATAATACAGGAAGGACAAAGATGTGTTTATAGAAAAATTACATTGTTAAGAGTGAGCAGTATAGTCTCAGGGCAGCTGTTGGTTTATGTTCATTTTTCCGTATATGAATGACCTGGACTTAACGTTATCCAGGAAATTTGCATTTAGTACAGGGAATTCTTTTGGTGTGCAGACCAAGATTTCCTAGTGTATTCAGAGCAGTAGAACCCAGCACTTCCTGCCCTGTATGCACAGGTCTGGTGCTCCAGCTTTGTGCTTTCTTAAATCAATGTATCACCCCTATCACAGCTTTCAAAACACTTTTCTATGGGGGTCAGTCTTCCCTGCTGAACTGTAAGCCCCGCGAGGGCAGAGGCTGCACCATCTCAGTCTCTGGGATAGTCCCAATGCTGAGTGCAGTGTGTGGCGCCCTTCAAAGTACTCTTAGACTCATTCATAGAATGAGAATGTATTTAGAATCCATAAAATGTGCAGAATTTATAGATGATAAAGTGAATTTTCATATATGGAAATACATGGAATTTTTATTTATTTACATTAAATACATTAATTTTTATTTATTCCAAATAATCATACATGTTTTCTACAAATCAAATAAAGTATCAGTTTTTAAATAAAAATCAGTTAACATTAGATAAAATTAAACATTCAGTTCTTCAGTCACACTGGCTACATTTCCAGAGTTCAGTCACCACATGGACCTAAGTTTAGGTTCAGATTTCAGCTTTAACTAGGTTATTCTTATGTTTTAGGTAAAATTACTATCAAGAACTATATTTTAAAGACATGGTTACCCTGACGGATCAGATTGAGGGGATGTTTTCTATGATAACAGAATCTCTCACAGAGTTTCACAAAGCCATTTCCCTTTCCTGTGCTCCGCCCCCCACCCCTGCCCCTTTGCAGTGGTGACAGTGCAAGTCCCACTCTTACAGAAATCATAGAGTCTGTGAACAGACACCTTTAACCTTTTTGGCATCAAACTGTAAGTTTAAAAATAAAATCTCAGCTTTCAAGTTTCACTTAAGAGCCTACAAAGGGAATCATTTCAGTTTCTTCAAATGTTTCTAGAGCTATTCAGTATGTCTGTCATTGGCAGAGGTGAGTTGTGCAAGCTTTCTCTTTTCTGTGAGGAGTATAAGAAATTAAAGTTAAAAAAAAAACACCTCGCCATTTAGCCACCAATTAGAAAGAAACATACCCTGGGAGTGGCCTCTTATACCTTCGTGAGCTTCAATATTTCAATTAATTATGGCCCCAGCTTTCCAGGTCTGCCCTGCTCAGTGGCAGCCACTGGCCCCATGTGGCTACTGAACACTTGAATTGTGTCTAGTGTGACTAAGAAACTGAATTTTTCATTCTATTTCATTTTAACTTTTTGAAATTGAAATGTAAAAACTGATACTTGTTTCAGTTATTGGAAAGTCTTTATGTCTATTTTGAATAACTTTGGTATGTAAATTTACTTTTTCATCTGTAAATATTATTAATTTTATGAACTTACAGTGTGGATAGAATGTGAAATGTGAGTGCTTTGTCAACTGGAAAGCACATTTAGAGTTGTTGAGCAAATGAGAGCTGATATTTACTGGTTTACTTTCAATATCCTTCACTAAATCAGTTCATTTATCTAGTGCCTTTTAGTGTCATGCATTACTGCCAAGATAATATATACAAGATATATGTATTTTATATAAATAGTATATTTTATGCACACACAGACAGCCCTACTGTGGAAGAAATCAGGTCTAGAGGGAGATATTAAACTAGAGGGCAATGTGATAAGGACTATAATAAAAGTGTACATAGAGAAGAGATGCCTAGCTTTACCTGGAAGGTTCTATGAAGGGTTCACAAAGAGTTCCATGCTTACTTCACGCTCTTACTCAAGCTGATTTTTCCAAGTAGGTAAGAGCTGGGTACATAAGCTCTGTGAATACATGAGCCATGAGATATGTTTGTGGACCTGTTTGTGATTTGGTATGGCTAGAGTATGAGGCAAGAATCTGGTGAGACCATGTGCTGAGTATTTGTGTTAGAAAGAGGGGAAATCTGGGGTATGGGGAAGAGCTAAGCAGGTAATGGAAGAATGGAAAGGGCAGCTCAGAAGCCTCTGAATAAGTCACATGTTTCCTTTTTTAGCCGTGGATGGAATTAAAAGCAAGTTGGAAATGGGACTGAATTTAGGAAGGCTGACCTCTTGCCATCTTTCTGGGCTAAGATGGGGTTCAGTAGCCTTTTTGTTTCAATTCCAATAATCTAATAACAGCTGAATCTGTATTCCAGCTGTGGTCACAATCAGAATTTCTTTCTGGGAGGCAGACAGATCAGCAGTCAGTGATCACAGCCCAAGGTATGATCGGCTTCAGGATGCAGGGGGCAGATAGTGCCACAGTGGGACACTCCCAGCCTGGGGTGTGAGGGATCAGGGAATGTTGGAGGAAGGACGCTGAGCTAACTCCTGAAGAGAGGTCAGAGCTCTGGGAAAGGATGAGAAGGAGGTGGAAAGGGTAAGAATCATGCAGAAGGGAAGTAAGTGCATGTGATTTTCAGTAGCTAAAGGGTATGTGAGAATACACGGTGTTGAGAAGCAGGACATGGCAGAGAATTATTATTCATTCCAAGAGGTTTTTTTTTTTAATTTTAGATTATTCAGTACAGTTTCTATCTTTTAATCCCATTCCAGCCCACCCACCCATCCCTCCCCACCTCCCTTCCATTTCCAAGCCCTGTAGTTTTGTCCATGTCCTGAACAAATGTCCTCTATATTTGTTCCTGTAACCAGAGGTTTTGAATGACCTCCTGAGTGCACTGGGGAGCCCTGAACGTTGAGGCAGGATTCAATTTGTGTTTCCTAAAGAAAACAAATGGGAGGGAGGAAAACTGGAGCCAGAGAGACCAGTTAAGAGGTTACTTGGATAAACCATGGAAACTATAAAGTCCTAAAACAGAATGAGGACAGTGACATTGGGGATGGTGGGGAGGGATACACTAGAGAGATAATTAGGCAGCAAGGGCTGTGGTCATTGATAAGGCTGGATGCCTGAGAGATTAAGGAGAAAGAGAAGTTAAGGCTGGATAGCATTCAGATGAAAATGAGAACAGGGTGGTAGAGCAGGGGGAGAAGCAGGAGAAGGCATTTCAAAAGCCATCAGGAAAAGAATCTCAAAAAGGAAGGAAACACTCAGAGATGTCAAATGTTGCCTACAGGTCAGGTGTGCTAAAGGCCAAAAAGGGAAAATTGGACAATTTAGCTTTGGTAACAAAATGACTCTGGTCATATGAATGAGAGTCATTTTACTGAGACGGTGGAAGCAGCCGAGACATGGGGTGCAGTGAGCATGGACACTCTAGAAGTTCCGCTGTGGATAGCCATGGAGAGGTGGGGAGCAGTTGGAGAGTGAAATGGGATTGAAGGTGTGTTTTTAAAGTGTGTCAATGAAAAGAAGAATGAAGGTAAAAGAACAACAGAGAGAGGACAATGTTGATGAGAGATCTGAGAAGGCAGGCAGGGTTGGGGCTAATGACCTTCATGTTTGCTGGTAATTGACCCTCATTGGGAGCTTGATGACACTTCTTTCCAGACCAAGGTATGATGGCTCCACACAAAATCTTTTCCTTTCTTTCCACCCCTCTCATTCCTTTATTTTCTGTAAATCTGCTGTCAACTTCCCACATCTTCAACTACACTCCTCACCCCTCTTCAGAGGTTCTCATCGGGCCAGTCCCCAATGTTCCCCAGCCCTGGTCGGGGACTGCCCTGTGCTACTGGAGACAACTCCATCCTTGTATTTTGGTAACATTGCAAACATACTGTGTTTCAACTCAGAGTAGCTGGGCCCTCCCTCTGCTATCACTTCACATGAATCTGATTAGTACCCCTTTTACTGCCTACTACAGCTCTTCCAGCCTTCACTGCTTTTCTCAACTCCAGTACCCCATTTCTCTGCACTACGCCCTGATTCCAGAGAACATGATGGACACTAGATTTTCTTTTTTCTCCTTGGTAATTTCTTACTCTGTCACTTAGTTTATCTTTACTCCTTGTAATCAGAAGAGGGGACATTCTTCTTTGCCCTCACGCCTCCTTCCACCTGTTTGCCTGACTCCATCTCTTCCTTATTTTCTTCTGGGACCTTTCTTCATCAGCCTTTTTCTCTCTGGTGCCTTTCAAAGCCATTGCCTTTCACTATTCTTCAAATATCACTTATAAGAAAACCAGCCCCCTCTTCACCCCCCATTGCTAGTTCTTCCTGTTGATCAGGTCACAGTGAGATTCTGATTGTCCTTAATCATTTCCAATCTTTTTCCTTCTGGAATTTTCTGTTGTACATGATAGAACCATGCCCCACATCACAAGTCGCCCTCTACAGCAATGCTTACTTATGATCTTTCGCATACTTTCTTCATCCCTTCCAAAGCAATCTGTCAGTGGCTTCCTCTCCTCCATCTTCCACTGAAATACTACTCTTGGAGATTCTATTAACCCTTGGTCTTTTTTCTGGCTGATTTCAGACTCTTGCATAACTGGTACATCTGCTTACCAGTGACTTCTAAACCTTTCTGTCCTGCTTCAGGTTTTCCCCAAACACCACCTCCTTAATTTCAACCCTGTCCTCACCCTCAATTTGAATGTTACTTGCATTGGAAAGACTTATTTAAAGGTCCCCATCCATCCCCTGTGGTAATTAGAGACCCCTCTGTTCCCCTACATTCTCGGGACTATCAGCTCCCTGCAAGTCAGGAACTATGTCTTGTTGTTCATTTATATTCTAATTAGCCCTCAAAAATATTTGCTGAGAAATGTCAAAACGAACTCATCACCCCTCAAATCTGGGCTCTGCCATGCTCCTCATTTAAATTAATGACATTGCCATCCATCCAGGGGACCAGATGACAAATCTAGAGTCCTTCTCTACTCTCTCTTTCATATCTCATATCTAATTGGTAACTAGGTCTATAGACTTTCCTTCTGACATTTATCTCAAATCCCCTTTCTCTGCAACAGCATTGCAAAGATTTGGTTGAGTTCCTCATCATTTCCACAGTCTTCATTTTTTTGTCTCCATTCTCCTTCCTTTTCAAACCTCGCTTCCACACTGCCTCCATGGTTATCTATACCCTAATCTAAAGTGCTGAAACCTTCAATGGTTTCCCACTGCCTTCAGTGTAAAATCAGGCTACCCCCAAAATGTACTGAGTGATTTTTAAATGTCAGGAACAACTAAACACTTTTATATTTGCTATCTCAAATTCTTTCCACAATAACTCTTTATTGTCCTAATTTTACAGATGAGAAAACTAAAGCTTGAAGCATAGAATTAGCTTACCCACACAGCTAGTGAGGGGCAGAACTTTGATTTGAACCAGAATCATTGCATCATTCTGCCTTTCCATCCTAACTTTCATGAGCACAGCCCCCCATAATATTACCTTGACTCCTTCCATCATTTCCTGCCATTTCTGTGTGTAAGCACCAGGTCTCACAACACCAAAGGGTTCCAAATTCCTCCATTACCCCCTGCTTGTCTGTTTGCACTGCTGTTTCGTTGGCTGTTTTCTCCACCTTCCTCCTTCTCCAACTTGTTGGAAAAATTTTCCTGTTGGAAAAATAAGTCTTCTTATTTTTCAAGACCCTTGTCAATGACTACTTATGTGAGATTAACAACAGGAATGACATATCTTATTATAATTATGGTTGCTAATTACGTGGATTTTTATGCTTTTTCACTACCCAAAAATTTGATTTCGCATTTGTTCCTATGTTTTGTAGTTGTTTCACATTGCTCTCCTACCATACTGCCGATGCTGCCAGGGAAGGGATCTGCTCTAGTTCATTTTCAAACTTCCAAGCTGAACAAATGTCAGGCATCTAAAAGGTGTTTCCTATGTGTTCATTAAATTAATGAATATAGGAATTAATTGAATTGAATGCTGTATTCAGGGTATATACTACATATAAACTTAAAATACTGAGGCAAGTCAGGAGCAGAGTGGCACTGCAGTATATGATATGCATAGGAATATAGCACAAAATCCCCAAATAAGAAATGGGCTCTATAAAGAGTAAATTGCTCTTTATCACAAGCTAGGACTTGCTTTATTATGTATTGGTATCACATTTTGAGGGTGAGGTGAAGAAGGTTGTAAATAAATTGGCATTTTCTGTGTATATTTTGCTTGCTTATATGACAAAAATGCAATAATTATGTGGTAATATATTATCATTACATGGCAATCTGTAGACATTTAAATTTTTTCTTTAAAAATATTGGGATTCATTTTTCTCATATTCAGAATCAAAATATATTTCACTAAATTTTTTGAAGGGTAAATCAGCTGTTCTGTTTTTTAATCAAAATGTAATGTTCTATTTCAGTTAGCTGATGGTAGAGACAAATTAAGACTTGAGCTTGACGCTGAAAAATCATTAGTTCAAGAAATGGTAAGGCAATTTACATTATTTCCTAATAAATTGGAATTCAGGAATTTAATCATGAAAGTTTTATAAACTGTATTTGTAACAGTTTGTGATCTATTCATTTTCACTTTATCAATAATCTAAGTGCATGCATAATTATAAACATCTTAAAATGATCACTTGAGTAGTACTATGATATGATTTTATTATGGAGAGGAAAAGAACAAATATGAGAGCTCAATATTTTGAAGGATTTGCTATTTTTAGTTACAAATTGCCATAAGCGACAACAAAAACAGGACCCTGTTAGATATTTTGGCATTCTGTGTTAGTCTCATAAGAAAACACTGCCTTTTTATGTTCTTTTAAGAGAACTTTCCAGACGGCTGGTCTTTTATTTTATCAGTTGACTGCCCACCCCCAAGGCACCCCCCCTCACCCCCCACCCAGTTTATGGGGTTGTACTTTGGCTTTCAACTGATTAGGACTAGTATGTCTTTGTTACAGTAAACTGACTGTGTTTATTATAATCAAAAATAAAACACAGCTTGACTTACGTTCTAAATGTGCTTGAAAAGAATATGATACTGTTTAGAAGAGAAAAGGTTGTTCATAGGAAATCAACACCACTTCAGATATTGAAACATTCCCCTTTTTACAGCTTGTCACACTTTGTGCCAAGTCATGACTGTTTTTCTAACTCTGTTTTGTTACTCTCGGCACCATGTGTTTTGGGTTCCTTGTCATAGAAATTAATGCAAAACAATGCTCCCGGACTACAATAAAGCCTTCTATGAAACCAACTTGTGAATGCAGGCGAGGAAAAAAATGATGGTTAGCTAGTCACAGAAACCATGTGTTAACAAAATGTTGTTTTGAGCCCTTTACTTTTAAATACCTGGTATATAAAAACCAGCTTCACTATTTGTGTATACTTGGTGGATCTCTTCTGTCCCACCCCACCCTCTTCTTTCCAAATTCCAGGGGTTGCTTCCGAAAACAACTAAATGTGCATGTTGTCATTAAACTGGAAAGTGTTGCTGCAGAGGGTGAAACAAATGTTACATTGTCAGTCAGTTTGTTAGCAGTGTTAGACAAGAAATTAAACTACTTAATCTGGAAGTTTGTGCCTATACTAGGAACAGACTCCATAGTTTTTGAACCACTTTCCTCTTTATTTGAACTATAAGCAGTTAACTGGTGCTATTCTATTGCCCACAGGGGAACCAACCACCTTTTATTTTGTTGTTTAGAAGTTTGTTGAACCCGCTTGTTGCCAAGCAGCAAGATCTTTCATCACAAACCTCACAACAACACAAGAGCCTCAGTACCTCAGAACTAGTTTGGGGGGTCCATGTTTTCAGTGGAGGGAGTGAGCTTATGATCAAGGTTTCCATGGCATATCTTTGGGCCCTGCAAGGTTACTATTTGGCACCCATTACCCCCCTCAAGACATTTTGCTATTCACTGGGAAGGAAGCTGGCTTTGTGACTACTTAGACTTCCTTTGTTCCTTGCCAGAGCACTTTATTCCAGATATGAAGATTGTTGATTGTGCCTAGATGGAGGAGTGGAAGAAAGTGGAGTAACCGGAGTCATTTTGTAAAAATTAAAAACCTTTCTCACTGAAAGGTTTTTGTTCCATGCTTGCCTACATATTTTATTTTCCGGCCTATTAAAAGCCTAGTTTAAGAGTCATAGAGCTGGTATGATCACTAAGTATAGACAAACAATAAAATATCCTTAGATAGGTTTTAATGGAAGCATATGAAATAATTTTATATTTTCCTGATTACTACTCTTAGTGGCATGTGACATTATATTAATTGTAAGTGTATAACAAAATGATTCAATATATGTATAAATTGCAAAATGTTACCATGATAAGTTTAATTAATATCAATTGCCACACATAGTTAACATTTTTTGTTATAGCTATTAAGGTTGATTTTCTTAACAACTTATAAATATACAATACATATTATTAACTATAGTCACCATGCTGTACATTACACCCGTAGGATTTATTTGTTTTATAAATGGAAGTTTGTACTTACCAACTAACTTTACCCAATTTGCCCTCTCCATCCCTTGCCTCTGGCAACCACCAGTCTGCTCCTTGTTGTCGTCTGTGAGTTCTGGGTTGTTTTTTTTTTTTTAAGATTTCACTGTAAGTAAGATGATAAGGGATTTGTCTTCCTCTGTCTTATTTCACTTGGCGTAATGCTTTTAAGGTTCATCCATGTTGTCACAATGGCAAAATTTTATTATTTTATGGCTAATTAATAGTCCATTGTATATATGTACCACATCATCTTTATCCATTTGTCTATTGATGGACACTTAGGTTGTTTCCATGTCCTGGCTATTGAAACTAATGCTGCAATGAACATGAGGTGCATATATGTTTTTGAGTTAATGATTTTTGGTTCCTTCAGATAAATCCCCAGGAATGGAATTGCTGAGCTATATGGTAGTTTTAGTTTTAAATTTATTGAGGAATCTCCATAGTGTTTTCCACAGTGGTTGCACCGGTTTATATTCCCACCAACAGGGCACAGTAGTTCCCTTTTCTCCACATCCTTGTCAACACTAATTATCTCTTGTTTTCTTGGTGACAGCTATTTTAACAAGTGTGAGGAGATATCTCATTATGGTTTTGATTTGGGTTTCCCTGATGATTTCTGGCATTGAGAACCTGTTGGCCATTTTAATACCATCTTTGAAAAAAATGTCTACTCAGATCATCTGCCTATTTTATAATTGGATTATTTGCGGTTTTTGATATTGAGTTGTATGATTTGGATATTAACCTTTTAGCGGATATATGATTTCCAAATATTTACTCCTACTCTATAGGTGCTTTTTCATTTTGTTGATCATTTGTTTTGCTGTGCAGAAGCTTTTTAGGTTAATATAGTCCCACCTGTTTACTTTTGCTTTTGTTGTGCTTTGAGTGTCATATCCAAAAATTATTGCTAAGACCCATGTTAAAAAGCTTTTCCCCTATGTTTTCTTTTAGGAGTTCTATGATTTCTGGTCTGATTTTTAAGTCTTTAATTCTTTAAATTTAATTTTGTGAGTGGTTTAAGGTAGAGGCTTAGTTTTATTCTTTTACTCATGAATATCTAATTTTCCCAGCACCATTTATTGAAGCATATTTTCTCCATTGAGTATTCTTAGCTGCCTTATCAAATATTAGTTGACCACCCATGTATGGGTTTATTTCCAAGCTCTTGATTCTGTTCAATTGGTCTATATGTCTATTTTTATGCCAGCCCCATACTGATTTGATTACTACACTTTATAATATAGTTTGAAGGACAGAAACTACTGTATAGTTTGTCATCAAGAAGTATAATACTTGAAGCTTTGTATTTTTTTCCCTTAGGATTGTTTTAGTTTTTGGGGCATCTATTGTGATTGTATATAAATTTTAGGACTGCTTTTACTACTTTAAAAACTGTTATTGGAATCCTAATAGAGATTCCATTGAATCTATAGATGGTTTTGAGTAATACTGACATTTTAACAATATTAATTCTTCTAATCCATCAACATGGGATATCTTTCCATTTATTTGTGTTTTCTTTCATCAATGTCTTATAGTTTTTATTGTAGAGATTATTCATCTCCTTGCTAAGATTTATTCCTAAATATGTTATTGTTTTTGATGCTATTATATATAGGGCCATTTTCTTTATTTTTTTCAGATAATTAATTGTTAGTGTATAAAAATGCCACTGATTTTTACACATAAATTTTACAGCCTGTACTTTGATTTATCTTGAAGCTAACAAAAAAAGAGAGTCCTCATCAGGAAAATACAATAATTGAACTCTTACCATTAACTGACTTTTCATCTGTGTCATCCCTATACACCCTATTTCTAGGAACAATCCAGAGTTGAGTTACAAAGGAGTTACAAAGATTTCTGTAGCCCCTCATTCTAGGGGCACAATACTGATTGTTACAATTGGCCCTGAGTCCCAAAACTGGGCTCCTTGTTGCCTGAATTCCCCCTAAGTCATGCTTCAAGTCTTCCCAGGCTTATTACATGTAACAAGGCCACTAAGTATGAAAACTAACATTTTGGTAACCCAGACATTTACTCTAAAAAAATGTATGACTTAATTTCTGTGCCTAAGAGCCATCTTATATTTCTGGTGGGAACAGATAAACCCAAGACCCAAGTGGGGGGGGCCTCTAATACTTATTCTGTCTTCCACCATGGTATGTTAGCTTTGAGGTTCAGATAACTTGTGTCTGTAGTTTCTGATCTTCAGATCAAGGTAGATTGTACTCAAAGAGCTTCATCTGCACCTGGACCTGACTAAGATAATGAGATCCAAAATCAAGCTGATGCTATAATAGAGTGAGATCTTTGGATGCCTAGGGTGAGGGTAGATATGTTTTTCACATTCTGTCTTTATCTTTAGCCTTGGGCAATGTCATTATGATGTGCCTTGCTGTGTGCTTCCTTGGGTCCAACTTCTTTGGGACTCTCTGAGCTTCCTGGACTTCCTGGAAGTCTATTTCCTTTGCCAGATTGGGGAAGTTCTCCTTTATTATTTGTTCAAATAAGTTTTCCATTTCTTACTCTTCCTCTTCTCCTTCTGGTACCCCTATGATTCAGATGTTGGAATGTTTAAAGTTGTCCTGGAGGTTCCTAAGCCTCTCCTCATTTTTTTGAATTCTTGTTTCTTCATTCTGTTCTGGTTGAATGTTTCTTTCTTCCTTATGCTCCAAACTGTTAGTTTGAGTCCTGGTTTCCTTACCTTCACTGTTGGCTCCCTGTACATTTTCCTTTGTTTCACTTTGCATAGCCTTCACTTTTTCCTCTATTTTGTGACCATACTCAACCATTTCTGTGAGCATCCTGATTACTAGTGTTTTGAATTCTGTATCTGATAGGCTGGCTATCTCTTCATCGCTTAGTTGTATCTTTTCTGGAGCTTTGATCTGTTCTTTCATTTGGACCATATTTTTTTGTCTTGGCATGCATGATACATAGTAAGGGGTGGAGCCTTAGGTATTTGCCAGGGTGGGGCAACCCTCTTTGCTGCATTTTAGTGCTGTATGTGGGGGAGGGGATCAAAAGGGAACAATGTTGTTTGCTTGGTTCTTGTCCAGCTTTCAGTCACTTCCCCTACTACCCACAAGCAAATTGGACCCTTCTGGTGCTGATTCCTTGGGTGGGTGGGCTTGTGTATGTCCTAGGACACTGTGAGTCTCTCCAACAAACTCTCCTGTGAGGGTGGGAGTTTCTCTCACCGCTGCAACCCCTACAGACTTTTCAGTAAATGGTTTTGAGGCTTTATTTCCCTGTACTAGAATCCTGGGTTGCGTGGTCTGTCTTGCTCCCCAGTTGTTCTTCCTGGTTTATCCACATGCAAATGTGGGACTGCCCAGTCTGCCAGCTGCTGCCTTGCCCACCCCAGTTCTCCAGCTGCTGCCTTGCTGTGAGTCCTCTCCACCTGGCTGCCTGTCTCCACCCCTCCTACTGGTCTGGATGAATATTTCTTCTTTAACTCCTTGGTTGTGGGACTCCCATACAGTTTAATTTTTGTCAGTTCTGGTTGTTTTTTATTTTTAAATTTGTTGTTGTCCTTCTTTTGGTTGTGCAAGGAGGCAAAGTATATCTACCTAGGCCTCCATCTTGGCTGGAAGTCCAGTTATTAAAATATTATTGACTATATTCCCTACGGTTACTTTGTTTCATTCTTTTGATCTCAGCCAAAATGTCATCACCTCAGGAGAGGTCTTTTCTGACCACTTCATCTAAATTAGTCAGCCCCACCTTTATCGGTCTTTCTTTATTGTGTATTTTGTTTATCACTGTGGATTTGACACCTAGGATAGTATCTGACATACGGTATGCACTCAATAAATACTTATGTGGGATGGTTATTCAATATTTCTAGAAATTTCTTATAAAGGTATGGAGAAAGTTATTTTTAAATTATTATAATGGGGGTGAATTGTAACATTCCCCTTGAATTTAAACCCACTGAGATCACCTAAACATAGTCCTTAATGAACATCAGTTACTGTCCTCCCAGATCCCAAGATTTCAGGAGACACGAGTTGTGTTCTGTTGAAGTCTGATTTATCAGTAGAGAAGAGATATTTTTGAAAATACATTATAGCTGATGTTCAGACACCAATGAGATTAATGGTTAGATTTATTTACCATCATTGTTTAATTTCATAATAAGGTTATCTGAGATTAAATCACTGGCATTACTTATAAATTTATATTATTAAAAATCTTAATTTATTGAAGCATACATTAATAATATATTTTTTGCCATTTGTGACAATATGAATGGACTTTGAGGAAATTATATGAAGTAAAGTAAGTCAGATAGAGGAAGATAGATACTATATGATCTCAATTTGTGTGGGATCTAAAGCAAAAACAAAAAAAAAAACACTGCTTGGGCCAGTGTGGTTGATTGGAGTGTGAACCTGTGACCAAAAAGTTGCAGTTTTGATTCCCAGTCAGGGCACATGCCTGGGCTGTGGATTCATGCCTGGTCTGGGTGCGTGTGGGATGCAACTGATCAATGCTTTTCTTTGTATCATTGTTTCTTTCTCTCCCTTCTGCTTTTCCTTCCTTCCTCTCTAAAAGAAAAAACAATGAAAAATGTCCTCGTGTGAGGATTTAAAACAAATAAACTTATAAATACAGAGGACAGTTTCGTGGTTGCCAGAGGTGGGAGGTAAGCATGGGTGAAATGAGTGAAGGTCAAAGGCATGAATTTCCAGTTACAAGATAAATAATTCATGGGGTTGTACGGCAAAATGACTGTAGTTAATGATACTGTATTATATATTTGAAAGTTGCTAAGAGAGTAGATGTTAAAAGTTTTCACAGACAAAAATTGTAACTGTGTGGTGATGGATATTAACTGGACTTTTTGTGATGATCATTTTGTAATATATAGAAATATTGAATCATTATGTTGTATACCTAGAATTAATACAATGTTATATGTCAATTATATCTCACATTTAAAAATATATTGATAAAATGTGTTTTATTCCTGGAAATTACAATAGACTTCATTACATTATTGAAGTTTTACTACTAAATTATCTGAATTTTCTCCTAAAAGATCTTATAAGGCCTAAATTTTATAGCCATTTTAGTAATACATGAAACAAATTATCACCATATTAGCAAACAATGCATCTTTCTCTATAATTCTTATTATGCTTAAAGCCATAAACAAATGCTAATGGCTTTAAATATTTACAATTTTGTCTATTCCTGTTTACTTCTTTTAAATGTTTTTTTCTATGTACAAATTTATGTTCTAATTCATATTCAACATTTCAACTTATTTTCCCACAATGGTTTTGTTAGTCTAATGGTTTAAGATACTCTTTCATTGTTATAGAAAGTTTTATAGAAAATTCTCTTTTTAAATCTTTGCAAATGATAACACATGATATGGGCCTTTAATTTCACAGATTAATAAATATAAAGAAGAAATGGAAATGAGAAAAAAGTTAGAGAGCTCAAGTGTCAAGGTTTGTATTTAAGTTCTTTTTTTTTATTTTATTCTGTGCTTCTCTTGTTTTGGCATCTGGGTTGAAGAATCTGCACATAGCATATGGGATTTGCTATGTATAGCAAACATCTGAGTTTGAAAGAGAAGATGCTTGACAGTGAGTCAAGAAGTGTGGATGAGAGACCAGGAGACTTACGTTGAGAGAAGTGAGAAGGAAAGAGTAAGTGTAAGCAGCCAAGAAAGCAAGGCTGGCATAAGGAGAGTGAAAGGTATCATCCTCCTCTACTGATGCTCAGGCACAGTGCCTTCTCCCCAGATTCCTGTCCCTTTCCATTTAGCTTTTATTCCCCTCCCCCACCTTCTTACAAGTAAGATACAAATCTCAAGCTACCACATCACTCCATTCCACTTTCCCAGGCGCTGCCAGAAAACGTTGATCTGATGGTATGTTTTTCTTTGTACATTAGCATCAATGGGAGGAGTCAGGGGGTGGGAGCTGGGGAGCCCAAATTGCAAATTAAATCAGGCGGGTGGGGGCGGGGAATTGTGGGACTGGGAACAATAACAGATCCCGGTCCTTTGGGACTGAAAACTTTAACCCTGCAATTCCAGCTCAGAACAAAGGAGGAAAAGAAAGGGACACAAATCTGAAGAATGAAGTGAGAATAACAAAGTTGGTTCTTTTTGTGTGCCAGAGCGCAAGATCAGCCGAAGGAGAAAGGGCTACTTTATTGCCATGGTCCTCACGACCCAGGATTCAATCCAGGAGAGGAACAATTTTGAGGCCACGTTCTGCCTCCATCAGTTCAGTGCATGTTAAGACCAAAAGAGTTAAGACTCCAATGAAATCTTTAAAGCAAGAGCATCCTGTGGTAAGAACTGCTCACATGGGCATACCCTGTGAAACCCTCATCTGCTCAGGGGCCCCTGTTCTGTTAGCAATATTGCAACCACACAACATACCACACATCCAGCATTAACAAGATCAACATTCTCAATACACCTGATTCTCCCTACTCCTTGCACACATCTGGGCAGGGGCTCTGGCTGCTCTTCTCTACACCAATACATCCTTGTTACTTACCCAAGAGAATGCCACTGCTATCCCCAGCTCAGTGATTTATTTAACTTAGGCACTAAGCCATAGTAGATCTCTTTTAAATTAGCAGGAGAGAGAAGCCATATTCCAACCACTTTCTAGGCATATAATCTCTAACTCATTACTGCCCAATATCTATCAGAAGCTTACCAAAGTTTCCCTGAAGGACATGCAGGTATACAGAATGTTTGCTTATAGTTTTCTAAATAGATGCCTGAATTGACTCATACTATTAGAGCCATGCATGCAGGAATTATCTGCTATTGCTGTATCTACTCACTTCCATCCAAAATAATCAAGAGTTGCTTTTGCTGGATCTGCAGCGGTACTGTTGATCTACATAAAGGGCATGTCAAGAAGTAGCTTGGTGATGTTCAGTCCAACACGGCTTGTTGTGTGGACATTGCTGAGGCACTGCTCATGGCATTACACAATATCTCCCTTTAGGATGGTCCTGTGGGGAACTTTCTTCTGCCCTTAGTTAGAGGAATAGTTGTATTTTCTCTGAGCAATTGATCTTTCCTGTTGACAATGCAAATTGTGTAACTAGTTAAGACTCCCTTTCCACATTGATTCTCAGAAAGGTTAGAAGCCAATTGGTGACTCATCTTGCCAACACATAACACTTCATAGAGAGTCCCTCCACCTACAGGTTTTGATTTCCCATACTCAGTCTTATTTCTACATGCTCCCATGTTCTTCTTCTACAGGGAACAGGATCTACCTCCTTAACATTCAGAGCATGGAGGAGCAGAGCAGAACCATTTTTCTGTATCATCTTTGCTCCAAACAAGCACAGAAAGATCTAGGCCTCTCATGCCAAATTCTCAGGCAGATGGCTCACTGCTTGTACCCAGCAGAGGAGTGAGACAGCAGGTAGAGAGAGGACAGGGTATTATATTAGTGGAAGTCACTCCCCAGAGGTTGAGAAAAAACATTGCCTTTTAAAAGCATTTCCATTTTGCAGAAAGTTAGGAAGTATAGACAACTGGAAACCAGTGTAATTCCTCAGGAGGAGAAAGACATTTAGAGGGAAAGTTGACACATGAACGACCAGTGCTTGGGTTCTAGAAGTAAGATTTTTAGAATCCAGGTCTTGGGAAGTTTTTTTTAATTTTAAAATTAATTTATTTTTCCTCATTTTTTAATTGTTGTTCAAGTATAGTTGTCTCCATTTTCCCCCCACAACTCCCCCCTCACCGCCCCAGCCATCCCCATTTCCCACCCTTGATCCTACCCACCTTTGGTTTTGTCCATGTGTCCTTTATATGTGTTCCTGAAAACCCTTCCATCTTTGCTCCCATTGTCTCCTCTTACGTCCCCTCTGGTTACTGTCAGTTTGTTCTTAATTTCAATGACTCTCTCTCTCTCACACACACACACACACACACACACACACAGAACAACAAAACAAAAACAAATAAACAAACAGAAAAAGAACCCTGCCTGAGCAGTGCTGCCTGCTGAATGGGCGAGGAGACCAGCCATACTGGGTGAGGGGCTCTAGTCAAAGCCTTGGATTAGTAAACCTATGATCATGGCAGCATCCTGCTCCAGAAGGCTCTGTCAGCTGCCAGAAATCAGGTCGAGTGCCAGGGTTCTGTGCTCCAAGGCTCTGCAATGAATGGGGGCTGCCGAGCTGAGTTGGCAACTGGGACAGAGCGACGGGTCCTCCAAGCCTGAGATGGCAGCAACAGGGGAAACTGCCCCCATCCCTACAGCAAGCCCAGGGCTGTAACCAAATCCTACAATTCCAGTTTAGAAAGTCCAGTGTCCTCAATTTACAGATTGAAATTAAGTTTCCAAAATCACAGCCACAAGGGACAGAAATACTGCCTGCTCTTACCCACAGAAAATGCACAGTAAAGAGAGACAAAAGCAGACATGATCTCTGAGAAGGTGACATTTCAATAGAATTTTCTCTTAGTGTAACAGTTTTTCCTTCTGATTGTGATGATGGTTATCTTGCTGTTTCCAAAACATAGCAGTACATTTTGTCAGCTGATAGACTATGAAGTTAATGTATAACAATAAGTAGAAATTGGGTGGGGGAAGGGGAGAGATGACATAAGCTGGTGTTTACATCTTTATATTAATTAACTTGATTTTACAGTGCAATCTAGTTTGCTAGTTTATCATTATTACTAGCATATATACTTCTGTTGTTAATAATAATTCTGTATTATAAGGGCTGCCTTATAGCACCTTCCCCTGTGGTCTGTTCTTCACTAGAGATTAACTATGTATATATATATATGCACTCTGGTTATAAGTTTTTTATTTCTTTCTTTTAAATATTTTATTATATTCAGGTAGCTGGACATCTTAAAAATTACTTTTAAAAGTTTTATACTTACTACATGTAAATGTCCAAATGGAGAGCTTGCTGCAGGAACTTTTAAATCAGTCATTTAACTTATCCAATTAATCATAGTTATTTTTTTGAAATCTGTGTCATTTGGTGGGAACAGCACACATGCTTCACTCAGTGGAGTACACAGTGATAAACTGAGTGTTTAGCCAGTCTGAAAAACGTGATATGAACATTGCTGTCTGATTTCTATTTATGAACGATTTCACAACTTAAAATTTGTATTTGTACAGTGTTTTTGTGCAAAGTTTGTTTTTTGATATCTGTAAAACATTTCAAATACTAAGGTTTCACATATCAAGGTTAAATTGCATTTCCAGGTTTCCCCTATCCCAACCCCCCAGCCAGGGTAATTTGTTAATTAAGGTCGCACCCACTGAATGCTTCCCTGGAAGATTTCTGACCTTCCATGGGGTAACCTGGTGTATGCTGATGGAACATATGGTGTGTGCTTAGATCTGCAGAAAGCATCAGCACCCTTCTGTGTGGGAAATGGGACAAGACACAAAGTGAATCGTGTTCCCATTCTTAAAGTTCACGTAATACAAAGCAATTCGTGTATTATACAAGATTTTAATAAAAACTCTAGAGCATTATTCTTCTCATTAAAGAATCATTAGATGAAATATTTTTGCAATAGTTTTGCAGTTATAACCATAGTCACCATACAAGCTAGTAATTTAAAAAAAATTATTCTTACAGGATATAGAATTATTATTACGGGTATATAGTATTATAAGCTAGGTAGGGAGGGAAGAATCTTTTCTTCTGGAACTTCCATTCCTCTCCTCTACAACCTATTTATTTGACTAAATTGCACATGAAGTTCAAAATAAATGCCATCCAACAAGAAAATAATGTAATATGTTCATTGTTTTATTATTTTATTCTTTTTTCCCCTTGGCTTAGTGTGATAAAGTAGGCAGTTAATAGTTAAGCAGAGCATTGTGGAAAGCCAGCATTTTGCTCATTGTTAATTTGGCCACAGGGTGAGGGGAGGGCACAGAAATACAGAGGTAGGACATCTGCGCACATGCATGGTCTTCATAGGTTGTCAAAGAATATTTATTGTATTTTGATAGATTGTGTTGACACAATAGAATTTCCTTTATACTGGATCTTTGTCTCATAATATGAATAGCTTTAAAATATACAGATAATTGAAACCATATATTACAATTACTTGTTTTATTTTAAAATTAAAATTTTTGTTTCCAATAAAAATGAATTCATCTTTAGATTCTGTTCTCAGAGAACTGAAATTAAAAACCTGAATAATATCCCACTTAGAATTCAACTGAAAGAGGGCTGTTTCAACAGTATTTTATTCTGAGTAGTTTGATGATAAATTGAATACTTTCAGTATATTTGGAACTGGAAATATTTTAGTGAAAATAATATTTACTACTTGCATAAATGAAAATTTTTATTTGCAAAACCACTCAGAGGCTTATGCTTTGTCTCTTATTTATTTTGCTGGAGGATGATTATAACATTTTATTTGGAAAATTTATGATATTTCAGTATCACTTAACTTAAGGACCTAAGATATTACCATGGAAATCAGGAAAAGATGAATTTTAGATTGGTGTCAATTATTACTCTTCCCTACACATTTTCAGTCATGGGAGCAGCTGCTAGGTCCTCACCACATGTGATGTCACTGTGGTGGCAGCAGAAGAAATGTCATCCTTGACTTTCGGGAGCACACAAAGCAGCCATCTTACCCCTCACTGTGTGGTGTTGCTTTATTGCATTTGCCAGGGTTTCAGCTGTGGGTTTCTCTGAAGTTCCCATTAGGAGTTGAGGCCAGTCTTAACAGCAGGTCATTTGGCCAGAGTCCTGACATGACCCAGACATGGGTCTTATCCCCAAGAAGACTGAACAATTTGATATGTTGTCACTCATCCTAACTGCCATTATGGCAGATGTCAATTCTGTTGCTGGGTGCTATGAGTTCTATTATATAGAACTACTTCACGCTGATACTCAAGGCCAGAATTAAGTTCAAGGTAGCCACAGGCTTTTGACACTGGTTTGGACTGTTGGCTACCCTCTTTGGATCTGGCACTACTAATTTGTCAGTTTCTCCAGCCCTGATTTCTTTAGGCCTAGAGTCTCCAGTTTGCAGCTTTATCCTCAAACCCTAAGGGTATGTTTCTGTAAGTTATGACACATCAGGTTTTTTTTATAAATGTATTTTAATGGATGCTGGTATTTAAAGTTTTCTTCATTTAATATCCTTCCTTTTTCTCAGTGTAATCTATTTTTGTTCAACAAGAAAACTTGAAATTGTAGCCCTAACTGCTGTGGTTCAATGAGTTGAGCAACAGCCTGCAAACTGAAAGGTCACCAGTTTGATTCCTGGTCAGGGCACATGCCTGGGTTGTGGGGCCAGGTCCCCAGTATGGGTACGTATGTGAGGGGCAACCAATCGATGTTTTTCTCTCTCTCTCTCTCTCCCTTTTCCTCTTTCTGAAAATAAATAAATAAAATCTTAAAGAAAAAAAAACCTGAACTTTTAAAGAAAAGTTACTTGTTTTCTCATATTTATTCATGTATTATATAGTACTTTTAACTTTTATATCTTATCAAACTTAGATAATCAGTGATATCTCACTGAATTGATTTAATACTAACCAAATCTAAAGAGTTCTTAAGTTTTGTTAACCTGTGCAACTCTATCACAGAATCAAGGTACACATTCATTTAGGCTTTTAAAGATTTAAAAATAGCTTGAGAATCTCCTTCACCAATCTCAAATGGGATTCCTCCCTTTGTTGACTATATGAGTGTATATAAATATCAGGAATAGAAAAACAAGTTACCTACAACCAATGTCATGAACTGTTATGGAGTCACGTTCATCTAATGGTTGATTTTATATGATGAACCCTTATTTGGTTTCATGCCACCAGAACTGGTGAACATGTTTCTAAGCAACCTAGAGTATAATTCTGGTGATTTTTTCTCTAGATGAGAATGTGCAAGTATAGTCTGATTAAGATACATAGCATTTCCATCTGGTTTACATTAAATAAGTCATAAACATATTTTAAAAGTAATTTTTATATTAAAATTAGAAAGATCTCAATACACAACTTTAGACCCTTATACAACCATTGGAAGAGCTGGGAGAATAAGTATTAGGAAAGCAACAGAAAAAGATTTCAGACTAATGCACCCAATAGCTGGTTGATAAAAGATGAATAAGATGTGAGTGCAATTGGTAGGTACCTTTAGAAATCTCCCACCAAATAGCTTTGTCTCAGCAGTAAAGAGAGTGTTCCTTGAATGCTCTCCAAAAAGTCATTATAAAACTCATATAAGCAAGTCTATTTGTCTTTCCTTTGCATAATCTTTCCAATGTTTTCAACAAAAGTATAGTTCTTTGACATTCCTGATGTGTTGTAACCTTCAAAAATTTTAAAGTTTAATATAGATATTTCCATGTAGCAATAACTAATATAATTTATCACAACATGATTTGCACTTGACACCTTCATTTATGCCATTGCTGGAGCTTTCATTTATTTATGTAGATCTAAGTTTCTATCTGATATCATATTCCTTCTTCCTGAAAAACTTTTTATTATTTATTTATTTTTTGCAGTTCTTATAGTACAGGTCTGCTGGCAATGAACTCTCTCAGCTTTTATTTGTCTGAAAAAAAATCCGTATTTTGTCTTCACTTTTGACAGAACTTTTCTTAGTTGTAGATGTCTGGGTCAACCATTTTATTCCAATGCTTTGAAGATGTCATTTCATTGTTTTTTATCTTGCATAGTTTTTGACCAAAAAATCTACTGTAAGTTTTCACTTTGTTTCTCTAATGTGTCTTTTACTTTGGAATGCCTTCAAGAGTTTATCTTTGCTTTTCAACAGTTAGACTATGATGTTTTTTGGGTGTTTGTTGTTTCTCTCTCTTTTTCTTCCCTTCTCTTTCTCTCTCTTGATAGAACTTATGGAATTTGTGCTTTGCTGTATTTTATTAGCCCTTGACCGTCATTTAAATTTTCTCTTTTGCCCCATTCTGTCTCCCTTCTCCTTTTGAGACTCCAGACTGTTTGATATTGTCCCACAACTCTTGGATGTTCTGTTTAGTAATTTTGAATTATGTTTCCTTTTTGTTTTAGTTTGGGGAATTTCTTTTGACCTACCTTCAAATTCACTGATTGTTTTTCTCAGCTGTATTGAATCTACTGATGTGTCCATCGAAGAAATTTTTTCATCTTTCATATTGTCTTTTTCATTTCTAGTATTTCCACTTGACTCATTTTTATATTTTCCATCTTTATGCTGAAATTCCCTCTCTGTGATATATCATCTATGTTGTTTACCTTTTGTCCTAGGTTCTTTACATTTGAATTATAGTTATTTCAAAATCCCCATCTGACCGTTCCAAGACCTGGGTCACCTTTGAATCTGGTTTTGTTGATTGCTTTGTTTCCTGACAACAGGTTCTTCTCTCCTTGCTCTTTTATGTGTCTCATAATTTTTTATTGAATGCCAGACATCATGTGTAGACTAGTAGAGATTGAAGTAAGCAGTGTTCATACCTGAAAATTGCATTTCTTTTCTTATATTGGAGTATTACTCTAAGGGATTGAGCCAGTATAGCCAGAAGTTGTACTGAGTTGATTTGGGTTGTTGCTATGGTTCCTTTTACTGGACCACAGCCTAGATTTTTTTTTTTTTTGTGGTGTGTGCTTAGAGTGGGAGCAAGAATAGCAGAGCATTTTCTCTGTGTGCTGCTCCACCCATAGCTTTCAGCAGAACTTGTCCACTCATGCCACAGAGTGCGTCTCTCTTTATATATCTAAACCTCCCTTGGTAATAGACTGCTATTGCCTGGCACTTCATAAGTGAGGGCAGAGATGGTATTCCCTTATTCTAATCAAAACTCCGTCTCTGAAAAGTGCTGTGTGCCTGGCCCTCAGAGGTGATCTTTTTCAGGATTTCTGCTTCTCCTCCCTGTGGTGGTCTATCTTTGCCTTGTATCTGAAGCTAACATTAGAAAGGTATTTCCTATCCCTCCTGTAATACTAGGAAACTTCACTTGGTATTAGTACAGTCTCTAAGACCTAAGACTATCACCAACCACTCATCCAGAGGAGGAAAATGTTGCTTTTATTTTCCCCTTGCCATAATATGTCTTTATGTATGACTTGTAAGAAAGAGATTTGCTGCCCTCCCCAGCCCTTTGTGAAGTAGGTAGGGCTTGGTGCCTAACACTTCTCTACTGATCACCTTCTTTGGGTCTGATTGGCCAGAGAGTTTGCTTCCCATCTTCCAGGGGCTTAAGACTTTGTTTCCTAGGACAGAAGGGCTTAGGAAAGGTACTTTTCTCCTAGCATCAGCTAACCCCCTCCCCAAGCCTGCATTATCACAAGACCTGCCTTGCCCTCAGTTTTTCTCATTAACATTTAGTAGGAGACAGTGAAAAAATCTGTGAGCATGAATCCTCTTTCAACATGTGGCCCCAGCTACTTTAGACCAGTCTGCTAACCTGTACTTGCCCTTCCATAGTTCTTTATATTTCAGCTTATTTTTCTTGCCTGCTTATGTTGCAACTGGCATGGTGCTGCTTCTGCTATAGGTGAGACTGTTCATGGTCATAACTCTCCTTGGAGAGGCTCATCCCTCTGGAATTCAGGTTACCTGGTTGTGACTTCAGTTCTCTGATAGGTTCAAGAAAGGTTGCTATTTTGTACTATATCTGTATTTTTCTTGTTGTTAGTCTGGGAATAGTATTTTTTGCATCCTATGTGGGAGCCAAAGTCTGAATTTCTTGTATAAAATAGTTTATACTTATACAAACTTGGCTTAATAAAGAAATGTCAATGACGATTAATATAAAATTTAAAAAAATAAATGTCAAAAAAAGAAAGTAAAAAAGAATCTTGCCACCCAAAAATAATCATTGAAAACCCCTATGACCATCCTTTCAGGCAAGTCTTTTTTTACATATGTTTTGATTATGCTATTACAGTTGTCCCCTTTATTCCCCTCAGTCCTGCACACCCCCTTCCACCCACATTCCTCCCCCTTCAGTTCATATCCATGGGTCATACATATAAGTTCTTTGGCTTCTACATTCCCTGTACTATTCTTGCCCTCCACCTGTCTATTTTCTACCAACCATTTATGCTGCTTATTCTCTATACCTTTTCCCCCTCTCCCCTCCACTCACTCCCCCACAGATAACTCTCCATGTGATCTCCATTTCTCTGATTCTGCTCCTCTTCTAGTTGCTCACTTTGTTTTTGTTTTTGTTTTTGTTTTAGGTGTGGTTGTTAATAAATGTGGGTTTGTTGTCATTTTACTGTTCATGTTTTTTATCTTCTTTTTCTTAGATAAATCCCTTTAATATTTCATATAATAAGGGCTGGGTGATGATGAACTCCTGTAAGTTGACCTTATCTGGGAAGCACTTTATCTGCCCTTCCATTCTAAAGGGAAGCTTTGCTGGATAGAGTAAGCTTGGACAGAGGTCCTTGCCTTTCATGACTTGGAATACATCTTTCCAGCCCCTTCTTGCCTATAAGATTTCTTTTGAGAAATCAGCTGACAGTTGGTTCCCTGTACATTTTCCTTTATTTCACTTAGCATAGCCTTCATTTTTCATCTAATTTGTGACCATACTCAAACAATTCTGTGTGTATCCTGATTACCAGTGTTTTGAACTGTGCATCTGATAGGTTGGCTATCTCTTCATCACTTAGTTGTATTTTTTCTGGAGTTTTAATCTGTTCTTTCATTTGGGCCATTTTTTTGTCTTGGCACCCCTGTTAAGTAGTAAGGGGCAGAGCCTTAGGTATTAGCCAGAGTAGAGCAACCCACGTGGCTGTGTTGTGATGCTGTATGTGGAGAAGGGGTCTGAGAGGGAACAGTTCTGCTTGCTCTGTTCTCTGCCAGTTGTCAGTCACTTCCCTAGCTACCCACAATCAAATTGGGCCCTTCTGGTGCTGATTTCCAGGTGTGTGGGTTTGTGTATATTCTAGGACCCTTGGGTCTCTCAAACGAATTCTCCTGTGAGGCTGGGAATTTCTCCCACTGCCGCCTCAAGCCCCACAGTTGTTTTCAATCAGAGGTTTGAGGCTTTATTTCCCCACACTGGAACCCTGGGTTGTGTTGTCTGTCTCGTTCCCCAGTTGTTCCTCCCAGTTTATCTGCATGCAAATGTGGAACCACCCAGTTTGAAATCAGCCACCTCACCAGGTCCGCCCACCACAGCCTTGCCCACCCTGGTCCTCCAGCTGCCATCTTGCTGAGAGTCCTCTCCACCCTGGCTGCCTGTCTCTGCCCCTCCTACCCATCTGGATGAATGTTTATTCTTTAACTCCTTGCTTGTCAGACTTCCATACAATGATTTTCTGTCAGTTCTGGTTCTTCTTTGTTTTTAAATTGTTGTCCTTCTTTTGGTTTTGCGAGGAGGCACAGTGTGTCTACCTACACCTCCATCTTAGCCAGAAGTCCCCTTTCAGGAAAGTCTTGATAGAGATTTGCACTCACAACAAGATTTTGGGGAACTTCATTTAATGCCATTGAATGTATATAATCACTCATGTGCAGTATTTCACTCCATAGAAGTAGAACAATTTAGTTAACCAATTTTTATCAATTTAGTGGTATCTTCCTGAGATATTGTTTATGCTTCTTTTTTTTTTTTTTGCTGTTATAACCAATGGCTTCATCACTTTAATTGAACCATTTCCGTCATGGAAGAATTTTGATCACAAATTTTTTAGATTGGATAATTTGACAGAAGATATGTATGCTGATTCTACATACCTGACTTCCTACAGTGAACATAAAGTCTAGGATGACCTGAAAGCAGGGGAAGTGGCCAAGTCTACATCATATTTGGTGGGCTTGCAAGCCTTGAGAAGACATGCTTGAGATGTGCACATGACCTGGATCAGCTTGGATTCAATAGGGCTTCATAGCCCAATCATCTGCCAAAATGTTTCCCAGGCCCTGGGCAAACATAGAGTGGCACCCTTGGGACACATCAAATGAGGAAGTCTTGTCTTATTTTTCAAAGAATTCTCTAGCATAAAGATTTTGTTAGAAGCAAATTCATTAATGCTATATTTAGATAAATGTTTTGTTTTGACTATTCACCTATGCAAAGATTAGTGCTTGATTGTATACAACCTTATGTTTTAGTCTCGATGTTCTTACTTCTCAAGTCTCTTCTCTCCAAATTATAAAAATATGAGACTGGTTCTCCTCCCTTCATGTATTTTCTTTCACTCCTTTCTCCCACCACCCCCCACACACTGATACATTACTGGTGTTCAAAGAGTTGTTTGCTTAGGATGTCAAAACATGTTAATATAAAAATCAAGATTAATGAAGTTTTAGAGACAGAAGGTCACCTTTCTTCAGGATGAGTTAGAAAGATTGTTTTGAAAGTAATATAGTTGATAGTTTAAAAGACAAAGAGGCAAGGGGACATTAAGGCTGGAAAGAATAGTCAAAGTTTCAGAGAATTATGTTTGTGGAAATTAGGAGAAATGGAATAATGTAATGGCTCCCTAATTGACAAGAAAAAAAGAAGAAAGAAGACATGACAAGGAATATGATTGCTTTACTGTAGTTAATAAACATAATTGCACTTCTGTTATGACAAAGCTTGGCTTCCTGATTCCTAATTTAGTTGATTCCTAATTTAGAAGATTATATACTTATTAGATGTTTTTAAAAACATTTTAGTGCTTAAAATAAGGAGCAAATTTAGGAATAATAACTTGTTATAAAGAAACCTTATTTCTTAATTTTATGAATTTTCAGTTTTATATAATACATAAATTCATAAGAAAACCAGAAATATTTGTAAGAAATTATTTCTAATTAGAACTTATGATTATTTTTATAATTGTTAATTTATATTTTCCTACCTAAGAAGCTATCTACTTTTATATTAATATTGCCATTTATTTTCACTTCTAGCTATTGTTTAGCAGTCTAATATTTGCACCTGTCACTGAAGTAACCACATAAAAAGCAGCATGTGTATTCCAGAGAAAATGGAATGTCAGCAGCTGATAAAACAAAATGACAGTTTAATGTAGACAGAGCGAGGATTCAATATAACATGCTATAGTCAAGTTGAAAGTTCAACTCAAACTGGAGAGCAAACACTTTAGTCCACTATAGTACTTTCTTTTTTTTTTTTTTTTTTACTGAAAAGAAAAGCTATCTTTGTCATTGTCATTGTCAGAGTATTGTCTTCTTGAAAGATTGAATAATTATTTGCTTTACAGAAAATATGCTTTAGCACAGTCTTATCTCTATTACAGTCGATCATTTTATGAGAGTTAGAAAAAGGGAACCTTGGAAATTGGAACTAATTTTTACTGTATACGAATTTAAACACATCTTTTTTAAAATAAACTTTCAATTACTGATAAATCTTTGGATACAGTGAAATAAATAAATATAAATGTCTTTCCACAGGGACACTTATTTTGTTTTACCAGTTTGCTTTTCTAACTTTCTATGTATTAATCTTCTTTAATTTGGGTTACTTTTGTTTTTCTGTTAGCATCCTGGTAAATGCCCTGCAAATCTTGTGGCTCTTACCTCAATGATTCCCTATGTCCATGTTAACAAAAGTGCAGTGAACTCACTCTGAACTACTTGTGCCCTGGGCAGGGAGATATTTCAGGTGGATCAAGCTTTTTGAGGACAAATAGGTACAAGGATCCCAATAAGTGCATGCCTTCAGCCACCTTTGTGAACCCACTTTTTTGAAGCCAAGGAAGGCTAATGATGACAAAAGACTTTTGATTGTTTTTGTTAAATTGCTGTTGTTGTGTCTTAAGCTTTCACTTCGGCTAGCTTCCTGTATTTTGAGCCTTGGAAAGACTGAGTTATGATGCTGGTAGGTGCTGAGTCATGGTGGTGGTAGGTGCTAGTTTCTTCTAGGAAGTTTGAGATACAGTGTAAACAACTAAGGACACAATTATTTAGATAGATCTGGAACCACCAAAGGGCTCTTCTTTACTGTGGGGATTGATGGATCAGGAGTTAGAGTTTAGAGAACTAAGAATGATGTTTTAGGGCCCATGTTCAGGTTAAGTTAGTCCTGAGGATTCTCCTACCAGCCAGGGATAAATCAGAACAAAATATCAGCCATGCCTAGGCACAGCCTTCTATCCCTGACCTTATACTTTTCTATTTGTACAATTTTTGTGAATGGCCTTATTCAAGTCTTCAGCTGATGACTCCAAATTCTATCTGTAGACTTGACCCCACTTCCAAATTCCAGGCCCTTGTCCCAATTACCTATTAATGTCTTTGTGTGATTGTGCCATGGGTACCTGAAACTCAGTGTCTGAAACTGCATTTACCAAATTCTTCCAAAGAAAGAAAGGAAGAAAGGAAGGAAGGAAGGAAGGAAGGAAGGAAGGAAGGAAGGAAGGAAGGAAGGAAGGAAGGAAGAGGAAAGAAACTAGCATACAAAATTGTCCCTATGTCTATTAGTTTTTCTCATCATAGTGAATGGTACCATTCTCTATCTAGTTGCTTGAATAAGAAATTATAGGTGATTCTATTGTCACTCAAAAAAGTACCCTAAATTCTACCTCTTTCCTATTTCCTCTCAAATACATCTTCTCTACTTTAGCCCTGTTTTACTTTCTGTTGTACCTTCAATGCTTAGAACATTTCCTGATACATAGCAGGAATTCAGCAAATATTTAGCAAGTGAAAGAACAAAGAAAACAAACAAAGCCATTGGCTCTGTAGGAAATAGTTAATTTAGGAAACAGACACAGACTTTAAGAGACTTTTTTAAAATAAATATATTTTGGAAAACATTAAAGAAAAACTTTTGTCTAGTAAGCAAGCTGCTATGAAAAAGAAACAATCTGAGGAAAAGAATAATTTCTTGGAAATAACAAATTTAAAAAAATGGCAATGAGCATGTTGAAAAATAAAATTGACACAGCTAAAGATCTAAGTAATAATATGGAAGACAAAGAAAAAAATGTCTCTTAGAAGTAGTGCAAAAAAAGACAGAAATTATGAGAAAAGTTAAAAGATATAAAGCAATGTGTTCAAAAGGAAAAAAATATTTAAACCCTAATTCTTATATCCAGCTAAACTCTTAATTGAGTATGCAAAAAAAGATATGCATGATAATGTGGACACAATAAAAAGGAAAAACTAGGTGACTCAAAAGTGAGGAAAGCTAGAAAAAAATTAAAAGTTGAAACATTAAAAAATCACTTGAAAGAGAGTTCTTTCAGTGGCAAACTTTAGTAAAGGGTCTACACATTATTCTTTATGGATAGTTATATTATTTGGTCCTGTGGTAAATAATATTTGCATAAATGCATTGTTAATATTATTTACTGGATTTCAGTTTTTAGAATCAATGTGTGGATAAAGCATGGAGGACCTATTTATAGTTAGAGAACAATGCTATAGACATTAACAATGTAAAAATAACGTTCCTTCTAAAAACTTGGAAGCTGGGTGAGTGAAGATGTTGGAAAACATACAAGACTAAATAAATTTTCCATTTTTCACTCTGACCAATGTGGCTTAGATGGTTGGGCATCGCCCCACAAAGCAAAAGTTTACCAGTTTGATTCCTGGTCAGAGCACATGCTTGAGTTGCAGTTTCAGTCCTTGGGCCAGTCGTGTTAGAGAGGCAACTGATCACCTTTTCTCTCTCACATCAATGATCCTCTCCCTCTCTTTCTCTCTTCCTTGCCCTGTCTTTAAAAATAAACACATCAAGCCTTTTAAAAATTTTTCTATTTTTCACAGCAAAGAGCTAACATATCAAGTATACCAGTTTACATATATTGAAATCATAATAAAGGCAACAACATCTGTGAATAAAAAATCAGTCATGTGAGGGGTCAGAGAGAGGGTGGAAAATAATGTGAATGCTCTAAAATTTTAACGTTTATTTCTGGGGAGCCCAAATCAATAATGACTATTGTTTTTTAAGTATATTTTATTGATTATGCTATTACAGTTGTCCCAATTTTTTCTCCCATTTCCCCCTCTCCACACTGCACACCGCTATTCCACTCCCCCCACCACTTAGTTCATGTCCATGGGTTATACATGTAAGTTCTTTGGCTTCTCTATTTCCTATACTATTCTTAACCCCCCCATCTATTTTATACCTACCAATTATGCTTCTTATTACCTGTACCTTTTCACCCCATTCTCCCCACTTCCCCTACCCACTGATAACCCTCCATGTGATCTCCATTTCTGTGATTCTGCTCCTCTTCTAGTTGTTCACTTTGTTTTTGTTTTTAGGTTCAGTTGTTGATAGTTATTAGTTTGTTGTCTTTTTATTGTTCATATTTATGATCTTCTATTTCTTACATAAATCCCTTTAACATTTCATGTAATAAGGGCTTGGTGATGATGAACTCCTGTAACTTGACCTTATCTGGGAAGCACTGTACCTGCCCTTCCATTCTAAATGATAGCTTTGCTGGGTAATCTTCATTAAAGGTCCTTGCCTTTCATGACTTGGAATACGTCTTTCCAGCCCCGTCTTGCCTGTAAGGTTTCTTTCACAAAAGCAGCTGATAGTTTAATGGGAACTCCTTTGTAGGTAACTGTCTCCTTTTCTCTTGCTGCTTTTAAGATTCTCTCCTTATCTTTAATCTTGGGTAACTTAATTATGATGTGTCTTGGTGTGTTCCTCCTTGGGTTCAACTTCTTTGGGGCTCTGTGGGTTTCCTGGCCTTTATGGGAGTCTATTTCTTTTGCCAGATTGGAGAAGTTTTCCTTCATTATTTGTTCAAATAACTTTTCCACTCGTTGCTCTTCCTCTTCTCCTTCTGGTACCCCTATGACTTGAATGTTAGAGCACTTAAAGATGTCCTGGAGGTTCCTAAGCCTCTCCTCATTTTTTTGAATTCTTGTTTTATCATTCTGTTTCAGTTGGATGTTTTTTTTTTTCCTTTCATTCCAAATAGTTGATTTGAGTTCCAGTTTCCTCCCCTTAACTGTTGGTTCCCTGTATATTTTGCTTTATTTCATTTTGTGTAACCTTCATTTCTTCCTTCATTTTGTGACTGAGCTCAATTAATTCAGTGAGGATCCTGATTACCAGTGTTTTGAACTCTATATCAGATAGGTTGTCTAGCTCCTCGTCAAACAAGCTTAGCTTTTTTTCTGGGGTTTTGGTCTGTTATCTCATTTGGGTCATACTTCTTTGTCTTGGTGCAACTGTTATAAGGGGCAGAGCCTTTAGTATTTGTAAGGGCGGGGCAATTCACGTGGCTGTGTTGTCGCACTGTCTGTGGGGAAGGTGTCAGAGATGGAATAATGCTAATCGCTCCCTCTGCTCTAGCCCCACTTTCCAACAGACTCTCCAGTGAGACTGGGAGTTTCTCCCACTATCACAACCCCCACAGTATTTTACAGCTAAAGGTTTTGAGTCTTTAGTTTGCCTGTCAGCCATCCCTGCTTCACCCTCGTGGTCCGCTGCCTTGCTGCTGGTCCACTCTACCTGCCTGGCTGCCCATATCTGCCCCTCTTACAGGTCCGAACGACTATTTCTTTAACTCCTTGGTTGTCAGAATTCCATGCAGTTTGCTTTTCTGGCACTTCTGGTTGTTTATTATTCTTAAATTGGAAGTTATCCTTCCTTTGGTTGTATGAGGAAGTGAAGTGCTTCTACCTATGCCTCCATCTTGACTGGAACCCAATAAACACTGTTATTTATTTATAATGACAACAATGAGGAAAAACTAAAAACCAAAAAACACCTTGGCTTCTGGGAAGTAAGACCTTTATGTTCATGTACACTATTCTTTTTCTTTTTTAAGATTGTATTTACTTACTTACTTACTTACTTACTTACTTATTTATTTTTAGGCAGAGGGGAAGGGAGGGAGAAAGAGAGGGAGAGAAATATGAATGTGTGGTTGCCTCTCACACACCCCCCACTGGGGACCTGGTCCATAACCTAGGCATGTGCCCTGACCAGGAATCAAACTAGTGACCCTTTGGTTTCCAGGCTCGCACTCAATCCACTGAGCTACACCAGTGAGGGCACACTATTCCTCTTTTTTTTTTTGAGAAAATAACAAATATTTTAATTAGTATTTTGCATGTAGGTTTAGATATAAAAAAAAATTCTTCGAAGACTTTCCTAGGTGTTAGAAACATCCTGTTGTTTGTAACATAATGTGCTAAAGTCCTCTGAATAAAATCATAGAGTAATTTTTAAATGTATTATACATTTATAACTATTGCAAATTATTCAATAGTTTGTAGCATGTCAATGGAGTAAAATAGAGATAAAAGGCAGTCCACATCTATAGCTCCTAGATGAATTTACTTCAGAGTCATGTTCTAAGTAGAGACTTTGTGATAAGATCTAAAGATGTAAGCTGATGTTTGATTCACACTTAAATGAAGGGAGAGAGGTACTGGCAATTCCACATTCCCCAGTGCAGGAAAGCATCAGTGCACACCACTCCCAGCAAGACAGTAAACTAGGTCCTGAGGAGACAGTTCTGTTTCCTGGTTGAAATGACTGCTCAAAAAGTAAACTTTCAATTAATGGTTCCTATATTCTTTTTTCTTCTTCTTTCTTTCTTTTTTTTTTTTTTTTGCTCGTTTGCAGAAGGGAGAAGAGTAGCCACAACCTCTTTCCACCTTCCTCTGGTTTTGCTCAGAAACTTGGAGACAGAATTTGTCTGTTACATCATAATGATAGGATCAAGCATATCCATATGACAAATTGCAATATCTACATGACACTGAGGCTTTGCTGCACCTGCAGCATCAACAACAACCTACTTATTTGGAGTACTACACAAAACTTTGAACTTTAAGGCAAACTCATAGGGATTATATAGAGTCAGCACTTCATTATGCATTGATTGGTCATCTGCACAAAATATAAGTTCCATGGGAAACACAAAACAAGGAAGATTTCCTTCCACTAACTCTAGCTGTCTTTTTTGTTGATGCATTGACACTGAAACCCCTTACTGCAGCTTCTGTTTTTACAGTGTCAAATCTATTTTTGGACTTTTCTTAAAGTCAGTTAAAAATTCCAAAGCTTTTTGGCAAACTTGGCAACATCAGCTCCCAGGAAGCAGCTGCAACTCCCTTACAGTCCTTTGTCAGATTCTCTAGTCTGCACTCTATGCTATTCTTTTTTTTTAATTTGTAGTTTTTTTAAGTATATTTTATGGATTATGCTATTACAGTTTTCCCAATTTCTCCTCTTTTACCCCCCTCTGCTCTGCACCCCCCAGCCCTCCAGTATCTGCCCCTCTTAGTTCATGTCCATAGGTTGTACATGTAAGTTCTTTGAGTCCTGTTTCCTATACCATTTTGATCCCCCTGTCTATTTTATGCCTACCAATTATAGTACTTCTTCCCTGTACTTTCCTCCCCTAGTCTTCCCTTCAACCTCTCCACTGAAATCTCTCCATGTAATGTCCATTTCTCTGATTCTGTTCCTGTTCTAGTCGTTTGCTTAGTTTTTGTTTTCATTGCTTTTTTCTTTTAAATTCATTTGTTCATAGTTGTGAGTTTGTTGTCATTTTACTGTTCATATTTGTGATCTTCTTTTTCTTAGATAAATCCCTTTAATATTTCCTATAGTAATGGCTTGGTGATGATGAACTTCTTTAACTTGACCTTATCTGAGAAGCACTTTATCTGCCCTTCCATTCTAAATGGAAGCTTTGCTGGATAGAGTAATCGTGGATAGAGGTCCTTGCCTTTCATGACTTGGAATACATCTTTCCAGCCCCTTCTTGCCTGCAGAGTTTCTTTTGAGAAATCAGCTGATAGCCTTATGGGCACTCCTTTATAGGTAACTCTCTCCTTTCCCCTTCTTTTAGGATTCTCTCCTTGTCTTTAATCTTGGGTAACTTAATGATGATGTGCCTTGGTGTGTTCCTCCTTGGGTTCGACTTATTTGGGACTCTCTGGACTTCTGGAAGTCTATTTCCTTCACCAGATTGGGGAAGTTTTCCTTCATTATTTGTTGAAATAAGTTTTTGATTTCTTGCTGTTGTCCTTCTCCTTCTGGCACCACTATAATTCAGATTGGGTAAGGCAGAGAAGACCCCTATGGGGCTATGGTTGGCATATTTTAAGTCTCAGCTGTCTTTCTTTAAGTTACAGAGAAACCACATCTTTATGCATTAATTTGAAATGTTATACAGATGGGGCAAAAGTAGGTTTACAGTGGTCCATATGGAAAAATAATATAATAATTAATAAATAATAACAAAAATACTTTGTGTTTTATGTACTCACAACTGTAAACCTAATTTTGTCACACCCTGGATTCACCTTGGTTTATTTCTTTGCCAGGTTAGACCTGAAACACTTTCTGAGACACGTGAACAAAAGACGGTGAAAATAGAAGAGATTAAGGTATAATAATGAGTAGTATGACCATTATTAGTTACCTAATTATTGTTCATATTGATGCTGCCTATTCTTAGAAAGTAACAATGATTTTAATGAAGAATTAGTCTTATAAAGAGACAGAGGACATGATTGCTTCTATAGTATGATCTGGGGTACATCCCTGCCACACTCAAAGAAATCTCTCTTATTCTTGAAATGCCTACGATTCCCGTTAGAGATTCATTCCTTTTGCAAAAACATTTCCCCTTGTAAAATGTAAATAATAGTGAAAAATAATAAAAAGCTCTAATGTGATTGAGTTGGTCAGATCCTTTCCTGAGGACAGTTTTGATGGAAAGAGAAAATAGACTAACTGAAAGCAACTGCTGCCTATGATAAAGACCTGGAGATGTCACAATAAATAAGGGAAAGTGAGATTTAGAAAAATGGGTACCTGGTAGGGAGAGGGGTGATGGTGATAAATTTTGTTGCTTCATAATATTGTGTAGAACTGGCTGTCTTTCACTGAATCATTTACAGGCAGTGGAGATGTGGGATTTTTAATTCTTCTAATTCATAGGAATTTGCAAGTAAATGTAACTCATTGTTCCCTCAAATTATTTTTGATAGTTAGAATGTGCATGCTATGTATTATAAATAGCTTTTCAGATTTATGGAGAAATAGTGTGTCTTGTTCATGTAATTAACTTTGTGATGTATTTTCTATTGGAAGGCTGAAGAAAAACGTGTTTTGGAGAAGCAAATAGAAATATTAAAGGCTAGTTTAGAGAATGAGAAAAAAAAGGCAGAAAGGTACTGGAAATAATGATTCATAACTGTTCATTTGTACCTAATACAAAACTTAACCATCTATAAATTTATTACAGGCATAAAAGGGAGTCAGAACGGATAAGCAAAATCTGGGAAAAGAAATTCTTTACTCTCAGGAACAGGTATAGTGTGTGATATATACAAATTCAAGTTATAAAAATGACTAATCATCTTTTAAGGAAATGAGGAGGGATTTTTCTGTACATAGTAATTAATATAAAATGAATCATACACTTTTAAGAAGAAACACAAAAGAATTGGCCTAAAATAGAAGAGTCGTCAAAGTCACTTCAAAGAAAAATTAATTTAAAACTTTGTTTCATTCCTAATCTCAGTGTTTCAACTTTTAAAGTCTCAAGAGGACAGACAGTACCTATTGATACCTGCTTTAGTCAGGCCTACATAGTCATCTTCCTTCACAGGGCTGTTAAAATGTTTTTATGTTCAATTGCACATAATCATATTTAATTGGTCTCTATTTTCTTTGTAAAATTGCTTGATATACTAGATCCTCTTCCCTTTTTCAGACAAATCCACACCAACTCTTTAATTCTCAGATGTAATTTTCATTTACATAGTTATTTTAATTTATTTTCCCAAGGTCAGTGTTGTCTTTTTCAAAGATAGAAAAAGTAAAAAAATGGAGAAAGTAACACTGTAAAATTCTGAAAAACCTGAAAGCAATGTCAAGTAGAAAAAAGTGCAAGGTTAGGTGTGAGATCCACCATTTGGTGAACCCCACTAACCTTGGAGAATACCCAGGGGTTCTGGTAAGGTCAATTTTGAACAGTTCCCACTCCACTGTGTCCCCAGGAAGTTCTTTTAACCACATACAGTGGGGTTCACCAACCCATCACGAGGACTCAGGTGTGGGCCTGGGGCAGGCTCACGCATGGCTGATGTCAGTGTTCCTCTCTCCACATGGGACGAAAGCTATAGCCCTGAGGCAGACCTTAGGCTCACTTCTATTCCTTGTCCAGCCCCCTTGCTCTTAGACCATTCTAGACTACAACATATAACAAGCAGGGAAATTACTGTCACCAAAATTTATCTCTAAGACCATGATTTTTGGTGGTTCTAAGGCGAAAGAAGAAAGAAAGAAAGAAGAAAGGAAGGAAGGAAGGAAGGAAGGAAGGAAGGAAGGAAGGAAGGAAGGAAGGAAGGAAGGAAGAAAAAGAAAAACACACTTTTTTTTTTCTTGTCCTAACATGTTAACATTAAAACTCTATATTCTATTATTTTGGTTCCTGACATAATTTCCTGTAGATTCTCTTTTTTGTCACATATTGATCATTTCTTTGCAAGATTTTTTCACCATCAAGCATCAAGACAGGATAGATTTAATGTTGGTCTGATGTCCCAGGTCACACTTTAGGCTCACACCTAACTTTATGGGGTGATGACACCCTATATTTGCACTGTGTTTCATAAGCACACACTATTTGTGTGTATAAAATTATATACATTGCTGTATATATTGCAATAAAATAATCCCAGATGGCACACTGAGTATCTCCATAACAGAAATACCACCAGATGATGAGTGAAGGATCTCATCCTTGTGGTAAAATGTCCTTTCCACTTCTGTGTTTCACTCCAGTGCTGAGAACTACTCTGTGATCTGGAAAAAATGTGCATGTTAATAGCTGCCCTGACCCCTCACAGAGTTATTATAAGGACAGTATATAGATACAGGTGAAACAAGAGATTGAGGTGATGAAACAAAGAGACTGAGAACAAAGGAAAGCTTAAATATTCACTTAATTTTATTTTCAGTCCAGAGATAGCACATGAACTTTGGGCTATCTCTGAAATTGAGTAGAATGTCTTTCTCTTATTCATTTCTGTAGGATTTCCGTTTGTCCTTACGATTTACCTTGTAATCTGTCCCTGTGGAATTCATCCTATACTCAATGAACATTTACACCAAGAATGTCTTAGTTTTACTTCAAATTGATTTTCTGTTAACCAAGATGTTGATAATCATATTCATCATTTTGGTCTCTGCAGATTTTATGTTGATAGCTAAATATTTAGGACAGCAGGAAGTATTATTACACATTCTCTATATGTTTTCTTTTTTTAAGTTTTTGTATTTTTTCCATTACCATTTAGTCTCCTCATACCCCCTTCTCCACTGCAATCATCATACTGTTGTCCATGTCTATGAGTCTTTCCTCCTTTTTGCTTAATTTCTCTACCTCTTAACCTCCCCCCTTCATTTAGTTGACTAAAAGAGAATAATGTCAGGATATAATACATTAAGTTTCTCTGGCTTGGTTGCAACCCCAAGTGTTAACTCAAGGTGATACACCCAAAACATAGAGAGTGTATATATCCAGAGTGCTGTGTCATGGTGTGGTATGGAGATTAATTGTACAGTTGCAGACTTATGTGTGCTAAAATGGTTATTTCATTTTACAGTTATAGATCATATATCAGGAGCAATCATTTTTGTTTAATAAAAGAAAAACTTCAACTTAGCTAGTCAGGGTAACAATTTAATCCCATGATTTCTAAGCCAATTCATGACTTATAGTCAGTACCAGTCCAATTCAAAGCTTCTTCTCAAAGCTTTTTTTTTCTCCTGCTGAGTTGTCATTATTTCCAGGAAGATTGAACTTAAGCAGTGATGACAAGAGCAGAACTTAGTCTTTCCTCCTATCATAGCATGCCTTACTCAGCTGCTGATGTCATCATTGCCTTTTCTCTCAGCATAAATGGTGCACAGTTGTGGCACATCAGCCCAGGAATAGATCACTAACTTGGTGATGCCAAAGTAATGCAGCCACTCCCACCTCAATTGCAGGATTTTGTCTGGAAGCACCCTTCTGAGCCAGGATACAAAATCAATATAAAACAATCAGTTACATTCTATACACTAACAATGAACTCTCAGAAAGAGAAATTTAAAAACAATCCCATTTACAATTGCATCAAAAAAGAATAAAATACTTAGGAATAAATGTACCAAAAAAGTGAAAGATCTGAAATTATAAGACACTGATGAATGAAAATAAAGCAGACACAAATAAATGGAAAAATCCTCTGTGCTCATAGATTGAAAGAATTAATATTCTTAAAATGCCCATGCTACCCAAAGCCATATAGTGATTTAATGCAATCTCTATCCAAATTTTAATGGAATTTTTCAAAGAAATAGAGAAAACTATTTTAAAATTTGCATAGAACCACAAAAGACTGCAATTAGCCAAAAGAATCTTGAAAAAGAACAAAGCTGGAGGCATCATTCTTTCTGATTTCAAACTATAGTATAAAGCTATAGTAACTGAAACAATGTGGTATTGGCATAAAAGGTATTGGCATAAAAACAGACACATGATGTAAAAGAACAGAGAACCCCGAAATAAACTCATACATAAGGTCAATTAATTTATGATAAAGGAGCCAAAAACACTCAGTGGGGAATTGTTCCCTCTCAGACCCCTCCTCCACATACAGCACTATAACGCAGCCACATGGATTACCCCACCCAAGTGAACACCTAAGGCTCTGCCCCTTACTACCTAACAGGCACACCAAGAAAAAAAATATGGCCCAAATCGGCCATATTTTTGGTTATCACCAATCAATAAAAATAAACAAGTAATGGCAAAGATGTGGAGAAAAGGGAATACTTGTTTACTGTTGATGGGAATGTAAATTGGTTCAGCCACTGTCGAAAACAGTATGGAGGTTCTTCAAAAAATTAAAGATAGAAATACCATATGATCTAACAACCCCACTTTTAGGTATATACACAAAGGATATGAGAATAGGGTGTTGATGATATATCTGCAATCCCATGTCCATTGTAACTTTATATAATATATATTTTACAAAAGTTGGAATCATGTACACATTAGTATGCAATTTGCCCTTTTTATTTAACACTCTGTTTTGGGCAGCAGTCCTCATCAAGACATTTTGATATACCTCATTCATTTTAATAGCCACTTGGTCCTCTTATATGTGTGGATTATAATTTATCCATATCTGTAAGGCTGATGAATTTTTTCCATGTAAACAATGTTGCATTGAATAGTCTTTTGTTTCCTTTATATATTTTTGCTATTATTTTTGTAAGATATATGCCTACAAGTAGTTTTCATAGGTCAAAAATGTAGTTTTTAAATCAAATTTGTAAAAAACTTCTAATACACTTAAATTCTCTTTGTACTTTTACTCCAGTCCTATGTCTCTTTCTTCCTTCCTAAAGGTCAACATAATAAATTTAGCATTTATTCTTCCTTTCACCTTTTTAACCTTTATTAACTATAAATTTGTATATGAGTAAAGGTAAATAATAAAAAGTATATTGTGTGCTTTAAAAGCTTATATAATATACATTAACAATCATATCATACCATTTTTTAACTTGTTATAATTTTGAAATTCAAGTTGATTCTTAAGATTTGCCTTACATATTTTAAGTGCTTTAATAGATTAATAATATTATAGATTACAAATATTATAAATGACTTACAGGTTATTTATCCTTCCCTTATTACAGCATATTTAGATTATTTCCAGTATTTCACTAACACAAAAGAATGCTGCAATAAACATTCTTGTTCCTATCTCCTGTCTTCTTGTAAAAATTGGTTTACAAATACATATCTCCAGGAGGAATTTCTAGTCATAGGGCCATTCTGTCAGAATCTACTAGGTTATGCTGCAGTAACAAACAACCCTAACATTTAGTGGCTTCAAATACAATAGCTTATTTCACTCATTTTACATTTCACATGACACTGTTCATTGTTATCTTCACTATAGAGCCCAGGCTGATACAGCATTTTCTACCAAAAATATTGTCTTGGCAGAGGCAAAAGAGAGAGCAAACCATGTACCATGGATTCAAGTTTCTTCCCAGAAGTGATGCAAACCACTTTCTGTTAGCTCTTATTAACAAAATGTGACATATGGGTTTAAGTTCAAGATGATGGTAACATTGTCCTCTCATGGGGAGGAGCATGACAGGGAAGGGTTCACCAAATGTGGGCAAACAGTAATCTGATCGTCCACTTTGGGTGTACACATCTTTGCCCTGTCTAGGTAAACCAGTCAGGATTTAGTCAGGAAATACATGAACAAACAAATTGTATATCAAGAAGTATTAGACAAGACTTCTGGTACAGATGGAGGGTTCCACGTTGGCTCGCCTCCTCTCAGAACCACAGCAAAAATTACAACTGAACTACAAAACAGCTATCACCCAGAACCATCAGAAAATCAAACAGCATGGAAATCCAACAACCAAGGAATTAAAGAAGTCACATTCATCCAGATGAGTAGAAAGGGTAGAAACAGGGAGACACAGAGACACAGAGACATAGAACATGTGGTCCACACCCACATTTAGTGGCTAAAAATAGAGAGGGATAACTCAGAAGCAAGGGATCTCAGGCTCACACCAGACCACCCAGCCCAGGAGTCCAGTGCCAGGAAGATAAGTCCCCTTAACTTCTGCTTGTAAAAATCAGTCGGGGCTGGGGTAGCAGAAGAAACTGAGGAATTCTTAGCCATCTCTTTTTAAAGGACCAAAACAAACTTAGGACTTATGTGGACTCACTCCCTCTGGACTTCAGTACCAGGGCAGCAGCTGGAACAGCACCAGTGGCATATGGGGAGACACTGAAGTGTCTGGCATCAGGGTGAGTTCCAGGGAACAGCTTCCTCCCAGACAAAACTCCAGAGGCCAGGCAGTGGTCATTGTCCCTTTTCTGAGCCCTCCCCCAAACAGAGTCACAGATCAGTGAAACCATACCTGAGACTCCATCAACCTGGTCCACACAGGTTGTCCCACCCTGGCAATTACCTAAGGCTCTACCCCATCCAACTAACAGGTGCACTTTTCTACAATAGGCCATGCTACTAAGACAGGGAATCAAAGCACCTCTACCTAATGCACAGAAACAAACACAGGGAGGCTGCCAAAATAAGGAGACAAAGAAATGTGGCCCAAATGAAAGAAAAGAACAAAACTGCAGAAAAAGAATGAAACAAAATGGAGATAAGCAATCTATCAGAAGCAGAGTTCAAAACATTGGTTGTTAGGATGCTCCAGGAACTCACTGCATACTTCAACATCATAAAAAAGACCCAGGCAGAAATGAAGATTATGCTAAGTGCAATGAAGAAAGAGTGACAGGGAATCAACAGTGGAGTAGATAGAGCCAAGAATCAAGTCAATGATTTGAAACATAAGGAAGAAAAAAAAACATTCAATCAGAACAACAAGAAGAAAAAAGAATCCAGAAAAAATGAGGACAGGGTGAGGAGCATCTGGAACAACTTCAAACACGTAAACATTTGAATCATAGGGGTGCCAGAAAGAGAAGGTGAAAATCAAGAAGCTGAAAACTTATTTGAAAAAATAATGAAAGAAAACTTCCTTAATTTGGTGAAGGAAATAGGCATACAAGTCTAGGAAGCATAGAGTTCCAAACAAGATGAACCCAAAGAGGACCACACCAACACACATCATAACTAAAATGCCAAAGGTTAAAGATAAAGAGAGATCTTAAAAGCAGCAAGAGAAAAACAGACAATTACCTACAAAGGAGTTCCCGTAAGACAGCTGATTTCTCAAAAGAAACTTTGCAGGCTAAAAGGGATTGGCAAGAAATATTCAAAGTCATGAAAAGCAGGGACCTAGAGCCAAGATTGCTCTACCCAGCAAAGTTATCATTTAGAATTAAAGGGCAGATAAAGGGCTTCCCAGACAAGAAAAACTAAAGGAGTTCATCATCACCAAACCATTACTACATGAAATGTTGAAGGGACTTATTTAAGAAAAAGAAGATCAAACAATGAACAATAAAATGGCAATAATTACATATGTATCAACTGAATTTTTTTAAAAAAACTAAACAAACAAAAATAGACAGAGTCATGTATATGGAGAACATTCTAATGGTTTCCAGATGAGAGGGAACTATGGGTGAACGGGCAAAGAGGTAAGAGGATGATGAAGTACAAATAGGTGGAATAACCATGGGGATGTAAAGTACAGAATAGGAAATGGAGTAGCCAGAGAACCTACGCATGACCCATGGACATGAACTAAGGGGGTGTTGACAGAGGGAATGGGGGGTGCTTGGTAGAGGGGGACAAAAGGGGAAAATTGGGGCAAATTTAATAGCATAATCAATAAAATATATTTTTAAAAAGTATTAACTAATAAAAGGTGGTTAACTACTAAAGGAAGTAAAGAGAACTTCAGGAATAGAGGAGTAACATAATGTATGAAGCAGCTTCTACCTCTGGGGCTGAGGAAAAGTGTTCTCCCCAAAAGGCTGAGATTCAGACCTCTGGCAGGTATACCTGAGGCCCATGGAAGGCAGAAAAGTTCACTGAGGCGCTGTCAGACAGCCTGGTAAGCAGGAAGTCAGCTTTTCGGTTTTAGTCACCCTTGTAGCTATGTAGTGCTACCTCGTTATGGTTTTGACCCATGAAACATACATCTAATCTCTTCTTAGAGCCGCCTATGTGATTGAATGCTGTGATTGTTTTGTTTCTTCCCACTTGCTAGACAAAGGTTGTCCAGCATACTCTTGACTTGCTCTGCAGAACATGCTTTCCTAGAAGTGAATCTCCTAATTTTAGCATTATTTGCAATATAGATAGACTGAGAATTTCCCCAATTTTTCATATATGTGTTGTGCTTTGATATATTGTAATCATTATTTTTGATGCTTAATTTCTCCAATCTTAAAGTTAATTGGAGCCCTTTAAAATTGAATAGTGTACTTTTGACATAATCTTTGATGACTCCCTTAACAATAGAATTCCCAGACTTATCTTGTACATTTATTGCTTTAGTTCTAGAAACAGCCATTTCTGGAAGATGTCCTGATTCATTTCATGGAGAAATGTCTTTAAACCACAGTCTCAGCCCTCAGGGTGCTCATTGATACCATGTTGCCATTGTTCCTCTGCCTTTCAGGGCTGAAAAATATGCAGTTTTAAAAATGAAAGAAGAAACAAGTACATATTCATATTTTTAAAAATGTTTACTTGTTTTTTTCCTCTTACACTGAAAATTCTAGTTCTTAGCCATATGAGCATCATACTGATTTGCTCTATCCTATGATTTCTATACATTCAAATTTCACTATTGCTTTTATTTCAGCTTTCATGCCCTTAAGAATGAGATGTTTACCAGGCACACATTGTTTCGTCAGTTTGCCGTCCTTGCTGATACATCCTTCAATTATGTTGTAAGTACAAATGATATTTAGGTGCTATTTCTTTGATATCTGCACATGTCTTTCTGTTTTTATTTAACATTTATTGAACTTCTCCCCTTACAGGCTCTGGAGATAGTACATGACAGTCACTCTGGTGGATAGCGAGAGCATAAGACGAGTGCCAGAACCCAAATAACTTAATCTGGTGTGAGACATAGTTGCATAAACAAATTATTACAATGCTATGTGGTTGAGGTACAGTAGAGGCAAGTGAAAATTTCAGAGGAAGGATGACTCATTCTAGCTGGGAAGAAACTATCAGTCCGACCATTTGTGGACATGGGTGGAATGTTAGGAAATATCAAAGCTCGAGAAGCCAGTTGTTTCCAAATGGAAATAGGAGATTAAATAATCTGTCCCTGGAGATGGCTTTGGGTAGTATGGACATTTTGATGATATTACTTCTTCCAATCCATGAACATGGTATATGCTTCGATTTATTTGTGTCTTCCTTAATTTCTTTCTTCAGTGTTGTGTATTTCTGAGTACAGGTCTCTTACCTTCTTGGTTAGGATTATCCCTATGTACATTATTTTTCTTGTTGTTATAGCAAATGGGATTTTTTTTCCTTATTTCTGTTTCTGATATTTCATTGTCAGTGTACAAAAATGCCTTTGATTTCTGAATATTGACTTTGTATCCCACCGTTTTGCCAAATTCCCTTATTAGGTCAAGTAGTTTTTTTGTGGAGTCTATAGGGTTGTCTATGTACACTATCATATAATCTGCAAACAATAACAGTTTTACATCCTCCTTTCCAATTTGGATGTCTTTTATTTCTTTTTCTTGTGTGATTGCTGTGGCTAGGACTTCCAATATTATGTTGAATAGAAGTGGTGAAAGTGGGCATCCTTGTCTTGCTCCTGATCTTAATGGGAAAGCTTTTAGTTTTTGTTGAGTATGATGTTGATTGTAGATTTTTCATATATTGCCTTTATTATGTCAAGGTATGCTCCCTCTACTTACACTTTGCTGAGTGTTTTTATCATAAATGGGTGCTGTACCTTACCAAATGCTTTTTCCACATCTATTGATATGATCATGTGATTTTGTTTTTTCTTTTGTTTAAGTGATGTATTACATTTATTAATTTGTGAATATTATGCTATCCTTGCATCCCTGGGATGAATCCCACTTGGTCATGGTGTAGGATCTTTTTGATGTATTGGGGAATGTGGTTTGCCAGTACTTTGTTGAGGATTTTAGTGTCTGTGTTCATCAGTGATATTGGCCTGTAGTTTTCTTTCTTTGTTGTGTCTTTGTCTGGTTTTGGGATTGGGATGATGCTGGCTTCATAAAAAGAGTTTGGTTGTCTTCCCTCTTCTTGGATTTTTTGGAATAGTCTGAGAAATATAGGTGTTAGCTCTTCCTTAAATGTTTTGTAAAATTCTCCTGTGAAACTGTCCAGCCAGGGCTTCTGTGTGCCAAGAGTTTTTTGTTTTTTATTACTGCTTCAATTTCACCAGCTATTATTGGTCTGTTTAGGCTTTCTGCTTCTTCTTGGCTCAGTTTTAGAAGATTATATTTTTCTAGAAATTTGTCCATTTCACCCTGGTTTTCAAGTTTCTGGGCGTATAGTTGTTCATAGTAGTTTCTTACAATCCTTTGTATTTCTGTGGTTTCAGTTGTAATTTCTCCTCTTTCATTTCTGATTTTATTTATTTGGGTCCTCTCTCTTGTTTTTTCTCAATGAATCTGGTTAAAGGCTTGTCGATTTTGTTAATCTTTTCAAAGAACCAGTTCATGGATTTATCGATCCTTTGAATTGTTCTTTTGGTCTCTATGTCATTTAGTTCTGCTTTTATCTTGATTATTTCCTTCTTTCTACTTGCTCTGTGCTTTCTTTGTTGTTGTTCCTCCAATTCTTATAGCTGTAGGATTAGGTTGTTTATTTGAAATGTTTCTATTTTTTTTAGGTACACCTGTATTGCTATGAACTTCCCTCTCAGGACTGCCTTTGCTGTGTCCCATAGGTTTTGGACTATTGTGTGTTCATTTTCACTTGTTTCAAGAAACTTTTTGATTTCTTCCTTGATATCATTATTAAACCATTCATTGTTTAATAGCATGCTATTCAGTTTCCATGAGTTTGAATATTTTTTAATATTTTCCTTTACGTTGGTTTCTAGTTTCAAACCCTTGTGGTCTGAGAAAATGCTTGATATGATTTCAATTTTTTTGAATTTGTTGAGGCTTGTTTTGCTCTATCATGTAGTCTATCTTTGAAAATGTTCCATATGCATTTGAAAAGGATGTGTATTTTTCATCTTTGGGATGAAAGTTTCTATATATATCAGTTAAGTCCATTTGATCTGATGCATCATTCAGTTTCATAATATCCTTGTTGATATTTTGTTTGGATAATCTATCCATTTTTGACAGTGGGGTGTTAAAATCCCCCACTATAATTGTGTTGCTGTCTATACCTTTTTTGAAGTCCTCCAAGAATTTCCTTATATATTTGGGTGCTTCTATGTTAGGTGCATATACATTTACAATATTTATGTCTTCTTGATGGATTCTTCCTTTGAGTATTATGAAGTGTCCTGTGTCTCTTTTTATGCTTTTGTTTTGAAGTCTATTTTGTCAGATATAAATATTTCTACCCTGGCTTTTTTTTCCTGTCCATTTGCTTAGAATATTTTTTTTCAAACCCTTAACTTTCAGTCTGTGTAGCTCTTTTGTTCTAAGGTGGGTCTCTTAGAACAAAAAAACGTACCTTAGAACACTATATGTGTGGATCATGTTTTCTTATCCATTCTGCTACCCTATGTATTTTGATTGGAGCATTTAATCCATTCACATTTAGAGTTATTATTGATAGGTACTTATTCATTGCCATTTTACTCCCTTTGTACTTGTGTTCTTTTCTCTCTCACTGTTTTTATTCCTCTTCTTGAAGCAGTCTGTTTAACATATCTTGCAGTGCTGGTTTAGTGAAGGTGTATTCTTTTAACCTTCTTTTGTCTGGAAGCTCCCTTTTTCACCTTCCATTTTAATTGAGAGCCTTGCTCAATAGAGTAGTCTCAGTTGCAGGTCTTTGCTTTTCATTACTTGGAATATTTCTTGCCATTCTCTTTTGGCTTATAATATTTTTTGTTGTGAAGACAGCTGCTAGATTTATTTGGGCTCCCTGGTATGTTACTTCTTGTTTCTCCCATGCTGTCTTTAAGATTCTTTCTTTCACTTGGAATTTTGCCATTTTAATTATGATGTGTCTTGAAGTGAGCCTCTTTGGGTTCCTCTTGATTGGGACTCCCTGTGTTTCTTGGATTTGTGTGACTCTTTCTTTCATCAAATTAAGGAAGTTTTCCATCATTACTTTTTCAAACAGGTTTTATCTTTCTTGCTCCTCTTCTTCTCCTGCTGGTGTCCCTATTATATGTATATTATTCCATTTCATGTTATCTTGCATTTCCCTTAACCCCTCTTCATTCTTTTTGAATCTTTTTTCCTTTTCTTGCTCTTTCTAGGAGTTTTTTTCTACCTTGCCCTCCAGCTCACTGATTTAATCCTCTGTTTCATTTAGCCTGCTTTTGATTCCTCAATTCAGAAATTATATTCTTCATTTTCTCTTGTCCCTGGTTGATTGTTTCTATGTCCTTTTTTATGCTGATATAGTTCACAGTAAGTTCCGCATAGATTCCCTGTACTTTTTGGTAATACTTACTGAACTCATTGAGCTTTTTTATAACCATTATTTTGAACTCAGTGTCTAATAATTGACTTTCCTTGCTTTCATTTAGCATTCTTTCTGAGGATTCCTCCTTTCCTTTCGATTGGGGGTTGTTTCTTTGTCTTCGCATTATTTGTGACACTCTTCTTGTTTGCTTCTGCTTCTTAAATTGATATGTTTTGACTTCCTGACTTGTGGTGTGAAATTCTTTGGTAGGAGACCTGCAAGATTTAGTGGTGCAGTCTCCTTGATCTCCTGAACTTCATGCTCTTGGGATGCCCTTTATGCCATTTATGCTGGTTCTCTGAATGTAATTAGGTTTTGATTGTTGTTGGGCTCTTCTTTAGTGGGTTCTTCCCTCCAGCTGGGTGACTGAGGGCTCACTCCACCCACCATATCTTGTGTGCTGTTGTGCAGGTGCTGATAGAACAATACCACAAACCCTAGGAAACAATCTCACACCTGAAAAAATAACTCCCCCACACAATCCCACTATCAACAACAAATGAGCCAATATTAACAAGGATGTAACAAGATCAAGACTATTATAAGAAAGGAGAGCAGATATGAGATGACCTACTGAATGGAAAGTGATTTTGAGAAGGTAGAGGGAGGATCACTAATAAGAGTTGGGAGTTGGAGTAGTGGGAAGAGAGAAGGTAAAAATTACATCATGAATAAAAAAGGGAATGAAGAATGTGGAAACAAGTATGAGAAGAGAAGCATATAGTATTAGGTTTAAACAGAAATTAAAATAATATAAAATAAAATAAAGTGAGAGAGAGAAAGAAAAATAGTAAGTAATTAATAAAAATTTGGGAGCCAAATTTGAGAGAAAGATACACTACAATACTATCAACAGCAAATGAGCTAAAATTAATATAGGTGGTATGGGAATAAGAGGGAAAAAAGAAACAAAGAAAAGTCTAAGAGATATTTAGAGAAATAGGATGTGATTTTAAAATGATAGAAAGAGGGGGAATACTAAGAATGAGGAACAAAAACCAGGCTAAAACAGGGAAAAATTCAAATTTGGGATGTAAGGAAAAAGAAAAAAGTGATTAAATAAAAAGAAAAGGGCAGGATGAAGAAGAAATAGAAGAAAGGCAAAAGAGAAGAAAATAGGCTAAGATGGCAAAATTAAAATTTCAGGTAAAAACAGAGTAGGAGAGGGGACCAGTAAAATTTGATATTTGAAATACAGAATTAGTGAAGCTCTAGACATAAAATTGGTAAAACAATACAACAACAACTACCCCACCCACAACCAACTAACAAAGATTGTTGAAGGTGGAGAGAGAGCACGAGTATTTTTAGAGCAGGTAAAAGGATGTGAGATGACCCTTGACAAGAAAATTGGTTTTGTGTGTCTGGACAGGGGAGAAATAGTAAGACTGTGGAATGGAAATAAGTTGTAGCAAGAGACAAAACAAAATTTGAAATGAAAATAATGTGAGGAAAGAGGGAGGTAAAATGGACTAAGAGGATGGAGGAGCAAAATATGTGATTTTAATACATTTATAGTATAAAACCTAGTGACTTAATATGTACAAACTTGCTGGACAAGAAATGAATGTTAAAAAGCAATGCAGGAAAGAAAATATCACAGATCATGGAGAAGACCACAGTGGATTTCGTGTCAATAACCTCTTGTATTTACCACTGTTTTTTTCTTTCTGGATCTGCCTGTGGTGATGTCAGATGTTGATGCCATCTGACCTTATGCAGCCTGTTCGATATGTCTAGTGATCTACTGTCCTTGGCTGTCTCCTTCAGTTGTTAATCTAGTCACTCTGCACTTAGCAGTCAGGTTTAAGCATGTAGGGCAGGGCCAAATCCCTCCTGTGGTGGGGGCTATTGTTTCTCCTCAGGCTGCTGCTGCTCAGAGGGGAATGAATGGTCTGCCTGAGCACCATGGCTGCTGTCATATGGGGGATGAGTCAGCCCCGGGATTCCAGTGTTTATTCTCTCAGTTCTCTCCTCAGAGCTTCAGTCCTTTGTCTCTCCTCAGGTGTCCCCAGCCCACTCTGCCCTTGCCTTTGCCAGAGCCCAGGATAAGTGGCTGCAAATAAAAATTTGTGTTGGCCCTTTAAATGACTCTTGCATCTCCATCCGTCTGTCTTTGCATCTCTGCTGCTTTTTTTGGTAGTTGTTATCTGTGTACTTTTTGGGCTCTGGGATCTAAGCTGGGAATCCTAGCTTAAGGTTTAGACCCCATTATTCTCAGAAGGATCCAATCAGCTGCTTAATTATCCCTCCTGCACTGCCACCTGTGGGTAACCAGCCAGCCCCCTCAAGTCTCTACAAGACTCTGTACCAGATAGATTGTGCCGAAGCCGATTCTTCTGCCTGTTAAAGGTTATATGGCTTCTCTCTTGCTATTATTTGGTTGTTTGTTCCAAGTGGTTTCTCCACAATTGAGCTGCAATTCCAGATCATCCCTGGGAGGAGGTGAGTATGATGTCCATTCACTCTTCTGCCATCTCCTCCAAGCTTTCTACCTGAAACTTTTAAGTGAAATAATCCTTAGTTTAGGTATTTAATCAGTTGGGCAAGTAAAATATTGGAAGACCCATGAGAATTCTATGCTACTTAATATCAGGCTTCTTTTAGGATTGTCCAGTAAGTTTTTTCTGGTCCAAATTTCAATTTCCCAAGCTTTATGAAACAAACTTCTAAATTTCAAAATTATACCATGGAGATATAAAGAACAACATAGGGAATATAGTTAATAATATTGTAATAACTATATATGGTGCCAGGTGAATACTAGGAATATAAGGAGGAACATTTTGTAAAACACATGATGGTCTAACTGCTATGTTCTATATGTGAAACTAATGCAAAATAATATTGAATGTAAACTGTAACTGAAAAAATTTTTTAATCTCAAAATTATGCTAGTTCAAGCACATTAATAGATCCAGTCTTTCTTTTGAGAAACATCTTGACCTTGCCCTTAGATATTTATGTAATCTGTCCTCCTGTGGAGGTGGTGTGGTTCTCTATCTGCTTTAGTATACACCTATGTGCCACTGCTTATCTGGGGTTCAGATTCCTGAATCCTATATACACCCACACAGTATGCAGGCACTTGAGACACTCATCAGAGTTGATAGCAAATATTTAAGAAAAATAATGAAAAGAAGGAAAGAGAAAAAGTGATGAGTGAGTGAATCAATGAGTTTTGGCTACACTAACATTTTCCCTTGGTTCCTTACACCCTAGTCACCCATCCACTCCACAAATATTTATTGAGTACAAGCACCATGTTCTGTACTGGGAATAAGGTAGTGCACATGACAAATATGGCTCCTTCCTTTATAGACTATAATATAAATTCCATGAGAATATGGACTGGTCTGTCTTATAAAATGTTTCACTCACAGAGGTTAGAATATTGCCTGATCTACAATGTCAAAAAGATAGACATTAATAAGAAAACATCGGACTTTAAAGTACATAATGGAATAAGTGCAATGAAAAAAATTATTTACTATTTTCTTAATACTGAAGTATATTTTGTATGTGATAAAATGAACAAATATTAGGTATACTATTTGAAGAGTTTTTTTTCCTGTGTAGCTATCACCTAAATGAAAGCATAGAACATTTCCACCATCCCTAAAAGTCTCCTCATATCCTCTTTCAGACAATAGCTCACCCAGGTTCTTATGCCAAATATTTGGTCTGATTTCTATCACTACAGGTTAGTTGTGCCTGTTCTTCAAATTTGTGTAGATATGATCAGACATTATGTAGCCTTTTATACCTGGCTCATTTTACTCAGCAGAGTGCTTTTAAGATTCATCCATGCTATTATGTGTACCTGTAGCAATTGTTTCTTTGTATTGCTCAGTAGTAATCTATTGAATGAATAAACCATAATTTGTTTATCCATTTTCCTCTTGATGGATACTTGAGCTGTTTCTAGTTAGGGGCTATTTTGAAAAATAAATGCTGCTATAAACATTCTTGTACAAGTCATTTGGGGAAAGACGTTTTTGTAACTCTCAGGCTGGAACTTAAGAGTGTGTATGTTTAACTTTATAAGAAATTGCCAACATTCCAAAGTAATTGTATCATTTCACTCTCCCACCAGTGATATTTGAGAGTTCCTATAGCTCCATGTTGATACCACCTTGATATCACCAATTTTCAAATTTTACCCATGCTAACATACTATCTCACTGAAGTTTTTACTTGTATTTCCCTGATAATTAATGATATTTACCGTCTTTTCATGTGCTTGTTGGTCATTCTTAGATTTTCTTTTCTGAAGGGATTATTCAAGAATTTTTTTGTAAATGTAGAAAAATATACATAACATAAAATTTACCATGTTAAACATTTTTATGTATACAGATCAGTAATTTTAAGAACATTGACATGTTGTGAAACAAATCACTAGAATCCTTTTTTTCTTACAAAACTGGAACTCTGCACCCATTAAACAAAAACCCTCCTCTTTCCAAAGCTCCACGGGCCCTTCTGTTGCCTCTGTTCTAAATAAACTTTCTCTTTTAGTTTGAAAAAAATTCAATTCCATCTCCACCAATTTGTCTGGTTTTAATTATTACTGAGTTTTTAAAATCTTTCTTGAATTTTCTCTCAAAGTAGCCCAAAAAGGAAAAGGTCTATTCCATGGGTTTAAAGGAAAAGATTTCCCCAGATATATTTGAGCAAAAAAGATTTTCATGTCTTGGTTAAGTAAGTGCTGAAAAACATTTATTTGATTTGATCATTATTTGCCCTTGAAAACACAGTACATATCTTTTGTGTCTTTCAGAAACTAAAACCTGTATTTGTGCACTCTAAAATGAACTTTGTGATGGATTCTACATCTACTGGAACTGATACTCATTCTCCTTTGGTAGGTTGATTATTTCCCCCCTATTAAACATTTAACCAGTCAATATTATTCAGCCTCAGTAATGAAACTTTTTGGTTTAATCTACAGATACACAGCAAGTACCTGGACACAAGCAGTGATCAGAAATCCTTTCTGCCTTCATTAAAAGATAAGAATATTTGATGTTGGAAAAGAGGTTCAAACACAGAATGAATGGGTACTTAGTCTAGCATAACATTGCTTTTCTTTGTTATCCCAGAGTGTTTGGTATTCTGAATGAATGTATGACTTTTTTCAGACAATTTATAAAACTGATACACAGATATGCCAAATAAAAGAATGTTGATACATATTTCTGAATATTGATTGCTGCTAATTGAAAATGAATTTAGACATATTTCAAAACCAGAAACTATCTCAAATGGAATCCTTTTTCTTTTCTATTATTTAAACTGCCCCCCCAACCTGATTCTCCTGTTAAATCCCTATTTTTCCAACTTAATAATTAGGAAAAAAGTATGACTATTTTTAGCATATTTTATCTCCCCTCGATCCTTAAAACAGGGTTTTAATTGGAGTCTTTTGCAACTGGATGTTTTTTCCATAAGTTTCTGTAAGTCTTTGGGGATACAACCACACTTCCTTTTATTTAAACTTCAAAACCAAAATGCAAACCCTACTTACTCACCTCTTTCTTTAATTGTCTATGTTATAGGCAGTCCAGCTGAGGGTTTTGAGTGGCAGGGTGATTAAATAAAATTAAAGAAATCCATCATTTAAAGCTATTAGTGGGTTCTGCTAAACAAGTTGGATTAATAAAATATGACATTATTATTCTGAATTATTATTATTGAGGATAACCCCAGAGGATATCAATAATTTTTATTTTTCATGTCTGGGAATGTTTAAAAGTAGACTTTTATAGTAAATCTTTAATTCAAGGGAGAATTGTGTCATAAGAGTTTAAAACCTGGACCCTAATTTTAAAATCTGCTCTTTGAAAGCTCAATGGATCTTCAGCACTCAGGAACCTCCTTCTAGGCTTCCATGCAATGGAGAGGCTATTTCTGTAGTGCTTATGTGTATTGGCAGCATCTGTTTCAGAGGTGCCTGCCCTTGGTACAGAAGACTTGTTCAGCAGTCATAGTGTTGGTTAACTCCTGGGCTGGCATTTAGATTACAGTAAGGCTCAGACTGGTCTCTATAACGCACAGCTATGACCTTTTAAAGGTATCAGCATTTAAATTAGTGATGAGATCTGTTGAGTTGTTGGAAATTCCAATCCATACCATAAGTTATTTCTAAAACATTTAATGTATTAGAAGAAGAGAGACTTTATGATATATCATGAAAATATAGCTTATTGATTTGGAGTCTGTGGTTGACCAGAAATTTTAATTAACAGCAGAATTTCATCCCCCCAAATTTTCATCCAAAAATTTGAGGAGTTTCTATCCAAATTTTACTCAGTTAAGCAAACCATTTTTCAACAGTCCATTTGAGGTAGTACAAATGGACAGCTGAAACAAATGTCACTCCCTTTTCTCAGTCCTGAAAATGCAGAAGGTACACTTATTGCCATCCTGTCTACTCAAAACCCTCCTAAAATTCATTAGTCTGGTTTTTCACCTAATTAAACTGCATGTAAACTAGTAAATTACATAAACTGAATGTAAATGTTTCTTTTATGATCCATAATTTTGCAGTATACCACAAAGCTCCATATTCTGAATATAAATCTGCATGGCAGAGGAGGTGTAGGTGACAATGTTCACACCAAATACCTCTGAACATAACCCTGAAGTTTCTTTCTACTAAATCTCAGATACAGCTTTGACAGGTCTTGTTCTTCCCTCTGAAGTTCTTCGCTTTGAAGAAATAACCCAGTTAACAAAAGTTTCTAGTTAATTGGGTCCAGTTAATCCAAATAATGGGGTTTATTTCTTTTACTAGAAATACATTTTTGTTTTTAATAAAAATAAATACATGAATGCCAGGAGGCATTTTTATTACAAATTTACTAATTTGGGGAGTAAATGAATCTTTTAGTGGTTATGGCTACTGAGTGGTAGTCACAGTAGGCATCCAAATTGTCTTTATGAAACAAGTCACTCTGAGCTTCTCAGATATTTCAGAAGGTTGAGTTCCTCCCCCACTTCAGGCTCTTAAAAATAGTTTAATATATTGTTAGTGTTTTCAAGCACTAATTTACAAATACATTATTAAAGAGATGTTTAGTTACCTGACTTAGAGACAAATCTTCATTATTTTCTCTAACATGGCAGGGTGGTTGGTTTACTATAACCCATCTGGTGACAGAAGTCATACCAAGCTCTTTAAAGTCACTGTTGTACTGAGTTCTATTGTTTAGAATATTAATATTTTAAATACCCTGTTGAATATTTATCTTTCCTGTTACAGCATCCTCGGTGCCATGTCAAAGATTGAGGTTCTTTTTTTTTTTTTTTCAGTCTATTCCTGGACTCTCTGCTCTGTTTTATTGATCTGCGCATCTTTCCTTCTGCCAATACTACACTGTCTTTTTTTTTGACTTTTATTTATTTTTCTTTTATTTTAGATTATTCAGTACAGTTTCAATCTTTTATTCCCATTCCAGCCCACCCACCCATCCCTCCCCACCTCCCTTCCATTTCCAAGCCCCGTAGTTTTGTCCATGTGTCCTCTATATTTGTTCCTGTAAACCCTTCCCTTCTCCCCTGAAATTCCCTCCCCTCTCCCCTCTGGTCACTGACATCCCGTCCTCCA
>CM052538.1:53222601-53240854 GCA_028533065.1 Trachops cirrhosus
TTGCCTGGCTTATTTCGCTTAGCATAATGCTTTCCAGCTCCATCCATGCTGTTGCAAAGGGTATGAGCTCCTTCTTTCTTTCAGCTGCATAGAATTCCATTGTGTAAATGTACCATAGTTTTTTGATCCATTCATTTACTGAGGTTCTTAAACTGACAGTGACCAGAAGGGCAGGGGTAGGGGGATAACAGGGGGACAGAAGGAAAAGGGGCAGGCAAAGGAACATGAATAGAGGATTCATGGGCATGGATTCAATGGAGGGGATTGGTTGTGGGAGTTGCAGGGGATATGGTAGGGATGAGCAATGGGGAAAAGGTAGGACAACTGTAACTAAACAACAATTTAAAAAAGCAAAAAAAAAAGATTGAGGTTCTTAAGTTGCACTTTCGCATCACAAGATAGTTTTAAAAGTTGTGTATAGCTAGAGGGAAAAGGGGGAGGGATAGGTGGAGGTGAACAAAAAGGGAAAGGGGGCAAATGAGGATTGAAAGAGACTTTGTTTGGGGCGATGGTGCACAGTGTGGTGTGCAGATGAAGCTTTATTGAGTTGTACGCTTGAAACCTGTATGGTTTTGCAAACCAATGTCACACCAATAAATTTAACTTAAAAATAGTAAAGCAGTCTAAAAATTTTAAAAAATTGTGTATAGCTGACATTTAGTGTGTATAGGTCCTGTTTTTAATGCCTTTTAGATTGTGACCCTCACAAAACCCTCACAAAACTCTAACAGGTCAAAACTGCTTTTCCCCAATCCCCAACTTACAGAGACAACTGGATAAAGGTGGGTTTAGAAGCTGCCAGGGTTACACTGCAAATAAGTGGAGGAGCTTAAACTAAAACCCAGAGAGTGTGGCCCCAGAGCTCAGCATATCACCATTCATTCACACTGACTTGCCCCAAGACTCATGCATGTGTTGTCCCATTTTCAACAACACAATGGGAAAACACATGACGTAACAAAGGCCTTGGAGGTGGAGAGACTTCAGTTCCCATCTCAGTTCCAGCCACTTACTGAGTAAGGGACTTCATCACAGTTTTCTCTGCCTGTGTAAACTGGAGATGGTGACTCTACCTCATAACTTTGCAATGAGGATTAAGTGAGATAACATGTGATGTGCCCACCTAACCCTATCCCTACCTTACCTCCTGAGCTGTTGGTAATAGAATCCCCAGTCCCCAAAATAAAGTTTACATTTTAATGCCCACATGGTAGCCATAATGATCTAAGCAGTAGGCTAGTGATTTAAAAGAGCTACTCTATCCATTAGGTCTTTAGAAACCAATTTTCTACCAAGCACAAATATAAAAATAAAATCCATCATTAGTATTAAAATATACAGTAGCTATTTTGCAAAGTGAAATAAAATATAAAATATATTTTAAAACAATGTTATATCAGGTAACATATCTTTCCTAAACATATTAAAAATAACTTTTTGTTATGTTTCAAGTTTTAACCCAAAAAAACTTTAAAGAAAACAACAGAGTCATGCAACATTAGAAAAAGAGATGAAGTGGTAAATAAATCTTTGTTAATCAAGGAGAATAAAAAATGAGGTACAATACTATCTACAGAATTTCAAAGCAGTTTTTTACTCAGTCCTAATTATCCCAAGAGAGCCCAGGTAACATTATTAATTTGTTTGCTACTTAAGTGTGATAAAATTTGGGATCTGAGCTGCCCATTGTGTACTGTGCACTGCCACAGATTTTATGTACTCAAGAAGACCTTTCTCACAGTCCAGAAATTAGTTGCTATTGACATTGTAATCTTTGTAAATGTCCTTAATGAGCTCCAAAGACACGGATTTCATAGATAAAACCTCAAAGTAAGAGTCACTCTTTAAGTGGCTTGTCAGTAAGGGAAAGCTCAAACATAAATATCTGAAACACGGGAGGAGCCCAAATTTAAACCTAGATTACATTGTGTTGTTAATTCTCTGAGTTTTTAGGAAAGAATCATCGAAGAGGTAATTTAAAGACTCTTAATAGCAGAACAATCTCAATATATTTGAAAGAATTTTAAATTTTTTCTTTTCATCTTCTGCAACTTTGGACCTGAAAAGTTCTTTTTACTAAGTGTAGTTAAAAATTTATAAAAATAAATATTAACTGAAAGTGTAGTGCACTTGCTCTTTTTTTGGGTCTTAAATGCAAAAGTAATTTTTACAGCCCAAAAAATTGGAACTTAGCAGATAAAAAGAAAAAAAGTTTAGGCATAAGTGTCAGCATTGTTTTATATATTGTTTCTAGACTTCAACTATAATTAATATAATATATAGTAAGGATTCATATCCAAATGCATATTTACTAATATTGATACACATACCACATAATACACAAATAATATATTATATTGTTTAGCATGCAGTTGACAGAATAAAAATGGTAGAAGAAATAAATGAATTAGGAGTTACATATCAGGACTAACCTGATTTACTAAATATAATGTATTAAGAGGTGTGTAAATGTTAATAATATTACTGCCACCAACTTGTCTACTACTTTTTTTATTGTCACCAATTACCTATTATTCAAATAGTATATTTCTAAGTAATATATGTCATTCTTGTCTTTGAGATTTGGGATGATTCTCAACTACTTTTTCTTAAGAATTTTCCTTATTCTTTATACCTATATTCTAAAGATATTTCCTTTTAATAACATTCCCCAACATTTAGCTATAAATTTTAAAAATTAAATTTATTAGGACCACATTGGTTAATAATATTATATAAGTTTCAAATGTACAGTTCTACAATGCATTGTCTGTATGTTGCATTGTGTGCTCACCACGCAAAGTCTAGTCTCCTGTCACCATATATTTAACCCTCTTTATTCTCTGGCAACCACCATAGTATTGTCTGTGTCTATGAGTTTGTTTTGTTTGTTGATTTCTGTTGTATGTCCCACAGATGAATGGAATTATATGGTTTCTGTCCTTTTCCATCTGACTTATTTTGTTTAGCATGATACTCTCAGGATCCATCCATGTTGTTGCAAATGACAATATTTCATTATTCCTTTTGGCTGAGTAGTATTGCATTGTATGTATGTACCACATCTCCTTTATCCAACCATCCATCGGAGGACACTTAGGTTGTTTCCATATCTTGGCTACCATGAGTAATGCTGCAGTGAATGTGGGGTACATACATCTCTAAAGATGTTTTCTACTTGTGGCATGGGATTTATAATATTAAAAGATAAAGTCTGGAAGATCAGCAGCATACCTCTTAATATACCCTTCCAAACACAACAAATCCTCAATAACATAGAGAAGAGTCAAGATAACCAATTGAATTAGGGAATTAATCACAAAACTCAGAAGTTCTCTGTATAACTGAAACTCTGTCCATATATCAGGTAGGGGATTGAAAAATGTGAAAGATGAGAATGGAAGATAATCCATGCTTTGAAAATACAGCATTAATCTTTGAAATAAGAAAGCAAATTACTTTGAATTTGTAAGATCCTAAACATTTAGTGGTAAAAATGCCAAGATTAACAGATGTTAAGAATGTACTTAATTAATTTGATGGACTCTCTTGTATTAATTCAGTCTAATGGTGCTTTTAAGTAAATGTAGACAATGTTTCATATGATAAATGCTACTAAGCACATTACTAGTGATGCAAAAAGCTGGTACTTGGTGCTCTCCAAGCATGAAGCATGAGACAAGAATGTTTCCTAGTGCATATTATTAGTCAGTGGATGGGCCATGAGTTGGACTCCAGCCTCCTCTCTGGTTCCTGTGGCCACTGATTTCATCCCCAACATCAGCTGCTCTGTTGCTGTCCACTCATAAAAGGAACATTATAAACCATATAAGCCTTTATGGTGCTAACAAAATATTGAGAAAGGGTTTAGTGTAGAGGCAAGTAGGTATTAATTTTCAAATTTAGGAAGAGTTCTGTTATTAGAATAAAAGATCTTACAATTTATTATGTATGGATTCATGCAAGTTCATGGACACCTCAAGTGCACCCTTGACTGAGCTAGAAATGACATCCTTGTATGTGAAAGATACCATATGAATACTTCTTTTTAAATATATTTTATTGATTATGCTATTATGCTACTACATTTTCCCCCCTTTATTCCTTTCCACCTTGCACATGCCCTCCCACCCACATCCCCCTCTTTAGTTCATGTCCATGAGTCATACATATAAGTTATTTGGCTTCTACATTTCATATACTATACTTAACCTCCCCCTGTCTATTTTCCACCTACCATTTATGCTACTTATTCTCTGTACCTTTTTCCCCTCTTTTCCCCTCCCACTCCCCTGCTGATAACCTTCCATGTGATTTCAATTTCTATGATTCTGTTCCTGTTCTAACTTTTTGCTTAGTTTGTTTTTGTTTTTGTTTTAGGTGTGGTTGTTAATAACTGTGAGTTTGTTGTCATTTTACTGTTCATATTTGTGATCTTTTTCTTAGATAAGTCCCTTTAACATTTTATACAATAAGGGCTTGGTGATGATGAACTCCTTTAACTTGACCTTATCTGGGAAGCACTTTATCTGCCCTTCTATTCTAAATGAAAGCTCTGCAGAATAGAGTAATCTTGGATGTAGGTCCTTGCCTTTCATGACTTGGAATACTTCTTTCCAGCCCCTTCTTGCCTGTAAGGTCTCTTTTGAGAAAACAGCTGACAGTCTTATGGGAACTCCTTTGTAGGTAACTGTCTCCTTTTCTCTTGCTGCTTTTAAGATTCTCTCCTTATCTTTAATCTTGTGTAATGTGATTATAATGTGCCTTGTTGTGCTTCCTTGGGTCCAACTTCTGTGGGACTCTCTGTGTTTCCTGGACTTCCTGGAAGTCTATTTCCTTTGCCAGATTGGGGACATTCTTCTTCATTATTTGTTCAAATAAGTTTTCAATTTCTTTCTCTTCCTCTTCTCCTGGCACCCCTATGATTCGGGTGTGGGAACATTTAAAGATGTCCTGGAGCTTCCTAAGCCTCTCCTCATTTTTTTGAATTCTTGTTTCTTCATTCTTTTCTAGTCGAATGTTTATTTCTTCCTTCCTTCTGGTCCACACCCTTGATATGACTCAGTTTCCTTCCCGTCACTGTTGGTTCCTTGTACATTTTCCTTTATTTCACTTAGCATAGTCTTCATTTTTTCATCTAATTTGCCACCGTATTCAACCAATTCTGTGAGCATCCTGATTACCAGTGTTTTGAATTCTGCAGCAGGTAGGCTGGCTATCTCTTCATTGCTTAGTTGTATTTTTTTCTGGAGCTTTGATCTGTTCTTTCGTTTGGGCAATTTTTTTTTTTTTTTTGTCTCAGCATGCCTGTTACATAGTAAGGGGTGGAGCCTCCATTTGGCCAGAAGACTGAATATTTCTTTCAACTGGAGGAAACCAAACTTTGGAAACTGAGGATAGAAAAACTGATGTTTATAAATGTCAGGAATATACAGGGATGTATACTCGCAGAAATGTGATCAATGGGTCAAAAGGAAGATCCATTTTTAATTTTTGAGGTATCTCCATACTGCTTTGTACCAGTCTGCATTCCCACCAACAATGCAAAAGAGTTTTCTTTTCTTCACATCCTCACCAGCACTTGTTTGTTGGAATACTGATGACAGCCTTTCTGACAGGTGTGAGATGGTATCTCATTATGGTTTTAATTTGTATTTCTCTGATGATAAATGACATTGAACACCTTTTTACATGTCCATTCATATGTCCTCTTTGGAGAAGTGTCTATTTAAGTCCTTTGCCCATTTTTTCATTGGGTTGTTTGTGTTTTTGGTGTTGAGTTTTGTAAATTCTTTATAAATTTTGGATATTAATCCCTTATCAGATGTATTGGCAAATATAATCTCCCATTCTGTGAGCTGTCTTTTTATTTTGTTCATGTTTCCTTTGCTGTGCAGAAACATTTTAGTTTGATGTAGTCCCATTGTTTTGGGGGGGGTTTGTTTGTTTCCCTTGTCTGGGGAGATATATCTGATAAAATATTGCTACAAGCAATGTTCAAGATTTTGCTGCCTATGTTTTCTTCTAGAATTTTTATGGTTTCGGGTCTAACATTTAAGTCTTTGACCCATTTTGAATTTATTCTTGTGTGTGGTGTAAGAAGGTGGTCTAGTTTCATTTTTCTTCATGTATCTGTCCAATTTTCCTAATACCATTTATTGAATAAACTATCTTTAATCCATTGTATGTGCTTGCTTCCTCTATTGAATATTAATTGACTATGAAGGTGTGAGTTTATTAGTTCAACGTCTTTAGTGTACCTTTCTCATCTTAAAAGAAACAATCACATGGAAAAAAGTAGGTCAAAAGAAAAATGTTATTTACTATTAAATTCTACACAAATGTAAGCTAAATGTGATGAAAAAATAATTTCATTATTTGTGTTTTCATATCAGTAATAATGAATTAAGGAAAGGCTTAATTTCCTTGTAGTCATATTTAAAGTAGAAACTATTTTTTATGAACTATTTCAAATATTCAGAAAATACATAATTAAATCTTGAACATCATCTGGTTCTGTTAGATTTTGTCATGCATGATTCATAAAAGAAATAAAACAGTGAAGATAGAGTTGAAGCTTTCTGATAACCATTTCCCTCCATCCCCCAGAGGTAACCACTGCTCTGATTTTTCATATTTTAAAATATTCCTACAAATATACACTATGCATAAATATATATAATTATGCTATATAAGATATATATAACATTATTTGGCATGTTTTTGAGTGTTATGTAAATAATAGTGGAATGTAACATATATATACTTTTTCCCATATGTATTACATTTTTTTGAAACTTAATTATACTACTTTGCTGTATGTAGCTTGAGTTCACTTATTTTACCTATTGTATAGTATATTCCATTGTATAAATATACTACAGTATATTCATTCTTCCGTTGATGGGAATTTAGAATATTTTTATTTACTTATTTATTTTGATACATTATTTTTTATTTTTATTTTATTTATTTATTTGTTTGTTTTATTGTTGCTCTGTTACAGTTTTCCCAATTGTACCCCATTGCTGTCCTCTACCCTGCCCACCCCTTGCTCCCACAGTCAATCCCTGCCTTGTTGTTCATGCCCATGGGTCATTTACACTTGTTCTTTAACTAGGCCCTTACTCTTTTTTCCTCCCTTTATCCCCCTTCCCCCTACCCTCTGGTCCCTGTCGGTCTGTTACTTTTTCAATGCTTCTGGTTCTATATTGTTCCTTTGTTTTGTTCATTAAGTTCCACTTATAGGTGAGATCGTATGGTACTTGTCTTTCACTGCATTATGCTTATTTCAGAGTATTATGCTTATTTCACTTAGCATAATACTCTGTAGTGCCATCCATGCCATCTCGAAGGGTAGGAGTTCCTTCTTTCTTTCTGCTGTGTAGTATTCCATTGTGTAAATGTACCACAGTTCTTTGATCCACTCATTTACTGATGAGTACTAAGGCTGTTTTCAGCAATTGGCTATTGTAAATTGTGCTGCTATGAACATTGGGGTACATAGGTTCTTTTGAATTGGTATTTCAGGATTCTTAGGCTATAATCCCAGCAGTGGAATTGCTGGGTCAAAAGGCACTTCCATTTTTAGTTTTTTTGAGGAAATTCCATACTGTTTTCCACAGTGGCAGCACCAGTCTGCATTCCCACCAACAGTGTACTAGATCTCCCTTTTCTCCACAACCTCTCTAGCATTTGTTGTTTGTTGATTTATTAATGATGACCATTCTGACTTGTGTAAGGTGGTGTATCTCATTGTGGTTTTAAATTACATCTCTCTGTTGGCTAGTGATGTTGAGCATCCTTTCAAACACCTATGGACCCTCTGTATGTCCTTCTTAGAGAAGTGTCTGTTCAGGACCTTTGCTCATTTTTTAACTGTATTGTTTGTCTCCCTGGTATTGAGTCATATGAGTTCTTTATACATTTTGGAGATCAAACCCTTGTCCAAAGTATTGTTGGCAAATATGTTTTCCTATATGGTTGGTTCCCTTTTCATTTTGATGGTGTTTTCTCTAGCTGCACAAAAGCTTTTTAATTTGATGTAGTTCCATTTGTTTATTCTTTCCTTTATGTCCCTTGCCCTAGAGGATGTATTGCTGAAAATATTGCTATGTAGGATATCTGAGATTTTACTGCCTGTTTTCCTCTAGGATTTTATGGTGTCCTGGCTTAGGTTTAAGTATTTTATCCATTTTGAATTTATTCTGGTGTATGGTGTAAGTTGGTGTGGTCTAGTTTCATTTCTTTGCATGTACATTCCAAATCTCCCAGCACCATTTATTGAAGAGGCTATTTTTAGTAAATTTTATGCCTCTGTCCCCTTTGTCAAATATTAATTGACCATAGAGACATAGGTTTATTCCTGGGCTCTCTATTCTGTTCCATTGATCTACGTGTCTGTTCTTACACCAGTACCAGGCTGTTTTGATTACAGTGGCCTTGTAATACAGTTTGATATCAGGTATTGTGATCCCTCTTATTTTGTTCTTCTTTCTCGATATTGCTGCAGCTATTCGGAGTCATTTCTGGATCCATATACATTTTTGAAATGTTTGTTTCAAATCTGTGAAATATGTTTGTTTCAAATCTGTGAAATGTTTGTTTCTAAATCTGTGAAATATGTCATTGGTATTTTAATAGGGATTGTGTTGAATCTATAGATTACTTTGGATAGTATGGCCATTTTAATGATCTTGATTCTTCCAATCCATGAACATGGTATATGCTTCCATTTATTTTTGTCTTCCTTAATTTCTTTCTTCAGTGTTCTGTAGTTTTCTGAGTACAAGTTTTTTACCTCCTTGGTTAAGTTTATTCCTAGGTACTTTATTTTTCTTGTTGCTATAGTAAATGGGGTTTTTCCCAGTTTCTGTTTCTGATAGTTCATTGTTGGTATACAAAATGCCTTCAATTTTTGAATATTGACTTTGTATCCTGTTATTTTGCCAAATTCACTTATTAGGCCAAGTAGCCTTTTGGTGGGCCTATTGGGTTTTCTATATATACTATTATGCCATCTTCAAATAATGATAGTTTAACTTCTTCCTTTCCAATTTGGATGCCTTTTATTTCTTTTTCTTGTCTGATCACTGTGGCTAGAATCCCCAATACCATGTTGAACAAAAGTGGTGAAAGCAAACATCCTTATCTTGTTCCTGATCATAGGGGGAAAGATTTTAGTTTTTTTGCCCATTGAGTATAATGTTGACTGTAGATTTCTTGTATATGGCCTTTATTATGTTGAGGTATGCTCCCTCTATTCCCACTTTGCTGAGCATTTTTATCATAAATCAGTGCTGCTGTACTTTATCAAATGCTTCTTCAGCATCTGTTGATATGATCATGTGATTTTTGCTTATGTGGTATGTTAAGTTTATTACTTTGTATTATACCATAATTGTGTCCCCAGCATAAATCCCACTTGATCATGCTGTATGATCTTTTTAATGTATTGCTGGATCCAGTTTGCTAATATTTTGCTTGGGATTTTAGCATCTATGTTCATCAGCAATATTGGCCTTTAGTTTTTTTTTTTCTTTGTTGTGTCTTCACTTGTTTTTGGAATTAGGATAATACTGGCCTCATAAAAAGAGTTTGGGAGTCTTCCCTCTTCTTGAATTTTTGGAATAGTTTGAGAAGGATAGGAGTTAGCTCTTCCCTAAATGTTTGGTAAAATTCGCCTGTGAAGCTGTCCAGGCCAGGGCTTCTGTGTACTGGTAGTTTTTTGATTACTGCTTCAATTTTATTAGCTGTTAGTGGTCTACTCAGGCTTTCTGCTTCTTCTTGATTCAGTTTGGGAAGATTATATGTTTCTAGAAATTTGTCCATTTCATCTAGATTGTCAAATTTCTTGGCATATAGTTTTTCATAGTAATTTCTTAAAATCCTTCGTATTTCTGTGGTTTCAGTTGTAATTTGTCCTCTTTCATTTATGATTTTTTTATTTAGTTAGTTGCTCTCTCTTTTTTTCTTGATGAGTTTAGTTAAAGGTTTCTCAATTTTGTTTATCTGTTCAAAGGACCACCCCCCAGGTTTATTGATCCTTTAAATTGTTCTTTTAGTCTCTATGTCATTTAATGCTGCTCTGATCTTGATTATTTCCTTTCTTCTACTCACTCTGGGCTTTCTTTGTTGTTGTTCTTCCAGTTCTTGTAGATGTAGTATTAGTTTGTTTATTTTTAATGTTTCTATCTTTTTTAGGTAGGCTTGTATCGCTATAAACTTCCCTCTCAGGACTGCCTTTGCTGTATCCCATAAGTTTTGGGCTGTTGTGTGTTCATTTTCATTCATTTCCAGAAACCTTTTGATTTCTTCCTCGATCTCATTGTTAACCCATTCATTATTTAATAGCATAGTATTCAATCTCCATGAATTTGAATGTTGTTGAGCTTTTCCCTTAAAGTTGTTTTCTAGTTTCAAGTCGTTGTGATCTGAGAAGGTGCTTGATATAATTTCAATATTCTTGAGTTTGTTGAGGCTTGTTTTGTGACCTACCATGTGGTCTATCTTTGAAAATGTTCCATGTGCAATTGAAAAGAATGTATATTTTGCTTCTTCGAGGTGAGAGGTTTTATATATATATCAATTAAGTCCATTTAATCTAGATTGTTGTTCAGTCCTTGCTGAACAATATCCTTGCTGATTCTTTGCTTGGAAGATCTATCCATTGTCGAAATGGGGTGTTAAAATCCCCTACTATGAGTGTGTTGCCTTCCATCTTTCTTGAAGTCCTCTATGGTTTTCTGTATATGTTTTGGTGCTCCTATGTTGGGTGCTTGTATGTTTACAAGGGTTATATCTTCTTGATGGATTGCTCCCTTAAATTTTATATAGTATCCTCCTTTTTCTCTTTTTATGGCTCTGTTTTGAAATCTATTTTGTCTGATATAAGTATTGCTACCCCAGCTTTTTTTCAGGTCTATTTGCTTGGAATACATTTTTCCATCACTTCACTTTCAGTTTGTGTAGGTGTTTTGTTCTGAGATGGGTCTTTCGTAGACAGCATATATGTTGGTCATGTTTTCTTGTCCATTCAGCTACCCTATGTCTTTTGATTGGAGCATTTGATCCACTTACATTTAAGGTTATTATTAATAGGTACTTATTCATTGCCAATTTTTCCCCTTGTTCTTGTGTTCCTCTCTATTTTTCTTCACCTTCTTAAAGTAGTCCCTTTAACATCTCTTGTAATGCTGAATGGTGGATATGTGCTCTTTTAGCCTTTTTTGTGTGTGTGTGGTGTGGGGAACTTTTTATTTTGCCTTCCATTTTCAATGAGAGTCTTGCTGGGTGGAGTAGTCTTGGTCACAGGCCTTTGCTTTTCATTACTTGGAATATTTCTTGCCATTCCCTTCTGCCTGGTAGTGTTTCTGTTGAGTAATCAGCTGATAACCTTATCAGGGCTCTCTTGTATGTTATTAGCTCTTTCTCCCTTGCTACCTTTAATATTCTCTCTTTCTCTTTAAATTTTGTCTTTTTTATTATGATGTGTCTTGGAGTGGGCCTCTGTGAATTCATCTTGAATGAGACCCTTTGTGCTCTTGGACTTGTATGATTTTTTCCCCCTCATCATGTTAGGGACATTTTCCATCATTACTTTTCCAAACAAGTTTTCTATGCCTTGCACCTCTTCTCCTTCTGGCATTCCTGTGATAAGAATATTGTTACATTTCATGTTGTCCTCCAGTTCTCTTAAGCCCTCTTCATTCTTCATTCATTCATTCTTTTTGAGTCTTTCTTTATTTTGTCACTTTGTGAATTTTTTTCTACCTTGTCCTCTAGCTCACTGATTCGATCCTCTGCTTCATCTAGCCTGCTTTAATTCCTTCCACTGTGTTCTTCAATTCAGAAATTGTATTCTTCATTTCCTCCTGGTTCTTATTGATAGTTTCTATGTCCTTTTTCATGCTAATGTAGTTTGCTGTAAGTAGCTTCCTTGTAGCTTCCCTATACTTTCTGATAATTCTCACTGAGCTCATTGAGCTTTTTTATATCCATTATTTTGAACTCAATGTCTGATAGTTGACTTGCCTCTATTTCATTTAGCACTCTTTCTTGGGATTCTCCCTTTCTTTTCCATTGGGAGTTGTTTATTTATCTCCTCATTTTAGGAGAGACTCTTCTTGTTTGTTTCTGCTTCTTAGATTGATCTGCTTTGACTACCTGTCTTCATGGCGTGAACTTTATAGTCAGAGACTTGTGGGATTCAGTGGTGCAGTCTCCTTGATCTCCTAAACTTGATTCTCTTGGGATGCTCTTTATGCCATTTATGTTGGCTCTCTGGTTGTAATTGGGTTTTGATTATTGGGTTATTCTTTGATGGGTCCTTCCTTCCGGCTGGCTGACTGAGATTCATCTACCTACCATGTCTTGTATGCTGTTGTGCAGGTGCACTGTTTTTTTTCTTTGTGGATCTGCTTCTGGTGATGTTAGTTGGTGTCCCAGTCTAGCCTTAGGCAGCCTGTTCAAGACTACCAGAGATCCACCATCAGTGGCTAACTCCTTCAGTTGTTAATCTAGTCACTTTGTAATCAACAGTCAGGCTTAAACACCACAGGTTGGGGCAGAATAATTCCTGGGGGCAGGGCTATTGCTTCTCCTTAGGCTGATACCCCTTGGAGGGGAGTAGTCTGCCTGAGCATGATAGTTTCTGCAGTATGCAGGATGACCCAGCACCAGAATCCTGGTGGCTGATCTCTCAGTTCTCTCCCCAAAGCCATCATCTCCAGACTCTCAAGTACCTCTAGTCCACTCTGACCCCCTTTGCGGGAGCCCAGGGTAAGTAGCTGCAAATGAAAATTTATACATTGGCTCTTTAAAAAGGTTCTCTGCATCTGCAGCTGTCTGTCCTTGACAGAGAGAAACCCTGCTGCTTTTTGCAGCTGGATGTTACCTGGGTACTTTTCAGGCTTAGGTGCTGTAGGCTGGGAGCCCAGCTTGGGGTTTAGACCCCACACTTCCCAGGGGGAAACACCCAGCTGCTGCAGAAGTGCCAGAGGAATATTCCTCTGCCATCTATGGAAGCCCAACCAGCTCTCTCATATCTCCTCCTCAATCTGTACCAGTCATGTTGTGCTGAAGCTGTTTTCCTGTTTGTCTGTGGTTATAAGGCTTCTTTCCCGCTATTGTTCAGTTATTTATTCCAGATGATTTCTCCACAATTTAGTTATAATTCCAGATTCATCCTGGGAGAATGTTTGTGTAGCCTCCACTCACTCCTCTACCATCTTGGATTACCTCAGAAATTATAATATTTTAAATTTCTTATAGTCATAAAACAGCTGCTATAAACATCCCTGTATATTTTTCATAGTCATATGTGCAAGACTTTCACTAGTAAATACCTCAAAATAGAATTGCTGAGTTGAAGAATATATAAATCTTTAACTTGTACTAGATCCTGGCAAATTGTGCTACAAAATGTTACATAATTTACACTCATACTACTAGATTCTGAGTTTGTATTGTTCCATATTCTTTCCAACACTTGAGGTAGCCATACTTTTATTTTTGGACAATCTGGTGGGTATGAAATTATATCTCATTTTTTATTTGAAATTTATTGATAACTAGTGAGAATAATTGAATAATTTTTTTGTTTATTGATCATTTTGGATTCCTCTTCTGTGAATAGCTTGTTATTAGCAAATGACCATTTTTATATTATTTGGTAGTTCTTTTTCTTATTTATTTGTAGGAATTTTTAATAAACCCAGAATATTAATCCTTTGTCAGTTATACATTTCAGAGTTATCTTCTCACCGTCTCTGGTGTTTCTTTTAACATTGCTTTCAATGTCTTTTGTTGAACCAAGGTTTTAAAATTTTTTGTGTAAATATATTTTCAATCTTTTAATTTATGAATCATTTTTATTACCTTTTATATAAATTTTCCTACTCTATGATTAGAAAGATAATTCTACATTATCTTCTAAAAATTACCAATTTGATTTTATACTTTGTGAAAGCATCAGAATTTAATTTTATAATAGATGTATGATTTTGGAGCCTAACATTTTTTTCCCAATAGAACAATCAATTATTTTATCACCATTAATGCCTCCTGCCTCCTGATTTAAAATGCTGCCTCTCATATATGCCAAGTTTCCATGCAAGTGTAAATTTTTTTCTAGGCTCTCCATTCTGTACAGCTAACCTATTCATGTTTTCTGCTCTAATACCAGAGTATTAATTGCTTTGGTTTTAAAATAAAACTTGATGGCCCACAGATATATAAAAAAGTGTTTATAATCACTAATCATAAAGGAAATGCAAATCAAAACCACAATGAGATATCACCTCACACCAATCAGAGTGGCTAGTATCAAAAAGATGACACAGAATAAGTGTTGCCAATGATGTGGAGAAAAAAGAACTCTTGTGCACTGTTGGTGGGATTGTAAACTGGTGCAGCTACTATGGAAAACAGAATGGAGATTTACCAAAAAATTAAAAATGGAACCACCATATAACCCAACAGTCCCACTTCTGGGTATTTATATGAAGAAATAAAAAATACTGGAGTATTATTTACAATAGCCAAGACTTGGAAACAACCTGAGTGTCCATCAATAGACGAATGGATAAAGAAGCAGTGGTATATTTATACAATGGAATATTACTCAGCCATAACAAAGAATAAAATATTGCCATTTGAGATGGACCTCGAGAGTGTTATGCTAAGTAAAATATAAGACAGAGAAAGACAAATACCTTATGATTTCACTTATATGTGAAATCTAAAAACAGAACAGAATAAAACAGAAACAAACTGGTGGTTGCTAGGTGGAAGGAATTGAGAAGATGGGTGAAAAATGTGGAGGAGACAAAAGAAGTACACACTGCCAGTCATATTAGAATAAGTCATGGGAATATAATGTACAGCACAGAGATTAGAGTTAATAATGTCATAATAACTATGCATGGTATTACATAGTTACTCAGTTTATCGTGGTGATCACTGCATAAGGTATATAAGTGTCTAATCACTATATTCTACAACTAAAATGAATATACTGCATATCAACTATAATTTAAAATAAAATTTTTTAAAATAAAATAAATATCTGGCAATAGTAAGTCCCTCTTGGTTCTTTACTTTTTCTTATGAATTTTAGGTGTACCATTTCAAGATTCATGGAAAAAAACCTCAGAATTTTAATTTAAAGATTGATCTGGAAAGAATTAACATTTTTATAGCATTGAGTTTTTGTTATTATTAGGAATGGAATTTTTTCTATGACATATTCTTAATATCTATCACTGTTGAATATCAGATTTTGTATTTTGATCTTGGTTACAACAAACGTACCAAACTCTATTGGTTATAATAGCTTGTCTGAAAAGTCTCTAATCATTCCTATGTGCATCATCTATAATTTAAAAGACTTGTCTCGACTCAGGCGGTGCACTGTGGAGGTATGTTTTCTGCAGGGGCAGTGACCAAGCACAGGGAGCAGGTTTTCACGGACAAGCTAAATTGACATTCAAGAGCAAGACCCCTGGGTTCAAGTTCAAGATGACAGAGTAGGAAGATCCTGAGCTCACCTCCTCTCATTGACACCAAAACTGCAACTACATATAGAATGACTATTTCTGAGACCACTTGAAGACTTGCAGAAAGATATTCTACAACTACAGACAAAGTAAAAGCCACATTGAAATGGGTAGGAGGGGTAGAGACTGAGCCTAGTCAGCACCTACCCTACTCCCTACTCCTCATGCAGTGACTCACAAGTGGGAAGGTTATCACAACCTTGGAGGTCGTCCCTGAAGAGCAAAGGATCTGAACCCTAACTGGTTGACTGAACCAGGAAATGGAGCCCTCATAACATCTGTGTTTGAAAACCAGCAAGGCTTACATCTGGGAGATCCCAAGGGCTGTAGGAAACCCAGGTTGTCTCCTTCCAAGTTCTGGCACAGAGGGAGCAGTTTAAAAAGCAGCTAGGTCATATGTGAAGGTGATTTGTTGACTAATTTTAGGGTGTGTGCTGGGGGTACAGGGATCTGCTGGAACTTGCTCATGCCACAGGTGCTGGTGGGTACCATTTTCCCCCTTCCTTTAACCTGGCTGGTCTGACACTGCCCATTAACCTTGCTAACACTGTTTGTCCCACCCTGGCATTTCCCTGAGGGTCTATCCAGGGTAGCACTTCTCCAGAGCACTTCCTGGCATGCCACACCAGTGGGCAGCATCACTCAGCACCAGCACACAGCAGTGTGTCTGCAACAGCAGGGGTAGGCTTTGCAGCCAGCCACATCAAAGCCTTGCCCTGCATTCCAGTGAGTCTGCAACAGTTGTGGCCAGGCCTCAAAGCCAGCAGGCCAGATAGCAGCCTTGCCTGCTAGCGTGTCTAGAGAAGTTGTGGCCCAGCCACAACAGGAGGCTATATTAGTACCCCCTGTAGACCACCTGGCTCTGGTAACAAGGGGAGCATTGAAGATAGGGCACCATGGGAAAATAAGGCCACTTTTTCAAGATCAAGAGATTTAGCTTAACTACCTAATACACAAAAACAAACAGACAAAATGAAGATAGAAAAGAATATGTCCCAAACAAACAAACAAACAAACAAACAAAAAAACAGAACAAAACCCCAGAAAAAGAACTATATGCAACTGAGGTCAGCTATCTACTAGATGAAGAGTTCAAAGTAACAGTCATGAAGATGCTCTTTCAACTGTGCAGACAAATGAAGAAACTCAGAACTTCAGCAACTTGAACAAAGACCTAAAAATTCTAAGAAAGGACATAACAGAAGTGAAGAACATAACAATTGAAATGAAAAAAATCACTGCAGGGAATCAACAGCAAATCTGATGACACAGAAGAATGGATCAACAATCAGGAAAACAGGATAGTGGAAGTCACCCAACTGGAAGATCAAAAAGAAAAAAGAATTAAAAAGAATGAGGATAGCATAAGAGACCTATGGGACAACATCAAGCGTGCTAACATTCGAGTCATAGGGGTCCCAGAAGGAGAAGAGAGAGAGAAAGGGACAAAAAACCTATTTGAGAAAATAATGGCTGAAAACTTTCCTGACTTGGCAAAGGAAAAAGACATCCAAGTCCAGGAAACACAGAGAGTCCCCAACAAGATGAACCCAAACAGACCCACACCAAGACACATTATAATTAAGTTGTTGAAAGTTAAAGATAAAGAGAGAATCTTAAAAGCAGCAAGAGAAAACCTACATACAAGGGTATTCCCATAAGACTGTCAGCTGACTTTTCAACAGAAACTTTGCAGGCCAGAAGGGACTGGCATGATATATTTGACATGATGAAAGAAAGAAACCTACAACCAAGAATGCTCTACCCAGCAAGGTTATCATTCAGAATAGAAGGAGAGATCAAGATTTCCTCAGACTTCCGGCCAAGATGGAGGCATAGGTAGACGCACTGTGCCTCCTCACACAACCAAGATAGGGACAACAACAATATAGAAACAAAATAACAATCAGAACTGACAGAAAATTGAAGTGTATGGAAGTTGGACACCCAAGGATTGAAAAATAGACATGTTCATGTAGACTGGTAGGAGGGGCAGAGTTGGGCCAGGCGAGGGACTCAGAGCAGAGAGCTGAGCAACCCGGACAACGTGCGCGCAAGTCCACAGCAGGCAGACCCTGGGCGCACAAGCGGCGGTGGCTGGTGGGCCCCGGCCAGGGGGTGGTGACCAGCAGACCCAGTGAGGCAGCCATTGTGAAGCAAGGCACTGCACCCAACTCAGGGTCCCAGCACCGGGAAATAGAGCTTTAGGTCACTGACTAAAAAGGAAGGTCCCGCGGGGTGCACAGGCTCACCCACACAGGAATTCATGCCAGAGGGGCCCAGTTAGCTCACGGAAGGCGGCGGAAGGGTCTGAGGTCCTACAGAGAGCAGAGCAAGCGCCGTTGTTCCTTCTCGGACCCCGCCCCCACATACAGCATCACAACCCAGCCACTGGGGTGCCCAGCCCTGGAGAACTCCTAAGGCCCCGCCCCTCACTACAGGAGCTCAACAAGACCAAAAAAAAAAAAAAAAAGCAAAACAAAACAAAAAAAATCAGCAAAAAAACATGGCTCAAACAGAAGAATTGAAAGCCTCAGAACCCATTCTTTTAAGCGACCAAGAGATAGCCAACCTATCAGATGCACAGTTCAAGGCACTGGTGATCAGGATACTCACAGAATTGGTTGATTTTGGTCTCAAATTACATGAAAAAATGCAGGCTACAATAAGTTTAATGAAGAAAAATGCACAGGGAA
>CM052538.1:53241354-53258854 GCA_028533065.1 Trachops cirrhosus
CAATAACTTCATGTGGTGACGGATAGTGGACTTTTTGTGGTGATCACTTTGTAAGGTATATAAATGTTAAATCTCACAATGTTCTACATCTGAAACTAATACAATATTGTATGTCATCTGTAATTTAGAAGAGCTTTACATTTCAAAATAAAAATTAGACATAAAAAAACTTGTCTCTTTCCATCTTTATGTACTGTTTTTTTTTTCTTTTCTTTTTGCTCTGGCTATAGTTGTCAGTCTAATGCTAAATAGAGCAGTCAGTGGCACCCTTGTCTTGTTTCTCTCTTAATAAGACAGTGTCTAAAATGTCACCATTAAGTATTATGTATGTTTGACATAGCTATTCTTTATCAACAAATGTATATCCTATTTACAGATATGAATTCTACAATATCCATAGTTATTTCCCTTTGTGTGTTCATAACTTCATTTTATATGTATACCCTTTGTTGTTCTTAATCCAGCTAAAATTTTTATAAATTTTAGTTTTGCTAAAATACTAATTTTTGGTTTGTTGATTTTCTCTACTATTTTTGGTTCTCTGATGGAATTTATGTATTTTATCTATTATTTCCTCCTATTTTGAAATAATTTTGTTTTTTCTCTATTTTACTCATTTTTTTGCTTTTACTACATTTTAATAAATGCATTTATGACTCTACAAAGAATTTTAGTCGTTAATTTTAGTCATTAATTTTGACATATAGTACTTCAAGTGTTGCTTAGCTCTAAATATTTTATTACATCATGATTGTTTCTTTAACATGAGATTTTAAACATGCTTTGTTGAGAAGATTGCTTTACTTTTTTGTATTTTATTTTGTTTATTTTTATTGAATTTATTAGGGTGACATTAGTTAATAAAATTATATAGGTTTCAGGTATATAATTCTATGGAACATTACCTGTATAAGTATTACTTGTTTACCATCCCAAGTCAATTTCTTTCCATCACCATACATTCTCCCTTTGCCCTCTTCTACCACGCCCCCCCCCCCCGACACACACACACACACACACACACACACACTGCCTTTTCCCTCTGACAATCATACTGTCTGGCTTGAGTTTTTTGAGTTTTGTTGGGTTTTTTTTGTTTTTGCTTAATCCCTTCATCTTCTTCATAAAGCCCTACAACCCCTCCCCTCTGACAGCTGTCAGTCTGTTCTCTATCTCGAGGAATCTGTTTTCATTTGTTTGTTAGTGAAACACGTAAGTGAAATCATATGGTACTTGTCTTTGATTGGTTTACTTCACTCAGCATTATATTCTCCAGGTACATCTAATTGCTTTACTTTTTTTTCTTTTCAATTATATTTTATTGATTATGCTCTTAGAGTTGTCCCAATTGTAATGCCGTTTGCCTACCCACCCAGCACCTCCCACCTCCTCAGGCAATCTTCACCCTTTTTTCATGTCCGTGGGTCATGTGTATAAGTTTTTTGGCTACTCCATTTCCTGTATTGTACTTTACATCCCCATGGCTATTCTGTGGCTGCCAATTTGTTCTTCTTAATTCCCTTACCTCTTCACACATTCCCCCAAACCCCACTCCCTTCTAGCAACCATCAAAATGCTCTCTGTATCCATAATTCTGTCTCTGTTCTTCTTGTTTGCTTATTTTGTTTTTTATATTCAGTTGGTGATAGGCATGTGTTTATTGCCATTTTATTGTTCATTGTTTGACCTTCTTTTGCTTAAATAAGTACCTTCAACATTTCATATAATAATGGTTTGGTGATAATGAACTAAATACTTTAGATTTTTCTTGTCCAGGAAGCTCTTTATCTGCCTTTCGATTCTAAATGATAGCTTTGCTGGGTAGAGCAATCTTGGCTCTAGGTCCCTGCTTTTCATGACTTTGAATATTTCTTGCCAATCCCTTTTAGCCTGAAAATTTTCTTTTAATAAACCAGCTGATGATCTTATGGGAACTCTCCTGTATGTAACTAACTTATTTTCTCTTCCTGCTTTTGAGATTCTCTCTTTATCTTTAACCTTTGGCATTTTAATCATGATGTGACTTGGTGTGGGTCTGTTTGTGTTCATGTTGTTTGGGACGCTCTGTGCTTCCTGGACTTTTGTGTCTATTTCTTTCACCAAATTAGGGAAGAATTTCCAAATTCTTGCTCTTTCTCTTACTCTCCTTCCAGCACCCTTATGATGCAAATACTGGGACACATGAAGTTGTCCAAGAGGCTTCTTACGCTATCCTCATTTTTTTACATTCTTTTTTCTTTTTCTTGTTCTGATTGATTGTTTTATGTTTCCTTATGTTCCATACCACTGATATGATTCTCAGCTTCATAATATTCTACCATTGATTCCATGTACATTTTTCTTTATTTCCATTAGTTTATCCTTCATTTATGCCTGGGTCTTTTTTATGTTGCTGAGATTCTCACTGAGTTCCTTGAGCATCCTTATAACTAGTGTTTTGAACTGTGCATCTGATAGATTGCTCATCTCTATTTCATTTAGTTCTTTTTCTGGAATTTTGATCTGTTCTTTCATTTGGGCCATGTTTCTTTGTATCATCATTTAGGCAACCTCCTTGTGTTTGTTTCTATGTATTAGTTAGAGCTTATATGACTCCCTATCTTGGTAGTGTGGCCTGATGTAGTTAGTAGGTGTCCTGTAAGGTCCAGTAGCACAGCCTGTCTTATCAACCACCCTGGGTACTCAAGGTGCACCCTCCAGGCAGGCTGAGTACACCCTCCTCTTGTAGTTGAGCCTTGATTGCTATAGGGATTGGGAGTACCCAGTCAATGGGAGAGATTTAGCCAGGCAAGTCAGCTGCAAGGACTGACTATGATCACTGACCATCAACATTAACCCTTGTGGAGGATCAGCTGTGCAGGAGTAGAGTGGTAGTGTTCCAACATGACCTATAGCTTTCCATGGGGTTTACCAGCTCTAGGGTTTCCCAGGTGGTACAGGCCAGGGTCAGCCCCCCACCCCGTGTTTCTGCCCCAGGCCACCCAGCATGAGTTGCAACAATCTGCAGATGGCTCCTACTTCTGCTAGTTTTGGAGGTTCCCAGGTGAAGCCAAACTGATCCAAAACAGGCTGCTGCTAGTGCTGGGCCTGTGGCCACTTAGCCAGAGATATGAAGGTTGGGAGCTCACTGATGCTGGTTTTTGCTTCTACTGCTAACAGCTGTAGTGGGCTGTGGGTTTGGTGGCGTGGAGCCTTAGGGATTCACCAGGGCAGAGCAAACCATGTGAGCCAAAATGATGGAGTCTCAGATATGGCCCCATGTACCTGCTCTGTGGCTCTGTGGGGAGAGGGCTTAGAAAAGGAACAATGGCTTCCATCTGCCTTTCTGTCTAGGAGAATGTTATCCCCCAGCTCTCACCCTGATTATAGACAATTCAGTTCTTCCCTGTATGCTACTGGTGCCTTTCAAGTTGCTACCCTAGAGAGGGAGCTCAGAGAGAGAGTCTGAGTAAGTGTGTACGTGAGCCCTTTAAGAGGCATTGCTTAGGAATCAAGTAGTTCCTTTTACCACCTCAACTCTCGCTGGTTTTTATAGCCAGAAGTTGTTGAGACTTACCTTCCTGGCACTGGAACCCTGGACTGGGGGACCTAGTGTAGGGCTAGGGCCCCTCACTTCTGGGATATCCCTTCTGAATTGTTATCTACCACATGTCGGTATGGGACCAGCCTGTTCCATGTCTCCATGTCTCCTATCAGTCTGGATGGATATGGTTTCTTTCATTCCATACTTGTTGGATTTCCATTGAACTCAATTTCTGAAGGTTCTGAGTGATGGCTGTTCTGTAGTTTAGTTGTAATTTTGATGTGGTTGTGCAAGGAGGCAAGCTGTGTTTACCTATTCCTCCATCTTGACCAAAAGTGTGTTGCTTTACTTTTATTGACTTCTAATTTAATTATATTTAAGTCAGAAATGTGGTTTGTATGACATTGATCCTTGAAAATGTGTACAGATTTCCTTTGTGAAGTACTTTGTATTTATATTTACCTTGAAAATTGTTTTTGTTTTGTATTTTTGAATGCATATTTCCATACCTATTAGGTTGTCTTATTAATCTAAATATTGTCTATTCTTCTCATCTAATTTGTGCTTAATATCTTATTTTCTGAAAGAATATAAAAATATCTCACTATCGCCCTGACTGTTATGGTTCAGTGGATTGTGCATCATCCTACAAACTGAAAGGTCACTGGTTTGATCCCCAGTAAGGGCACAGGCCTGGACTGTGGGCCAGGTCTCAGGTTGAGGGCATGCAAGAAACAAACAACCGACACTTCACTCACATATGGATGCTTCTCTCCCTCTTTTTTCTCCCTTCCCCTCTTTCTAAAATTAAATAAATGCTTTAAAAAATCTAAGAATTATCAGTTTCTCTTAGTAACTGTTCATTTTTGTTTTATCTATTTCAAGGTTATATTAAAGGCATCCTAATTTATTATATATTTTTGGTGAATCATTGCATGTAGTATTCTTTATTTATAGTAATTCCTTGATGCTTTGAATTCTTTTGTGTCTGCTATAAATAACACTATACATGTAATAGGTTTCTTTTTATTAGGATATGCATTATAACTCTTTTTCCATCCCTTTATTTTCAATCATTTTATGATTCTTTATTTTTGCACTCTCTCTCTCTCTCTCTTTCTCTCTTTCTCTCTCTTTTATACTCACCCAAGGATATATTCATTGATTTCAGGAGAGAAAAAGACAGAAACAAACAGACACACAGACACACAGACATTGGTTGCCTCCAGTATGCTCCTGGACCCAGGACCAAACCCACAACCAAGGCATGTCTCCTGGCTGGGAGTCAAACCCACAACCTTTTGGAATACAGGACAATGTTTCAACCACTGAGCCACACCAGCCAGGGCTGCTTTTTCTCTTTTAAGCAACTTAAAACCAGATCATTTTCTTTTTAATTCTCTATCATAAGATCTACTTTTTAACAGATGAATTTATTCTATTTACAATAATTATAATTATTGATAAATTTAGACTTATTTCTACAATCTTATTTTTTATTTTCTGATATTTTTGCTTTACTTCTTGTTTTCTTTCATGCTTTCTTTTGGATTGATAGTTTCTATATTTTTTGTTTTCCCCTCTGCTGATTTGAAAGCTACAAGCTCTATTTTTTCTTTTCTTTTAATGTATATATGTTACTATATGTGTATGTTTTAGTATGTATGTATATTAAAAAGTATTGTATTTTCATCGTAGCTTAGTAAGATATGAAATTCTAGATTGGCAATTATTTTTTCCTGCACATTTTTGTTATTGTACCATTAAGTGAGCATGTCCTGAGGGTTATGTGAAATTTGTTGGATCGTTTGTGGTCATTTCATGTTTTTTTAATAGTTTTTAAAGTAGTAGTAATTTAGTTTTTATTCTTGATGGTCTATAGCTTTAGTACAGTGTATTTAATGATGTATTTTTCTTTATTAATATTCAGAGTATAACTTGCTGGGACCCTGGGTTGCCCAGCCTGTCTTGTTCCCCAGTTGTTCCTCCCGGTTTATCTGCGCATGAATGTGGGACAGCCCTCTCCACTAGCCAGGGGAGCAGCCTTGCCGGCCAGCTGCAGCCTTGCTCGCCCCACTCCACGATCCCACGCTGGGTCTGCCAGCCACCACCTTGCCGCAAGTCCTTTCTGCCCAGCTACCCAACTCTGCCCCACCTACTGGTCTGGATGAATATTTCTTCTTTAACTCCTTGGTTGTCAGACTTCCATACCGTTTGGTTTTCTGTCAGTTCTGGTTGTTTTTCATTTTTAAATTGTTGTTGTCCTTCTTTTGGTTGTGCGAGGAGGCACAATGTATCTACCTACATCTCCATCTTGGCCGGAAGTTCTCTAATGACTTTTCTTGATGTTGTATTTCCAAGATTTCTATTATTTTGTTTACACCAAAACTTTATTTTACAGGCTCAAATTTTTCTCATTTTCTCTCTCTCTCTCTCTCTCTTTCCCTGAATGTAGTTATGTGACCACTTCTATTTGTACCAGTCTCACTCCCAGTTGACAAGCCATTCTTTAAAAAAAATTTTATTGTATTTCTCCATTACCATTTAATCCCCTTACATCTCCCCATTCCCTGCAATCACCACATTGTTGCCCATGTCCATGAGTTTTTTTTTCCTTTTTGCTCAACACCCCCACCCCCTCACCTCCCCACCACTATCTGCCATCTGCTCTCTATCTACAAGTGTCTCTATTTTGCTTGTTAGTTCAGTTTGTTCATTAGATTCCACATTTGAGTGAAATCATATGGTATTTGTTTTTCTCTGACTGGCTTATGTCACTTAGCATAATGTTCTTCAGGTCCATCCACACTGTTGCAAAAGGGTGAAATTTTTCTTCTTTTTTTTGGCCGAGTAGTATTCCATTGTGTAAATGCCCCATGGTTGTTTTATCCACCCCTCTACTAATGGACACTTGGGCTACATAACCCATTCTTATAAGCTTGAAGGTGCCTGTACTGCTATGACCTTAGGGTCTTGAAGTCCACAAGACACCAGCTGGCTTGTTTCAGTTCCTATGTGTGAAGTAAGTTTTTGCCCTACAACCGCTTTAGGCCCATAGCTTTCTATAAAGCCATAACCCCATATTAGAAACTGTTTGTATTCCCTCACCCACAATTTCCTTTAGTTTCAGCTTCTGGCTAAAGGAGTGAATTTGTTCTTCACCTGACATGAAGCACATTTACCTTCTGTTACCAGAAAGAAACTATCAGTATGAATTTCTGCAGCTGGAACCAAACAGCCTTGTGGTTTCAGCCTGTGTATTGGTTTCCTAGGGCTGCCATAACAAAGCACAACAAACTGGGTGACAAATTGCAGAAATATATTGTCGCACAGCTCTGGAGGCTACAACTTTGAGTTGGCAGGGTTGGTTCCTTCTGACAGCTACCTGTGAGGGAGAATCTGTTCCTTGCCTGTCTCCAAGCTTCTGGTAGCCTTGAGGTTCCTGTGCTTGTAGACAGTATTCTCCCTGTATCTTCACATCATCTTTCTCATGTGTGTATCTGTATCTGTGTCCAAATTTCTTCTTTTTACGAGGCAAATACATATTAGAATATGGACCACCCTAATGACTTCATCTTAACTTCATCACCTGCAAGGAACTTACTTCCAAATAAGGTCACATGCACAAGTACTAGGAATCAGGACATCAACATCTTTTAGGAGACACAATTCAGTCTAATATCCTGATTCACTACTTTAAATTTCTTACCAGAGAAATGTTTGTCTTATTTTGCCCAATATGTCTTTTTATTTTTCTTTTAAAACTGTATTTATCACATTCATACAGTATGCTAAATCATGGACTCACCATACTATTGTATTCTGTCTTTCCCCACCAAAAAAATTGTGGTATGTTCAAGGCAGTTTTCTCCATAAAACCAAAGATCTTTCCTTTGATTTCAGTCTTATCTTACATATTTGATCTGTTTTAAGAACATTTTACATTATAAACAATAGCCATTTTGATATCTACTTATCCTATGTATCAAAAGCATGAATTAAATAGCTGCCATATTTTTTTAAAGAACATTTGAAAAATCTTTGTTGCATCTTAGTAAAAATCTTTTCCCCTGGTGTTCCATCAGTGAAATAGACAATAAGTTATCTTTTCCAGAAAAGAAGGTATTATATGCTGAATTGTCTCTTCCCATTGCTCCCCAAAAAGATATGTTGAATCCCTAACCCCTGGTCCCTGGAATGTGACCTAATTTGTAACATAGGGTCTTGACAGGTGTAATCAAGATAAGATGAGGTCAGTAGAATGGGCCTTAATCCAATATGACTGGTGTCCTTATAAGAATAGGGAAATTAGACACAGAGAGAATGCCATGTGATGATAGAGACAGAGATGGGAGCAGTGCAGGGGCAACCCAAGGAGCACTGGGGATCTACGGCCACCACCATAAGTTAGGAAGGAGCAAGGAAGGTTTCTACCCAGAGTCTTAGAGGGAGCATGGTCCTGCCAACACCTTGCTTCGGAACTTTGAGCCTCCAGAACTGTGAGAGAATGTCTGTTGTTTTAGGCCATCTCTGTGGCACCACATGTGCTCCTGTGCCATTAGCCGAGCCAAGTCTCATGACCAAGACCAGAATCCATGTGGGAGGGAATTGCAAAAGCCATGGATACCAAGAGAGCCACAGTACTTAACCTTCTAGGTTTCATCTTCTTTTTATTAATCCACCCATTCAACAGACTCTATGAACACCTACTAGAAGCAAAGCCTTGCGCCAGGCACTAAGGATAAAGTGAGACTTCTCAGTCCTTGGAAATTTGAGACTGACACTCAAAGACTAACACACTCAATAAAAGTAATACCAGGATTTACGGAGGTAGGGCAGGCCTGAGACCTCTCTGTACTCTTCACCATTGCTGCAAAAATTGCTACCTCATTACTCAGGATTATCTTCTAATAGCCTCTTCCCCATAAGAAGATGGGGTAATTGGATGAAGGTGGTCAAAAGATAAAAATTTATAGTTGTAAGTCATGTTATGTACAACATGATGACCGCAGGTAACACTGCCGTATGGTATATTTGAAAGTTGGTAGGAGAGTAAATAGTGAGTTCTTACCACTAGGGGAAAAAAACCTTTTTTTTAATCTATATGATATGATGGATGTTAACTAAATATATTGTGGTAATCATGTCACAATACATAAAATCAAGTTATACTTTAAACCTTAAACTTACACATTGCTGCATGCCAATTACAGTTCAATAAAACTGGAGAAAAAATAAACAAAATGAAAATATAGAAACAAACATTTTAAATGTTTTCAGTATGTATATTTTAAAAATTATAACTGAAAAATTACTGTATTTCTTAGGTAACATATAAATTCAAGCATGAAATTATATAAAAACAACATTTCTACAAAAATATCCAAACATCTAAGGCAGTTTGCAGGAGCAATTAAACCTTTAGTCCTTAGGACCCACATTGTTCGCTTGCTTACAGAAATGTTTGGCTGCTGTAACTTCCGATGAAAATCCCTTTAAAAATAACTGTCTGAAACTTCCATAATAAGTATATTTATTTTTCCCCAGGACCAAAACAGATTGCATTGGGAGCCCAGTCTTTCATAAAGAGGGGGGTGGGGAATAGAGTTGGGCCTTCATTTTCTCACAAAAGGCACAATGTGAAACGCATCTGTGAACATTGCATAATTTGTTATGTTCTACAAAGAGGTGGGTTTTTGTTAAACACATACCAAAGCTATTTGGTACTGTTTCACCAATGATGTCTATTCAGGTCCAGAAAAGAAATTGGCTTCAGAAGAGTGAAAGGAGAGTAAATTTTTCTTTAAAATTAGATACAGATTATCACTTCAAAATGCGGGAGGGAATTTTACAAGTGACGGTGCACTGATTAGCTTTCCAATGGACATCCAGTCCTTTATGAAACACATACTAGCTGTGGTCAGCTGTGACCAATGTGGTTTATTACTCTCTAGAAGAGCTGAACTGAGATTACCCATCTAATTTAATTGAGAAATGTTGGATGAACTTGAACTATTTCATGGACATGAATGACCAGAGAATTTATTTGATAAGACATTAAAGGCTGAATATGGCAACTATCTCTTTGATGGCTTGATACAGACATTTCTTTAGTTCATTAGCATGTCTTTCATATTCTTTTATTATTACTCTTGTGGCAATTACATGAACAGCTTAAATAAAGAAGGGAAAGAAGTTTTTGTATAACATGAAAAATTACACATTACTTTTCTTGGTAAATATTCATGACAGTTTTTATGTTGTGCAGCCATCTTTAAACAGTGACATTAGTGTTTAGGTAAAGGACCCTAACAATAATTAAATTATGGGAAAACTAATAAGTCCACTGTTTTTTCATGTAATAGTCCTTAAATTATTCATAAATATTGTTTTCTGATTTCATTAAGAAAAAATGTCAGGAAGTTGGCATGTTTATTCACTACCAGTCTCTGTTGCATTTCTTTGTAAACTGGGCAGTGTGAGCTATCATTACAGTGACTTTATCAATAATAAGGCACAGAGGGCAGCATCAGATGATAAAGGGCCTTCTCTTCATGGGTCTGCTAACATTTAAGGTAAAGTCTGCTGTATCCCCAATGACTAATACTAACATATAACCTAGATATTTGCATCTTTTGGTACTGTATTTAAATATTATACCTTTTAAACTCTTCACAGAAACACAGCGATAGAAACTCTAAGAAATAGATTACAAAATCTAGTGACACTTTAAGTGGAATTTTTCATTGAAACTTTGTCATTAAAATAGAAAGGCCTATTGGTTGTGCCCATACAAGCATAATAAATTGTATATGTTTGTGATACTGAATGACTCTTGCCCATATGCTGCACTGCAAAGCTACATGAATGAGGCATTTACCAAATCAGGCCCACTACATTAAACAGAAAAACAATCTTTATTCATGGTAACTTATCAGTTTCAATTAATCAACCTCAACAATGGAAATTCTGATGTGTTCAAGCAACTTGAAAGCAATAGGTCATCTCCAGGGCAGCCATGTTGTGTCTTTGTGCCTAAGGTTTCAAACAAAGCTACATCTCTAATAAACAGACATACATATACATACATACATGTACATATATATACATACCAGTGAATGGCTACAGATATGCCATGTGGTGTCAATAAAAATGTACATTTATTCCTGATGATTTTTATCACAGCAAATGTAATTGTTTTCCTTCAAGTATTACTTTTTGAGCTCTGCAAGTTTAAACAAAAGGAAAGAAATTTCCATTGGATGACCATCCTTTCAGTTTCTGTGCTGCTATGTGAATAGCATTGTGCAAACCATTCCAATGGTTTTGAAAAGGGGTAACCATTGGTTTGATTTGGTTACACGGTTTAGTAAAGAGCTCCCTCCCACTGCCTTAGGGTCTGTGAAAGGTCTGTGACCTGTTTAGAACTGCCAAGTGAAATGTCATGTCGCCCCTCCCAAATGGGAGTATCTGCATTCATTTGATCAGTATAAAAAATGATTGGGGATGGCGAGATCAGTGCTTTTGAATTGCAATTTATAGCAGTTTACAAAAATGCACATTGTTGGAAAAGAAAACATGGAAGTGTTTCTTTCTAAATTGCATTACCTGTGAAATGTCATTAGTCTTTTAAGGATATTTACATCCTTTTTTAAAAATTATTTAGGAGACTTATTTCAACTGAGGAAAACCAGAATTTTATTACATTATGATTTTGTAACTTGTGTTTTGGTTTTAATAGCAAAATTTAAGGAAAACAATATTTGAGTTCTTAGGTCAAATATAATTTACCATTTCCATCTATTAATTGTTTAAGATAGTCTTTGCTACTCAGTTGCCTTAGCAGAAGAGTCCCTTACCTTTCCTAGATCATAAAGGAGTTTCATTTGTTGGTAAATGCCTTGTCTGCTGATTTCTAATAGTGAGTCTAAAATCACAGGCATATTTAACTCTACCAGCTTTCCATTATTCCTTCAACAGTTTATTACCAAAACTTCCTTGTCAGATGAATACTTTCTAAATTATGGTGTCTTTAGACTCATCTACATGGATGCATAGTTTCATAAAAGAAAAGGGTTATTTCTTTTTCATTCATTTAATGTATAAATAATACATGGACTTTACCCAAAAAGTTGACTCAGGCTGTTCAAGTTCATAAAGGCTTAATGCAACCACATTCTGGGGTGCAGAAAACAATTCCCTTTATACTCTATTCAGGAATCTCTAACACTCCATCTCTTCACCTGAGGCAGTAGATGGAAATGGACATCACTTTAAATAATTTTTCTTTTAGTAAGAAAAGTTACCTTGAGAGAAGGCCTTCAGAACTTCCTTGGTTGATCCTTGACTGGAAAAAGAAAGGCCCTGCTTCAGAAAAGACTTGACCCAGATAGTCTCCCTAGCATTCCACTTTGAACCTCCCAACCATTGAAAGCCGAGGTTGTCACGTTTTTATCTTTGTTCATGTTAAGCTTTGGAATGACAGCCTTGCTCTGTGTTCCCCTCTCCTACTACGCGGGCTCTAAGTGTCCACATTGACACCTACCGGTGACCGGAGGCTGCAATTCTTTGTTGCCTTCTCCACGCCTCTGGCTTTCACAGGGATTAGCTCAGGGCCTTTGTTCCCCTTCAAAGCTGGAACATCACATCCCATGTTTTGGCTTTCCTGTCTCAGACCCCCAACGCTTTCCTCACAATTTACACACCAGGTGAATGTCCCTCCCCACAGAGCAGAGAGCCCTGCCAGTGCGGGGGAGGGAGGTACGACAAAACCTCCGCATTTCCACCTTCAGAACACTGCCAATCTGGTTTTCTTTACTTCTGATTCATAACGTTCTGTTTCATATGGAGGGAAGATGGAATACATATATGGAAATTTAAATCTTAGATCCCTGGACCCCAACATAATACAACATCTCTCCTTTAAAATCTCTTACAGTGGCTCTTAATTCTAGAGAGGGAATTCTCAGTAGAAGGTAACTTACAGGCAGCCGGGACTATTTCTACAGCCTGGGGCAGCGGGTAAACTGTCTCAGAAGACAACTCAACTAATAGTGATGCACTGACAGTGATGCACAGAGCTAAGGGTGAGAAGTTGTTTATGTACAGTAATTAAAACAAATTTAATGTCTCTCCATCGTTCCGCATTTTTAGTGAGGTTATCACTGAAAGAAGAGCCTTTGAAGATGCCATTGATACCCCAGAACACCCCAGTGAACACTATGGATGTTACTGAGTAACGCAGCAGGACACTGGGCTGTGCAGAGAGGGACCACAGAAAAGGGTCCTCACCACCCTGGCCTCAAGAAGGGCTGTCTCCCTCACAAAGGATTCTATCTCAGAATTTCTAAGACGTTTCTAAGGTTTCTAAGATCGCTGTTCTGTGTCAGGATTAGTTTACCAATGCGAGCACCGCACTGCAAGAGAGCGCAAAGCGCCCCTGCTGTGCGCACCTTCCCAAGCCCTTAAGGAAACCGCTGGCTGGTGCTGGGTGAGCAAGGCTGACAAACCCAAAGGGCGGCCAAATCCTTTTGGCATTCGCTTGGCTCAGCAGAGCGCCCTAGTGCCTTAAGGTGGGAAGGAGCAAACTTCAACTAAAAAGTTCCAGGGCACCAAACTCTCCAATCCTTCCATTCTTCCTATTAACACAAGTCAAAGTGATTTGCTGGCTCCTCCCCTGTCCACTGATCCCCCAAGAAGGTGAATGTAAAGCCTGGAAAGGGACTTAGGTTTTTCTCTGGAGAGGACCATTCTTGTTTTATGTGGAATAGGGTTCCTCGCCTTATTTGAAAGCCATAAACAATTCTTCAGCAAGTAGGAAAACTGTCTGAAGTTTTGCTTCCTGGTAAGTTTCAAGATCAAGATTCAGGTGTCTACCCTTTCTGAAACGTTGGGTACCACTTACTGAAAGGCAGGTTTGCTTTCTTTTGTGCCTAATGTTCAATTTGGTCAAGTTCCCCTAACTACAAGTTAGGCCTTGCCTGTAGCCCAGTTTCTGAATCATAGGTCCTGTATTACAGTTTTCTAAAGCTATCTATTAAGTCCCAAGAAATATATTTGTGATAGCTCTCACATAAAGTTGTTATGCTCTGATGCAAAAGAAAGCAGAGAGCCGATTTATTTGTGCGTAAAAGGCACAAGATTTAATTGGAGGGAGATGTGTTATATTCAGCACAAGTACATGGGGTGGCATGGCACCCTGGAGCCTTATTCGAGCTTCATCTACTATGCACTATATGCCACCGTCTCTAAAGGAGTGTTGCCCTAGAAACTTGTTTTAAATCTGCTGCTATATATCAACACCTTGTTTTAGCAGTCCTTGGCTGAATTACAGTTACACAGTTTGGCGCTTCTTTCAAATTTCCTCCCATCAGTTTGGCTAAAGAAAGGAATTTTTCTCCTTTAGAAATGAATTGGCTTAATTAGTAAGTAGATTAATGGCAATTGCTGGTGAGTTGGTTTCCAGCAGAGTTTCACCAGAGAGGGTTAATCGGAGTCAGGTCTGGAATCTTTCCCAGAACTGGCTGCCAGCCATTTCCACCAACCAATCAACCCTACAAGTAATGGAGGAAATGAAATAGGATTTATATTCTCTGTGCTATTATCCTAGACAGAAATTCCTTGGAAGCAGCCTCCTGGTTGGGTGCAGGAGAAACTGTTTCATTCCAAAACTTTCACACAAACCTTGAAAGGTTCCACCTTCAAGATTCCTCTGGGTACCAAAGCACAATTTCAAATGGCACAACTAGTGTCTCCACAAAACACTGAGGGTGCCTTGGAAATGCCTGAGGCTCTTAATCAATTTCAGGTTTTAGAGAAGTTGCGAAAATCTTCCAACTCCCTCACTGAATCTACCAGAAGCCTTTAAAAAGAGTAGTTGTGTTTTGCAGCCTTTTCACTAATTTTTTCCATAGTGATAAAAATGCATTCATAGTTTAACTTGCAGCTGCATTAGTCTTGCAAAAAAGAAAAAAGAAAAAAAGTCCCTGCTGAGAAATGCATATAATAGGAAAAACAGATCGGCTGGACAGCAGTGTAATTAATGCCAGAAAGGGCTGAGGCCGGTTTCATAGTTTGTCTTTTGAGGATATCAAGACGAGACCTGGTGAAAAATGACGCATGCTTTAGCATTTCAGAAAGCTGGCGACTGGCAGTGCTTTTCCTTTTTCCTTTGACTTTCTGCCTTGGAACAAAGAGGTCGGCAGAACTAGCTAGGTTGTAATGAGTTCTATGTCCCTAGCACATTAAGTGCATCATGGAAACATATTGTATCGAAATAGTTTGGAGGAGAATACTGGGGATGAAAGAGAATGGGTGCTTTGATCAGCTCCCTGGGGTCCTGAGCACGCACAGACTGACTTGCAAGGAGTTATTCAGCTCCAGCTAGACACACTTACAACACCATTCAAAGGAATTTGCATATCTGTAATTTATCACATTGGTCCAGAACATTTTTGCAAGGTAAATAAAAGTTGGCTGAATAAAAAAAAATCAATCATCACAGATATAGAGGAAACTGTGAGGCCAGTCTTTCCATTAAAAACATAAATTATATGTCCAGGAAAGCATGATGACTTTGAGGTTAACCTTATTTTATAAAGTGTCATTAAAGCTATAGGTTAAAAGCACTGACAAAGACAAGAGTGACCACTATTTCTTTGTACTTCTTCTTTAGAGGAGTGTCTTTGCAGCTTTCCACTGGAATAAATGCAGAAAGTTGAATGAGATGTGTGTGGCTTTAACCAGCCCATGACATGCAGAGAAAAATTAGTATATACTTTGAGGAGATGTGAAAGATGGCTTAATCTCCTGGGCATCTGCAGGTGCTAAGGTTAAATCTCATTTCTTCTCCTGTGGATTTCATAGCAAAGCCCTGATTGCTGAAGCTCAAGAGGATGAAATGCCCTCATACCCACTCAATAGAAAAAATTTGCTTTCCAATGTCCCATGAGAACAAGTGAAAATTTAACAGGCAGGCATTGTTCAGAGTTTTTAAACAACCCAGTTAAACAGCAAACATGAATCTTCAACTTGACCTTGGAAAAGACTGTGTGCCTGCAGATAATCTATCAAACAACTCTGGATGACAATGATATATTTCAAAGTATTGTCAGATGAAAAGATTGATAAATTTGCTGCTGCAAAGAGAGAACTTTGGAAACAGGCAACAAGCAATTCAGCGTGCTGTTGCCTCTGCTGCCTTCTCTGTCCTTGCCGCCCCATCCCCACCCCTCCACTCTCAGCCTTGGGGCCAGCTCAGTAGAAGAAGGCCAGTAAATCAGCTCTGTAATATTTCTTAAGGGGCACGGAAAAGCTGTGAACAGTACTTCTCATATTAAACGCAATATTTCTTTGCTTTCGTGGGGAACAAAAGTCATAGCAAGACGTCTTTATGGCTAATTCAGTCAAAGGCACATCCCAGCTCCCCCCGCAGAAAGGTCAGTGTCGTTGTGTTTGGTCCACCGAGGGGGTGTTTTCACACTGAAAACTGAGCCAGCTGTCCCTGTCATACCCTCACCATTGGGGACTTCGCCCTAGCCATGGTTATTAGGCACACTCTACACCTGCAAAATATACCGATTTCCAAGACTTTTCAAGACCCCCCTCCCTGTTCTCATGCCCCCTCCTTTTTCGTCTACTAAACTTTGACAACACAATTCAAGCCCTGGATGAAAGCGCTGCACGAAAGAGGAAAGCTGGGGAGGGGGCAGCCCAGCTAGCTTCTCATGGTGTCTATTGAGCAGCCATCAAAGAAATGAGGCGTCAAGTATGTTCTCAAAAGTAAGAAAAAAACTTCCAAATAATTGGTAAGAGGCATCACACATTTGCTATTGCCACAAATGAGAATTGTTGAACCTTAATATTTAATTTTATGTTTTAGGTGTGGAGTTGCAGCCAGGCATGCTTCATTTAGAAGTGGGTCTTTACCAATTTTTTTGTATTTAAGTATGTCACTGACCAAGGTCAGAAGATAATTTTTCCTCTGAGTTGTCCCACACCTCTTCTTCTTTAAAATCCAAATACCAACACACTGTCCTTATCCACTTCAAAACTCTTGCCCAACTGGATTTCACAATAAGACTCCTCCTGAAAACATCTACTAGCTACCCTCATCAATATTCCAATGCCAAAGGCTTGCATTCAATGATAGGTGACTACCTAGCTGTCTAGGGGGAAACTCTCAGTGGCCCAAACAAGAAAGGAGCTAAAGGGGATCCTGTGCAATCGCTGTAAAGAAATGGTAAAATTAGAAATAATTCAGAAAAGAATACTTTCAGAGTGATAGTGCCCTAAGTAACAGTTCTTCCAAGACAGGGGTGCAAAAGTAACCAGCTTTCTCTAGGAGCACTTGGGGATGGGGTGGGGGTGGTACGAGAAGGAGAAAAGGGAACCCAATTCGGCCGCAGCGCCTCTAACCCCAGTCTTTGTCCAGTCCTTTCACTCAGATTGCGAAGAGCTACATGAGCATTCCCAGAAGTGGGCAAAATGCAGGAGTGCCCAGAACGCCTTGGGTTCCCATGACACAGGCAGGGGTGAAGTACACTGCGCGCCACAGGAGAGGAGGAGGAGTGCCTTTCACTAGTGGGGAACCCTAAACCCTTTCCTGGCGCTTGGGGGCCTCCACATATCCCGTCACCAGTAAGCAAGGCTCCCGCGCTTGCCCAAAGCGATGTTGGCGCAACAGGTTGTTTGGAACAGGTGCCCACCGCCCAGAGAAGGGGTTAGCATGAAACTGCGGGGATCCGTCAACGGCTGAAACCCCCCCTCCGTGAAGCAAGAGTAAATCCTCAGGGGCCCGAAAGTAGGGGAGGGCTGAAAATCTGCGCCCCAGCCACTGCCACTGCTAGCGCTGGCGCCTGTACCCAGAAGTAAAACCTGCTTGCGCCCCGGGCCATGGGGGCCCTCTGTAGGCGGCCGCCCAACGGCTTCCCGCCCAGCCAAGGGGTGTAGTTCCTCCGGGCCTCCCCAAAGGAAGCC
>CM052538.1:53261354-53306165 GCA_028533065.1 Trachops cirrhosus
GCAGCTATGAGAGGACCCTGACCTTAATGCCCACCAGAAATGTAGGGGAGAGAGAGGGATGGGGAGAAGGGGCTTTTACTGAGCAGAGTCATTGGCACTCTGACACCAAGGCAGAATTGCACAGTAACCTGGGATGGATACCAGCAGGATGGGCTGGAATTGAGGTGGATTTGGTGGGAAGGGGTGAGGTATAGGGGGAAGGGAGAGGACTCCAACCCAAATTTTCTTTTCTCTAGTACTTCCCCTTACACACACACACACACACACACACACACACACACTAGCAATGGAGGCTAAACCACTCACTAGGGAATGATTTAGCCAGCTCATCAGCTGAGTTTATGAAATGCACTTGTTATGGGTTTGCAGCTTCTTTATTATGCTAAATAGAAAAGGGCAGCCAGGGAGTACTTTCGACTTTTTGCCCTGGTGGCTACTGGCTGAGTTTCAGCATAGGGGCTGACGGGTGTTCAGAAGACTGGGCTGAGCCAAGGGTCTCAGTAGCAATCGAGGATAATTGATAAATATCAATTCTTTTCATACACATTTTTTTTTAATTTGGAAGAAAAAGTGTTGATTTAGAAGGACTGCTGAATCAACCTATCACTCAGACTGCCCCATACTGATCCTGACCAGGGCCAGGCTGTGTATTTGCTGACCAGAGATGCCCCAGTCCAGAGGCTCTTCAGCCTGGCACTGCCACAGAGAGAGCAGTTCCTGCACCAAGCACAGCCCAGGCCTCTGAGACGCCAAAGGAGACCCTGAAATAATACGTTTGTTCTGCTTTTACTGCCACATCTTAAAAAAAAAAAAAGAATTGCTACACTAGAAAGAATGGATTATGAGTAAATAAAAAGAAGCTGTCAGTCTCTTTGAAGGTTGTGTTTAAAGGGACTTGCCAAGTCCCAACAGAAGAGTGACAAGATAGAGACCCTGGTGTTTTACAGACTCAGCCCGGCTCTTCCGCTTCATCTGCACCGCACTAAAGGATGTGTTGAAGCATTGAATCACAAAAAAAGTGGCACGCAAAATAAAAGGTGCTACATCACAATGATTGTAGTGTTTTAACTGTGGAGGGCCACACTACCCAACCCAATTGAAACGCAGGTCTACGCAACCCAAGGAAACTGTATAATGCTTACATAACTTATAATTAAGTGGAAGTCTGCCTAACATTTGACTTCCTAATGAGTGTAATGAGATTACATGCCTGATGGAAGCATTTGCGGAAAAGCAACTTTCGTGTTTAATGAGGCCCTAATATAGGACAAAATCGAATTATTTTCTCTGGTTCCCAAATTCTGACTCTAGTGTGAAATCTCCATCTTTAAGAGGAAGGCATTGGAGGGCCTGCGTTGCCTGAAAGGGTTGAGAGGGTCCACCGCGAAGGGCCTCCTGGGAGCTTGGAGACTCAGAATCTCCGACTGTGTGGCTGGGCCGCGCTTTGGGGTCGGGCTCACCGCCTCTCTTTAATTGTTCTTGGACAACGTCCATAGCACCCGCGGTGCGCGGGGAACACGTCGGTAGGTCTGAAACTAGGTAAAGCAATTAGCCTGCTGCAGACATACTGTCCTCCAGGGAGATTCCTGATTGTAGCCTGGAAGAACAGGCCGGTACTGGCAGTGGCGCAGCAACTCTGCTGGGCCAGGCCTTCGCTGAAAGGCGGCCGCGGGTGCGCAGGAAGATGCGCTCCTGCAGCGCGCGACCCCGCACTGCACTTCCCCCTCGAGCCCGCGGTGTTCGAGCGCACGTCACAAGCCCGGGTCAGCCGCCCCAAGCCCAGGCTTGGGTCCACCTGGGAAGGCGGTCCGAGGGCCCAGGAGGTGTGGGTAACCGTAAACGAAATCCACTGCAGCCCCGGGTTTCCAGGGCTTTCTGGCTGTGCGACCCTGACCACGCTCTCAGGCCTCTCTCGGTCGCTAGGGGGCAGTACTACGTCCTCCTCGCGAGGCTCGCCTTCCTCCCACACCAGGCTGGTTGCCAAGGAAGATTGAAATTCTGCTGAAGGAGAAAGGCAGTCTTTTTCTTTCAGTATCTGAAATAACCCAGTTGCAGATGTGACTGAGGAAGAGATCATGCTCCTCTCGAATTATGAAGAAGACCCTGGATATTGCTGGGAGGCATCCGAGGGGCCTCCCGGCCTCAGCACTCAGTCACCTGCCCCATCTCCCTTAAGAGAAATACGTCTAAATTCCATGTACCTGCCGCTGCCGCTGCAGAAAGGATAGGCCACAGGGAAGCTCAAGAGGAACACTTTATCCCCAGCCTGTGCAAGCAGAAAGATCCTTTCTCATGGCCAGGCCCGAAATTAGCCCCCTGTCCCCACTGCACACAGCGAATTCAGTTATACACTATGACTGGATTAGGCAGGGTAGGGGTGACCTTAGGTAAGTCAAACATCGTCTCTGAGGTTCAGCATTTCCCTCTGAAGAATGGGAATAAACAGCCGATGATCGACTTCACTCATAGAGCGTCTGAATGGTAGGATACAAATACAGGCAAAAGTCTCTCTTTAGGGCAGATGATGCGGAAGAGTGGCGTCCTTAGAGAGTTGGGGCCTAGCCCTCCAACCCACCTCCTTTCAACTAAATCTCATTAAAATGTGGTTTCTTAGTAGATGGCTACATTTTGAGTCTCGAGTTCAGTTATCTTTTACAGGGTACGTTAATTATTCTTTTTAGAGATGTAGCTAACCCTATCATGTATTAAACAAATAACTTTTAGAAAAAGGTGTACATAGCATTTATTAACATCGCTTAGAAATAAATCATATCTCTCAATAAATTAGCACGAAGATTCCTGGACAGAGTTCTTCCAACAACGTTCTGCCAAAGGTGCTGGGGGGAATCATAGGCTATTGCATATTTTTAGAAAATCAGGATAAATTATATAAATTATATATTTAAAAAGAGAATCTATTTCATTACCTTGACAGCACAATAAATAGATAAATAACAAACCGTTGATTGCCATGAGAAAAACGTGATTTTTAAATTACATTTACATTATAGATATGTACATGTACAGTATGCACAGAGACATAATCGGATCCTCAGTCGAGTCTGGGATTCCTCAGGACACAAACTCAAAGGGCGGTTCGTTTTCTATGTTGTTGAAGGAAGATTTGCTGTTGAGTTTTCTAGGGTCCTCTGGGGTCCACACTTTGGCTGTTCGGATAATATTTTGTTCCTTGAGTTGTTTTTCATCAGTCCATGACAGAGAGTGTCCCGCGAGGGGAGGGAGGCCGTAATCCGGGTCGCTCGGGGAGGGGGACCCTAAGGGGATGAGAAGAGAAAACAGAGGGTGAATATCCCACCCTGTTCCCAGCAGAGCCCTGCAGTGCTGTAGGGTCCACTCCCTGGTGCCTCGACAGAACAGGAGGTTACATTAGAACGACCCTTTTCCTGCACTCCTCAAGCCCCCAGCGCTCTTTCCCCAGAATCCCAGGAGCTACATGTCCATCCGGGTCGTGCGCCCTCTGAGCTGAGGTTAAAGTGGCGGAAAAAAACCTGAGAAACGCCAATTCGCGCTCAAGGTCGCTGGTGCCCACGGACCACCTGTCCATCCATCAGTCAGCCTGTTCACCCAGCCCCGTCTCCCTGAGCTGGAATGTGCACACACTTACGGGTGCCCCGATGGCAGATGATGACCTTCTGGGCCTGGCTCCCCGGGCTGTCCCCGCCCAGACGTCCGCCACCACAGGACCCCCGGCCGCCCCCCGCGCCGCCGCCGCGCAGTGGCAAGTCGGCCTGCACCAACTCGCTGAGGAAGTTGATGTAGCCGATGGCCAGGCGCAGCGTATCCACCTTGGAAAGGCGCTTTTCGTAGGGCAGCGTGGGGATGTGAGAGCGCAGCCCCTCGAAGGCGTCGTTGATGGACTGCATGCGCCGCCGTTCGCGCACGTTAGCCGCCTGTCGCAGCTGCTGCAGCTCCGCCTCCGAGCGCACCCGCCGCCTCCGCCGCGCCGCAGCCGCCGCCGCCCCGCTCAAGCCCCGCAGCTGGGCCCCCGTGGACAGCACCGCAACCCCAGCGCGTGGATAGGCCAGGCACGGGGGCGGCGAGCCGGGCGAGTAGGGGAAGCCGCCGGGGGGCGCCCCCGCTTCGCAGCAGTAGCCACCGCCACCTCCGTCTGGCTCGCCCGGGTCCCCCGAGGGCGGCGGGGCGAGTGCAAGCGGGGCGGCCGAGGGCGCGGACTGCAGCAGCAGGCACGCCCCGTCGCGGTAGCAGTACTCGTGCAGCTGGTGGCTGAGGAACTCCACCTCCGCCTGCTCGTCAGCCAGCAGCTCATCGCCATCCTCTAGAGGGTCCCGAGAGGACTGGTCGGTGAAGAAGTCCTCCTCGTCAAAGTAAGGAGACGGGAAGGCGTCAAGGCCCCCGGGGAAGTGCTCTAGCAGCACTGCGTCCATGCTCTGAGCCGCCGTGGGCTCGAAGGAGGGACTGGTAGCCTGAGGTGGTTCTCTGGAAGTTTGACGTTGCAGTTTTTGCTTCTCTGGCAGCCCCCTCTCTCCCTGTTTCCGGGGTCCTAGAGCTGGAGGCACTGGGGACCGCCCGCTGGCTCCCGGCCCCCGGCCTCCCTGGAGTGCCCAAGTCCACTGCGCTCTGGCGGCGCCCGCGCTATGCTGGGGAGGGCTGTGGCCGACTTGCTGCAGCTGAAGGCCGGCACGCGAGGATTCTTATAACTACATCCACAGGCGCGTGCCAGGGACCCGCGGCGGCAGCCAATCACCGAGCCGGTGGGGAGGGGCAGGGGGCCCGGCGGCGGGCGAGGGGGCTGAGAGGCTTTCATTGGGTTGGGAGCTCCGGGGACGGCGAGGAGGCGGGGTCTACACCGCAAGGGGCCACTACTGCTCCACCCCGCGGGTTCCTCCTGCGAGTGCCTGCGGGGCGCACAGCTCCAAGGGCACCTGCAGCCTGCGGCGCCCGCCGCCTGCTTGCGTGCTCTGCTCAGACTGTCCCCCACCCCCGGGCTAGGGTAGTAGTGCACAGCCTCCTCACACAGCTACAAAAGGTCCCAGGGGTGCCCTCTGACGGCCGAGATGGTGGGAGCTGCCTCCTTCTCCGGGGTTGGCTCAGAAAATACCTGCAGCCGGGGAGGTCCGGGTTGGTGCATTTCGCCATCCCCATACAACTGGGCGCGCTGGCCTACGGCTGGCCTGGGTTCCCTTTCATCCTCGCAACTTCGAAGAACTCTTGTAAAAAGTTTGGCACAGTCAGTGTACGCCAGTGGGGTTCGAAGGCGACGCAGTCCAGCCTCCGTAGGCGTTCCATACGCTGCGCGAAGTCTATGGGCGCGAGCCTTCAGGCTGCCGGCTCTGGAGCCTGACTCTGGTGCGGGTGTCCGTCCCAGGGACGCCGGCTCCGGTTCGGCCTCGCCTCCTCTGCCTTATGCGGCCTAGAAAATTAAAGGCAACACTGGAGAGGCTGTCTCGCGGGCAGCTCTGTTGGGCATGTTTCCTAGGAGAGCAGATCGAAACCCTAGGGGTTCGAATCAATAAAACCTGGTAAAGGAGTCAATTGAACTGTCTGCTATGGAGCAGTCCCGAGGAAGGGTGAGACGTTAGAGGACAGAGTGGGACTGTTTTCAAACTTGAGTCTCTTACCTTTCTGACTGATAACCAAGACCATCCTTGAATTTTTTATTCTTTTTCGAACTTAAGCCCCCACTCACACACACCCAACGTATGCGCTGTGCCCACACTTTATAACAGACTGCGATGTAACACGAATTCCTCAGTTTAAAACTAACAAACACTTTCAAGGTCAGGCAATTCCTGTTAAAAACCGAGTTCCAGCTTCCACACCTGCAGAGTTAAGAAATGCGGCCGATAGCGGGTGTTCTCTGAAACGAGGAGGGAGGCTTGGTCTTCCTGGGTCAGTGGATTTCTTTTTCAGACCCTTCTCCCACCAGAGGCTTCTAGTGGGTGTTCATACTCATTTCAACACCCAAGGCCATGCCTCTTAAGACTTGCTATTTAAACAAGCTTCTTGCCTTGGCTGGTGTGTCTTAGTGGTTTGAGTGCTGGCCTGCTAGCCAGAGGGTCACCAGTTTGATTCCCATTCAGGGCACATGCCTGGGTTGCTGGCCAGGTCCCCTCTTGCAAGAGGCAACCACACATTGATGTTTCCCCCCCTTTCCTCCCTTCCTTTCCCTCTCTCTAAAAATGAATAAATAAAATCTTTAAACAAGCTTCTTGTTTTTAGACATTACACTGTATTTAACTGGATTCTGAGACAAAAAGAAATTTATAAAATTAGAAGATCAGAGATTACTCAACCTGGGGTGGAGCAGAGATGGTTGTCAAGGACCTCAGACAATTTTAAGCCAAAGACTTGCTGTTATGAGTTATGCTGTTATGCTGTTATGTTTCCGCATACTCTATCCTGTGTTAGCTTCTTAGCCCTTCCTAGTGAGGTGATTGTCCTTAAAATGATGCAAATGTAGACAGGTTCCTTGTGCCCCAATGTCAGTGTCCTTCATTTAGACTTATCTTTCTCACCTCAAAAAGAGGGAAAGTGTTGGGGGTTGGGGATCAAGAGCAGGGATCTAACCAACTAGTGGTATACATCCAATTCTCTTTACATTGAAAAGGACTTCCTCCCCTTCCCTCACTTGGTTAGATTAAAACCATGTGGGAACATGCCCTTGGGTCAACCTGACGATTTGGAATGGTAACAAATGACTGGACTTCAACGCTTATCCCAAATAATAGGTAATCATTCAGTGAAGGAAAGACTGGATTCCAGCCTATTAAGCCTCTTTTTAGGATCTATCTCTGATAGACCTAGGTGGCTCTTGAGAAAGTATGTTTGTGTCATGGATATGTTTGGGGGGTCATGGCTTGGGGACATAGGAGTCAGTGACTGTATATATGGGTAACTTTTTACCCAATGTGATTTTAACAGTTTCCAATGAAAATCATCTTACATGTGCTTGATAAGTTTGTGGAAGGGTACAGAAATCTACCTTGGGCACCCAGGTGAGCTAATGCTAAGTTGGCTGCTAGTAGAAAGCCTTACTATCCTATTACGCTAAACAGGGCATGGTTGTTCTAGAGTAGGCTGTCAAAGTCATTTTCACTGGGGACCACATCGGCCTCCCAGTTGCCTTCAAAGGGCTGAAATAATTTTAGGACTGTATAAATGTGACTACTCCTTAACTGTTAAGGAGTTGAAATTACATTCGGCCCTTTGAATTCAACCATAAGGCTGATGTGCCCTGCGCCCCACCATGAAAATGAGTTTGACACCCCTGTCTAGAGCATGCAGCTCCTAGATTATGTGGAAAAGCATGGGGTGGGAAAAAAGAAAAGATATTCACCTGCGCAAGACAACCCTTCCTCACCCTCTCCTTCCCCACCCCAGCCTTTGAGGATTTTTCCCTTTCAGGATTGCTGGCTGTCTGCAGACTGGTTCCACTGGGAAGTGAGAGCTGGGCCTGCAAATGCTGATACTGGGATAGTGGTGTGGGCATTAATGCATGCAAATGCACACACATGCATACACATCCTGTCCCGTGTTCTTTTCTCTAATAAAAAGAAGAAAGACTTCACCATTAATAATGGAAATTTTCTCTGGGCCATTGGGGGTTACAACAGTGTGGACAGAGGCCTTTTGCCTCTTGAAGCAACAACGTGGGTGAGAACATGGCTGGGACAGAACTTTGTCTTGCCAGGTTAGAGATTCAAACTCTCATTCCAGCCCCACCCTCCTCACTGCCCAGATCTACTGAGCAGTTGGGGAACATGGAGAAAGACAAGATCAAAGTTTCCAGATGCTTCATGGAGATCTGGGACACTGCTTCAAGCCTCTCTACCCTCTGTCATCAGGAGAAATGTCCTCTAACCTTAAGAACCCCTGTCTCATTGTAAAATAGCATCATCCCACAGTCAGTGGCAGGGACACTTGGTTCTTTTTAGTGCAAAATTCTGGTGAGGCCTCGACATACTTTCAAGTCTTTTGAAAGGAACTCAGTGCTGGGCCCAGTAGACCCCCACTACACCTGCAAGGCTGCTCAGAAGCTTCTGCCATCTTGGAGGTGCTGTTTCAGGAGACCTTCTGGAAAGTGTTACTGGGCATTAAGGAAGACTTGTTGCACCTCTTTCTTCCTCCCTACCCCCTTCCCTCCCAGGGGTCTCAAGGGTCTGAATCCTTGTTCATTGTTTCTCATTGTATATTTCAAAACTCTCCCCAGCTTCTAGGAACAATGACCAAAGGCTTGGAACCCACATCCTGGCTCCTTCCAAGGATGAATTTTGGGCAGAGCCCACTAATGAAGAATGTAGCATCCAGGTTCTCCATCCTTTGGCTTCCCCTCCCTATGTTCACATAGTGCTTGATGCCACTTAGCTGAGTCTTCCCTGACAGAGGCTAAACTCCATAGATACCAGGTGTTCCCAGAGTATTCCACTCCCCACTTAGTGCTTACAAGCAGGTACTTGTGCATGTGACTTATGGTCTATCTCCCCCCTTGAAAATGGGTTCATATTAATTCCTCCTGACCCAAATTGTCCTCTTCTGTGTCTTTTCCTCCCTTCTTTGCCACCATCTTTCTCCCTTGTTCTGTGAAACCTTTCTTCTCCCCACTTGGGTCCCCTCATCAACCCACCCTTTGTTCCTATAATCTGAGGAAATGGTTCGAAAACTAAAATCACATGTTAATGATGAAAGATCTCTGAAGTTCACGGAGGTTCCGTGACTTCCCTAAGGTCACACAGCAGGTTACTGTCAGTCCCAATCCACCTCAGCTCAGTGCTGGTTCCACTGGCTGCTGAGAGGAGATTCCAACTCTGCTTCCATTCACTCATAAAAGGTATGATTATATTGATGTGCAATGTAGTCATTGTAGATCCCATTGTAAACTGTCCCGGATTATCAAGTACCACCTTTTTGGTCTCCAGCCTCGACTCTCCAGAGTCCTGGCTGCACCTCCTGATGTGCTGTAGAAGGAATCACTGAATGGTGAAATTCCCAGCAGAAGGCAAAGTATGTAAAATTAAATACAGGATTATGGGATTTACACTGGTCCTCAAAGTCATACTATATAGATTATGGATGTTTTATCCACTCAGAAGGTCTACTATGACCACGTGACATTTTGTTCCATCTTGAAAGGGACTGGCATAGAAGATACCAAATTGCTTGACTTAGTGTAAAAGGTCTTCGTTTAACTGCCTCCCCTCCATTCTCCTTATGTATTTGCTTCACCATCAGTTGACTGTTCATACCATCAGATGCTATGATCCCTCTCTGGTTTTCTTTGTTTCCCTCCTACTCTTCATCCCACTAGTCTGAGCTCCTTGGTTTGGTTTGAAGGTCTTATATTTATTCTATCATACAACAGGTAAAAGGAAGAAGACTAACATTAGAAGAGATGGGAATGAGCATTTGAGAGGACTTTTGGACATGTTTATCATTCACCCTCCTAATTCTGCAGGCTGAAGGTCATCTTTCTTATTTAAACCAGTGAATAATGAGATTTGGCCTTAAATCCATGGTTGCATGACCAGTAGGAAAATGGGTCCGACTTAACACCAGGTTTTGGCTTAACACCTTATTTGCATTATATAGCATCTCTCTGCCCCTCCTATGTCTCTACATTTAACATAGCTGATTAAATAGGATTTTCACATGAATTGGTTTATTTGCTACTAATGCAGCATTGTGAGATAAACTAGCAGATATTTTTGTTACGTGCAAGTAATAAGATTCAGAAAGGCTAAGTAACTCTCCTAGAGTGACACAGCCAGCACCATAGAGCCTCGAACAGAAATAAGTGGATTTCTAGCACAAAGGGATAAGGCTGTCAACATCATTTTCCAGGGGTTCCCATTAGACACTCTCCACTCTGAGGCTGTGTGGACTAACGCACAAAACTGGCCTATGTCCCATCTGCGAACCAGGGCAGGAGGCACATGGTTGCCAAGAAACAGGAAATCCAAGTGTTGAACACCCACTGCTCTCCTTCTTGCCTTTACATTTCCAGTTGTTAAATATTAATCTTTTGAGGGAGATACACTGAAATGCTGATATAATTATCCAAATAAGTCGTTTCAGCCAAGGTTATTTGGTGAATAGCAAAGCTTCTGAGCTTTGTCCTTCAGCCTGGTTATTCCGAAAGGTGCTTGACCTTTAGTAATGTAAACACCACAAGTCATTATTATGAGACTTCTTCATCTTGGCCTTCATAGTGAGCAGTGAAATGGAAAAAAAAGTGAGCTTAAGACAAACAGGAAATTTGGGCTTTTTTTCTGTTTCTTTTCAAAGCTATATGTGTTTTCTGGCTTCAAGTCCATCTGTAGGGCCTTATGTCCTTATGTGAATTATGGTACATCCATATAAGAGAATATTCAGCAAGAAAGCCATGACTGGGGTGGCTCAGGTGGTTGGAGTGTTGACCCATAAACCAAAAGGTCGTGGTTGGGTTCCTGGTTAGGATACATGGCTAGGTTTGGTCCTGGTAGGGGTGTGATCAATGTTTCTCTCCCTCTCCCCCTTTCTCTAAAATCAATAAGCATGTCCTTGGGTGAGGATGAAAAAAAGGAGAATGCTTTTGATGTAGTGATGTGAAATTATCTTCAAGATACATCACTAAGTGAAAGAAGAAAGAGTGGCTAGTATACTCTCATTTGCATTTTTGAAAAGAGGACAACGGATATGTGTTAGTGCATTTGTTTGTGGAGGCATCAAATGTTTCTAAATGGTTACACAAGAAACTGAGGAACAAATTGAGTGGCTAATGGATGGAAGTTTTCATTGTGTACTGTTTTGAATCTTTTGATTTTTGAATACAGTAGCTCTCCTTTATCCACAGGAGATATAATTCCAAGACGCCCCCATGGATGCCTGAAACCAGGGACAGTACTGAATCCTATATATACTATGTTTTTTCCTATATTATATGTCTGTGATAAAGTTTACTTGATAAGTTAAGCATAGTAAAACCTTAACAATTACTGATGAAACAGGACAGTTATAATATATACTGTAATAAACATTATATGAATGTGGTTCTCTCTCTTAAAATATCTTATTGTATTAAACTCACCCTTTCCCTTAAAGGTGGCACTTTGTGTTTTCTGTTTGGCATATCAGAATTGCCTGCATCACTACTCTTATGCTTTCGGACCATTATTAAGTAAAATAAGGGTGACTTGAACACGAGCACTGCTGTGCCCCTACGGTCCCTATGGTAACTGAGACAGCTACTAAGTGACCAATGGGTGGGTAATATACAGGGTGGAGACGTTGCACAAAAGGATGATTCACATCCTGGGCAGGAGAAGCAGAGGGGGATGGCACAGATTTATCACATTACTCCAAATAGAACACAATCCAAGCTTATGAATTGTGTATTTGAGCAATTTTCCATTCAATATTGGTAAGTTATGGTTGACCATGGGTAACTGAAACCACAGAAGACAAAAACCACAAATAAGGGAGGGAGGACTACTGTAGGTGAACATACACGCAGAGCATTTTTTAAAAATTAGTGAACTTATTTTAAAAGAAATTTAGAGTTTATGATCTCTTCATGTGAGTCCTGGAGGAGCCCTCCACAGAGCTTGGTCAGTTGCTTGTGTCATCTTCAAAATCAGCATAAACCTCTGGCAGGTGGGCCCAGTGAGGGCTGGTAGTGGTCAGGTCCTGAGGGAGCCCTTTCTGCAATTGTCTAAGTCCTGCATGCCGTGCAGTGGAAGTGGATGGCATTGGATAAGATACTGTTCCATGCACGAAATCAGCATCAAACAAAATGTAGAGGGATTTGACCATAATAAAGAAAATTAAAAATTAAATGCTTATTAAAACTACCACATTGTCTGCATTGCCCACCGTCCCACAGCCTATCAGTGACTACTGTTAACATTTTGGTCTATTTTTCTTCCATGCGTGTTTAGTTTTGTATCTTGCGCTCTTTTCTTTGACTGAATATCTTCACAATTTTCCCATATCTTTACTGACAAGCTTTCATGGTGGTGTGATGTTCGTTATATGACTTCACCATTGGATATGTTTATTTTCACTTGAAAACCACTTAATCCTGGGAACTCCCAGGTCAGGTCAGACTTTCTGCATCTCTTAGAGTGCCTTTGTATTTTTTCTGTGGTCTGACTATATTCCTTGCTTGGCAGGCCATGATTTTGATTCCCTCAGAGTCTTTTCTACCTCATATCAATAATGGTAGCTTTCACTCATATCAGTGGTCCTGAAGATGTTGGTGTATTGCTGTGACATTGTTGTTCCCTTAAAATCCTGTCTAGAGCAAAACCTCATTGTCAGGTGGGTTAACCTGTGCTTGAAGAAGCTGATGCCAGACTGTGCTTGGTTCAAGCAGGGAAGTGCCTTGTATTAGCCAAGGAACATCAGTTATTTGGGAAAGCTGCCTGGGAATGTAGTTTTCATGCCTGTACAACTGCATGTACCCCACCATACCTCAGGTTGCCCACCACATGACCCATCTTAGAGGTTTGAGCATATTTTTGTCATGTGGGAAGTAGCACCCCACTTTCTGCTGCTGTCCCCAGGCATCAGAGAGGCTGGGTAGCACAGAGCTCTTGAGTGTGGGTACTGGAGCCTGAAGGCCTGGAGCCCTAGTGGCTCTACCACCAACCACCTGTTTGGGCAAGTTACCTAATCCATCTGTGCCAGGAGCTGGGCAGCAGTTAGCTTCCTCCTGCCCCTTATTCTGCCATTCTCACTGGCCTTGCAGAGAAGACAGAGGTATTTTCTCACCTGGAAGGAAAAATAATTTGGGCCAGTTATATGATACAATCTGCTTATGCTTCTGAAATCAGTGGATTATATTTATGGTCTTTTTTCCTCTTCATCACAGAGGGAGTTTCCATGCCCAGGAGAATGATTTTCCTGATTAGGACCTATTGGATCATTTTTGTCCATGGACCTCTAATTTTCTGGATCCATGTTTCTTTTCTTTTTAAGATTTTATTTATTTATTTTTAGAGAAAAGGGAAGAGAGGGAGAAAGAGGGGGAGTAAAACATCAATGTGTGGTTGCCTCTAGTGTGTCCCCTACTGGGGACCTGACCTGCAACCTAGGCATGTGCCCAGACTGGAAATCAAACCAGTAATACTTTGGTTCGCAGGCCTGTGCTCAATCCACTGAGCTACACCAGCCAGAGCTGGATCCATATTTCTTAAATCAAGGCTCCAGAAGTTAATGATACATTTTTTTTCCAATTTTGTGACCTTTTTTACAAGGTAATCTTGAAAAACTATGACAACAAAGTATGAGTATATTCTGGCACATCTGGATGGCTACCTTATAAACAGGCCCCATCTTTGAGCTTGGAGACTGAATCTGAGTTTATATCTATGTTAAAGATTGTGGTGGTGCCAAACAAGCTGTTTTAACTGAGTTGTACTAAAGAAAATACACAGATATTGTGCTTGTGCCAAGAAAAGGCCAAATAACCACAAAACAAGCTAGAAAATCAAGGCCATAGTTGTAGTTTAATTAACCTGGGGGAGAAATGATTGTTATATGCCACACAGTGAGTAGACCGAGGAGAGGGACCAATATCATGTCAGCTCTGCAACTGGTAAATGTCAGTGCCACAGTCATATCATCTCTCACACTCAATTAAGGTTAATTTGAATTTCACTGATTTATAGATTTAAAATATTTTATCTTTATTTTTTGTTTCTGTAGTTATTTAAGAACAACATACATAAAGAATTTATACCAACCTTATATTTGTGAATATTTAAGCAATTTTATATTAATAATTATTTAAACTGAGATGGAGAGCCCATAAAAGCTTTCATTGGTTATTGTTTTGATTTCCTATGAAAAGGGTAAAAATTTTATGTGTAAGTATATGTATGCATATATGTATATTTTAAATAATGTACCCACCTATAAATACAGGCATACATTAAAAGTCAAGTTTGAGAAACACTTCCAGATGATTATCAAAATATCTATGTTTGGCTTCAGGTGAGGTGATTAGAAGGCAGAGAGGAAAAGGGACAGGGAAGCAAAAGAAAAAAGAAATGAAGTAAAATGAGGGGGGAAAAATCAAGAGAAAGATTTGAAAGTGAGAAAGAAGAAAATTTTGAAATGTGAAGAGTGGAGAATAGAAAACATGGACATTTGACTCACAGAAGTCTGAATTCAAATTCAAACATCTGCCTCCACTCCCCTTCCCCATCCAGGCCATGCTGTGGCCTCATGATGACCACATATATGCCCCACCAAGACCCATGTCCTCAAAGAATTCCCAGTGCTCCAAATTATCCTTTTTGCCCTCTTTAAAAGCCAGTTGCTTCAGGGTCATTGGTCTCAGCGAGAGGTCATAAAGGAAAACATCTGCTCTACTAAGGTGTGAGCAACACATAGCAACCAAATCATTCTCTCTTTGGCATTTTATTAGTGCCCTTGAAAGGTACTGCCATAAACCACAGGAATGAATTTTTTAAAAGTGGCATTTGTGGCCTTATTGCAGTCTTTTGAAAGCATTTTGAGCATAATTGGAGATTTCCTTATGCCCCTTGAATCACCTTTATTGGGCCATTGCCAGCCTTGAAAGCCTGTTTTCCTACATTGACCTCATGATGGAAGAAATATCAGTAACTTAAGATATGCAGATGACACCATCTTACTGGCAGAAAGTAGTAAATATGTGAAACAACTTCTGATGAAATCAAAGGAAGAAAGTGTCAAAGAACTGCATCTGAACATCATGAAGACATAAATTATTGCTACAGAAGAAATACACAACTTTAACATAGACAAGGATGGCAATGAAATTGTTGAAGATTTTGCTTACCTTGTTTCAGTCCTCAATTCAAATGAAGACTGAAGCCAAGAAATCAAGAGAAGGCTGAGACTCAGAAGGGCAGCAATGGGAGAATTAGGAGAGGTCACTCAGAGCAAAGGTGTGTCATTAGAGACAAGGCGAAGATCATCCACACCCTTGAATTCCCAATTACTATGTACAATTGTGAAAACTGGGCAGGGAAGAAGGCTGACAGGAAAAAAATGATTCATTTGAAATATGGTACTGGAGGAGAGCTCAATGGATACCCTGAACTGCCAGAAAGACAAACAAGTGAGTCCTAGAGCAAGTTAAGCCTGAAACATCACTGGAGGCAAAAACGACAAAATTGAAGCTGTTCCACTTCAGGCACATCATGGAAGGCAGAGTTCTTTGAAAAAGACAATAATGCTGGGAAACAGAAAGGCAGCAGGACAGAAGAAAGACCAAGTATGAGATGAACTGACTGCATAAAACAAGCTGCAGGCATGTGTCCACAGGAGCTGAGTGGGGCTGTTGAGGACAGGACACTGTGGACATCACCCACTCACAGAGTGGCCAGGAGTCAGAGCTGACTCGGGGGTGGGTAACTCATACACACCTCCTGGTGGAACATCTTATTTTCTCACATGCTCCTGATCCTTGTATCTTTTTTTCTTCCTGGAAGCCTGGAACTACCAGGCCTGAGTACAGACCCAATGTGAAAAGCCAAGATGGAGCCAGGAATATGTGCAGAGACTCCCGAGAATGTTAAGGGATATACCAGGTAGAGCCAAGGCTGCAAACACATCATCCCTTTTATGACATTTCCCTATTCTGATTAAAATGATGTGAGGGATTTATGTTGTAATTGGCCTTAGGAATCCCCCATACTTAAGGGACACTTTAGTGACTGCATAGGTTTGAGCAGAGCAGAAGGGAAGGTGCAGAAGGATCCGACTATGCTTTCTGGGTGCTTTACAAATAAGAATTAACCTGTGGTTTATTTTGCACTTCCTTGATGATTATTGATGTTGAGCATCTTTTCATATGCCTGCTGGCCACCTGTATGTCCTCTTTAGAAAATGTCTGTTCAAGTCCTCTGCCCATTTTTTAATCATCTTGTTTTTGTTTTTTGACATTAAGTTCTGGAAGTTTTTTATACATTTTGGATATTAACCTCTTATCAATTATATGATTTGAAAATAACTTCTCCCATTAAGTAGATTGCCTTTTCATTTTGTTGTTGGTTTTCTTTGCAAAAACTTTTTAGTTTCATACAACCCCATTAATTTATTTTTTATTTTGTTGCTCTTGCCTGAGATTGGTCCAAAAAACTATTGCTAAGACTGATGTCAAAGAGCTTACTGTTTATGTTTTCTTCTAGTTTTCTGGTTTCAGGTCTTACATTCAAGTCTAGCTATTATCAAAAGGACAAAAATAACAAATATTAATGAGAATATGAAGAAAAGGGAACTCTCATATACTATTGATGGGGATGCAAAATGGTGTGGCCGATATGGAAAATAGTATGGAGGTTTCTTTAAAAATTAAAAGTAGAATTTCCCTATGATCCAGAAATTCCACTTCTGGGATTTATCTTAAGAAAACAAAACATTAATTTGAAGATATATATGCACCCCTATGTTAATTGCAGTGTTATTTATAATAGCCAAGAATGATAGCAATTTAATTGTCCATTGATAGATGAATGGATTAAGAAGATGCAAAGGAATATTACTCAGCCATAAAAAAAGAAGGAAATCTTGCCATTTGCAACAAGGTGGGTAGACCTAAGGAATATTATGTTAAGTGAAATGTCAGAAAAAGAAAGACGAGTACCATATAACTTCACTTATATGTGGAATGTAAAAAACAAAACAGAAACAGACTCCTAGATACAGGAAACAAACTGGTGGTTACCAGAGAAGGGAGGGCTTGGGGTGTGAAAGAGGTGAAGGGATATAAGAGGTACAAACTTCTAGTTATAAAATAAATAAGTCATGGGGGTGTAATGTACAGCATAGGGCATGTAGCCAATAACATTTAAATAAGTTTGTATGGTGATAGGTGGTAATGAGACTTATTGTAGGGATCCTTTTGTGTATAAAAATATCAAATCACTATGATATGCACCCAAAACTCTTAAGATATTGTATGTCAATTATACATTAATTTTTTTTAACTGAAGGAAAAAAAGAATTAACCTGAAAAGCTTCTACCATAGGTAGGCACCCATGTTGTGGCTGCTCTTAGGACAAGCCACATGGAATTCACAGACAAATGGTAATGGAGAGTAGAGAGTGAAATAAACATGAAATGAACAAATAGAATGATTACTATGGTATTTCAAGAAATAAAAAAAAACTTCATGAGGGATGAGGTAAAGAGAAATGATTACAATGGAAATGTAGGAAGGGTCTAGATTAAGAAAGACCTTATAAACTGTGTTAAGGAGTTTGGCATAATATAGATGGGATATTTCCAGAATGGAAAAGAGCCACTGGGATATGAGAAGAAAATATGAGAGCTATCATCTACTCTTGATCTCATTCTTTAAAAATTTGTATGTCTTGTACATTTTTATAATGTATACAATTGATTAGTACAGTAGCACTACCATAGCACATGCTTATAATTTATAAATGATCAATCATGAAATGGAGAGTCATTGAAGGGTTTTAGTCACAGGATAGCATGATCAAGTTTGCCATTCAGGAAGGCTACTGCGGCAGCAGTGTGGGGAGTGGATTGGGGCAAAGCAAACTTACAGGCAGGGAGACCAGTCAGAAGGCTGCAGCAGGAGAACAGCTGAGAGATCATAAAGGCCTGAACTGGGTGGTGACTGGGCAGATTGGAGAGAAATTTCGGAGAGAGAATTGCTAGGACTTGATGACATACTAGACATGAGGCTTGGAGAAGAGAGGAAACGTATGGTATCAAGGATTCTGCTCTTGGTGTCAGGATGAATGGTGGACCTATTTACTGCAGGTTTAGGCACGATAAGTCTTGGAAACTGACCTTAAATTTGGAGACATGGGAGTTAAAGGTGAAAATGACTGAAGAGAATTTCAGTGTGAGAGTGTGGGCCGGAATGCAGTGTGCTGAAGACTGAATAAAAGGAAATAGAAACACCTATTTTGGTCAGCTTCCTTACTTGTGATGATAGAGCAGGTAGAGCAGGGGTGATTCTGTCTTTTTTACTTTTTTTTAAAGATGGGAATGGCTTTCTTTCACCTTGTCAGGAATCTATTCTCTCCCTTTCATTCTCCTTTCAAACTATTTTTTAGACAAATACCCACCTTCTTCATTCTATTCACCATTGTTCCCCCAACCTTCCCTGTTACTTTAAGAAAATCACTCAGTCAAAATCTAATTCTAGTAATAGATGACACATATAAAAGTAATGATGATGATATACCTGCAAGGAAATTTTCCAGGTAATATTAGATAAGGTAACAAGGCAGACAGCCTCTGAAACCTTTGGGAGTACTTAGGTGTATCTTCTAGACACATGTAAAATTTCTGTCTGCCTCCACCTCTTTTAGGTTGGCCCTGAGTATCACTGAACACCACTTTTTAAAAAATTGTCTTATTGTCATTCAATGCTTTGTTGTGCTTTTTTCTTTTTCAGTGTTTTGGAAGGCTTCTGAGGGCCAACCTGGGAAGTAAACTCCAATAACAATCTCCACCCCCCCCCCCATTCCCAAGGGAAAAAGCATTTTGAGGTTTTACTTTATATAAGTAAACTGGCAAGGCTTGCCAGGCCTTTGAGGGCATAGGGGCCCACGAAGTGACCCACTGGGGGTATGGTGCCTTCCTTCATTTCTTCTGGGCAGGGAGTGACTCCCACCAGTGAGGAGAGGGCCAGTGCTTTAACCAAGAACATTTGTTAAACTTGCACACAGGCTCAGGCCAGTCTTTGTACAGGAAGATTGACAAGGAGAGAATGGACCTAGGGAGGAAAGTTCAAGTTAAATCCAGGAAAACCCCTGGGAGCCTAAGCAGGCCAACGCGTGGGCAAAATGCCACTCCCCTCCCCCCAAAAGGCGCTGCCCTCCATCAGGAAGTTCTAGCCTCCTGTGACCTCCTTGTGCCCTCACCCTTGAAACTGGGTCGCGCTGTGTAGAGGCCCAGAGCCTCTCCGGGCTTCCTTCTCCATCAAATGAAGCCCATAAACAACATACTGCAGCCCCACCATCACCACCGCTGCCCCCCCCCCCGCCCGCTACTTTCTCTGCCACCCACCATAGAACCTGGGACTGCACCCCAGGCTGGCTGCCCTCCAAGCAGAGCAGAAAGCGAAACCGTAGGAGCGGCAGCGGCGGCGGGCAAACCCCTCCTCTGTCCGCTCCCCAGACCCGGCGGCTCCGCCCCTCCTCCCCTCGCAGTCCCGGGGCGAATGTATAGTTGACACCTGCAGCACGGGCGGCCGCCGGGCTTTCCCGACACAAGGCGCTGGTACCTGAGCCCTTGACTGGTAATGCACCATAAACAGCTCTTTTCAGGCCCTTTCAGATCTGGAGCGCAGAGGTCACCGTGTCTACAAACCCCTCTGTGTCCACCACGTCTCCCGGCCCCGGGTGCCCGGGCCTCCAGCCGAGGAGCACGCCGGTCCGTGGGAATCCTAACACTTGTGCTCCGGAGGGACCGGCAGGGCGGGGTAGGGGGGAGTGAGACCACCCGGCCCTCCCCTACCCCCGCCGCCTGCGCGCGCCCCCGCCAGCTCACAGAGAGCGGAGAGTGGAACGAATGGGTGCTGGCGTCCTCAGATGCTCGCGGAAATCAAATGATAAGGCGGGAGGGACCCCTACCTCGTCCTCATAGCCGACGCCCACTCGGCTCCCGAAAGTAGAATGCTGGCACCGGCAGGGACAGCGCCGCGCCCCCCTCCTCTACCCCGCAGGCTTGGGCTGCTCAGAACCGAAGGCCCCGCTTGCTGAAGCGCCATCCCGTTTCCAGGGAGGCTCCAACTCAGCGCTCAATGCCGGAGAGACGATAGGTTTGGGGAGGGGAGCTGTACCTGTGGCGCAGGTGGCCCAGTGAATGAGACCGAGCCGGTGCTATCAGCAGATGGACGTGCTCTGGGTCAAAGCGGGCGCCAGCGTTGCTGCCACGAAGGGATTGTCACTGGCCATCTCCAAGGCCCACGTGTGGCCGCGAGCTCAGCGCACGCGGTCCTAAAACAGAGAGGCTGATAAAGAGAAAAGGTGTCCTCAGTGTTTCCCCTAAACATCGTCCAACGTGTCCCTGAAATAGAGGAATGGCAGCATGTCTTGTAAGGGACAGAACATCCACAACCCAGGCAGTTACGGCCACTGTCTTTTGCCAGCCACGCTTCCATCTGCCCGGCTAGTCTGGCAATGGAGAAAGAGAGAGGAAAAGGGGACGCAGCATCCCAGAGCTGGCCGTGCCCCGGGACAGCGGGCGCCGCTGGCCGAGGTCGCCCAAACCCCGCGGAGGAGCCGCCGGCACGTTGGACACCCGGCAGGAGGGCCGGCGGATGGCGGCGCTGGAGGAAACCGGGGCCCGAGGCCAGTGCTGTGGCGCCTCTGGCTCCCTCCCGGGGCCGCAGGGAACCGAGGTTACCTGGGGAGCGGGGCTTTGTCGGCCACGCTGGCTCTCCGCGGTCCCAGAACTAATTAAACGCCTCTTTTGGCGAAGGGAAGCCTAGCGTTCGCCGGGGGTGGGGCGTGTGGGGGCGGCATGTGGGCACCGAATAATCAACCCCATTCTTGCGCGTCTACAAAACCCGCCGCGCAGCGAGAAGTGAACAGCGGCCTCCTGAATGGCGGTTTCAAAAGGCGACACCTGCAAGCTCGGCCGGTTGTGAATTGAATGGAGTCAAATGCGGCGCCCGCTCGTACCTGAGCCGCGAGCTATTAGTGTCAGGCGCGCCCGGTCGCCCGGGCGGGGAAGCGCGCGGCCGGGCCTCCCGAGCTGAATGCGACAAGCTGCGGCGCGGCCGCTCCATGGGAATGTCGCCACTTGTGCTGCTTGCTGTCGGGAGGGGGTGCGCTGCCCTTTCAGAGACAGACACAATTAGGCAAAATGCTCAATGAACATTATAAATGATGTGCGATCGCTCTGCAGATTGCCTGGCAAATCAAATTATATGGTCGCTCGCGGGCGATTTCCATGTGCTTTTAAAACTTAAACAGGTATTCGCTGATTTAAAAAAAGGGAGGGGTGCAACTCAGGGATTCCGGAAAATACAACTGAAAGACTCAGTGTTGAATATTCACACGTCCCCTTTGTTAGAGATTGACTTCACAATGGGCTTAGGGAGGGGTGCGTTTGGACGAGACACATTTTTTACTGTCTTACATACTGCAGTGGAAGGCACCAGAAGTTTGCATTTATTACAATTCACAATTACAGTGGGACCCTTTTTTCTTTTAAGCCTAAAATTCTTCTCATAATGAATGACTTCAGAGCTACTGTCATTCTAATCAGATGGAACGAACAAACATTCTAATCAGATGGAAGCTGGCCCGGGTGGGTTTGGGGAGGGGTTGGGGAGAGACCCGCGCTTCTCCCTGGCACTAATGCTAACCTTGGAGGGAGCCGGCTGGGGGGAAGCCAGTGCTGCGTGCCGCGCACAGTCCAGGCTCTGGGACCCGGGCACCGCCGGACGGCTCCCTGGCTGCCCATCGGCCTCCCCGCCGCCCGCCGCGCTCTGGAACGAGCAGCGCCCTGACTGAGCGAGAGGAAGCAGCGCCCAGAGCAGTGGGCCCAGGGCAGCGCCGGCAGCCGCATCCACTCCGGCATCCCTCCTTTGCCCCAGGTTGGCGCTGCGCTCCGCGGCTGGCGACTCCAGGAGAAGGGGCAGCTGGAGTCGCCCAGATTGCGCGGAACCCTGCCGAGGCCAGGAGCCGCGCCGCAGGCAAGGGGCTGTCACCCAGGAAGAGCAGAGTCGATTTTAGCTTCTAAAAAAGGAAGCAAGGAAGCGGCAGCAATCCGCTGCCTCACGCCCCTGCCGACCTCCATCTCATTTTCGATTTCCTACTCTTTTGGTTTTCAGATAATTGGGCCGAAGGGAAGGGGTACAGAATTGTGGATCCTAGAGACAGCTGGCAAATATAAGTACTGCATCTTGCTGAGGAAAGACCAGCAGACAGGAAGGCTGGAAATTGGGGTTTGGGGTTCGCCTTTGTCACTGACTCACAGTTTTATCTTGGGCAAGCAGCTTAACCTCTTGGTCTCAATTTCCTCATCCATTTCCTCCCCTAATTCTTATTACTGTAATTGGGAACGGAAATGTTTTTGATAGATTGATATCATTTGTCTGCTAGCCGTTAAATCAAGAGCTATACACAGAACCCAGGGATTAAAAAGCTCTTAAAGGACAAGAGCTGGAAAACCTGAGGCTTGAGCACTTGAATACCTGACCCGCCTCGTCCTGGCACAGGAGTCTCTGTTTGTTGGGACAGGAGGGAGGAATGCTCTTCCTAACAGCTTCCTCGTGCAAAGAGCCCCTGGGAATGACAAGAGCAGAACTCAACCAACATACAGCCCGTCTGGCACTGTGTGTGTGTGTGTGTGTGTGTGTGTGTGTGTGTGTGTGCGTGCGCGCGCGCGCGGGCGCGCGCGTTTGTATAAGAGAGCATATCGGCAATAAATTGATCATTTTTATCCCTCGGTGTCAAAAACTCTTCTTGCTGGTACCAGAGACCACGCCATGCAAAGCAACTTATGAATACATTTTAAGAATTAGGAAGGTGCGTTTCATCAACACAGAACATTTCTTTATTGCAGTTACAGGCGTGAAAGTTCGGAGGGGTAAGGTTCCAGGACCCTAGACAAGCCAGGTGCGCTGGCCTTGGTGCTGAAGGTAAAGGCCTCGTCTCTGGAGGCAACTTCCCTCAGATCAATGGCCATTATCAGAGGCTGCTAAAAGAAATGCGATCACATCCTCTTAATACCTCCCACCCAGAGTGTGTGTTTATTTCGTGTGTGTGTGTGTGTGTGTGTGTGTGTGTGTGTGTGTGTGTGAAATGGGAATAACATGTGAAAGCCACCAACACAGTACCTGGAACAGAAAGAGTCGCTCAAGAGCTCTGACCAGTGTAGCTCAGTCGGTGTGGCCTCATCCCCTAAAAAGAAAGGCCGCCAGTTGGATTCCCGGTCAGTTGGGCTCAGTCCCAGGTCAGGGCTCGTGGGAGAGGCAACCGGCTGATGTTTCTCTCTCACATTGATGTTTCTCTCCCTCTCTTTCTCCCTTTCTTCCCCTCTCTCTATAATAAATCAATAAAATAATTTTTAAAGTTTCTCAATAAATTTTAGTTAATTGGATGAATATTTGGGTGTCTTTCTCTCACTCTCCACCATAACTTACTTACTGAAGTCAATATGGGCAAATTTTACTAATTGTCTTATAATGTCTTAAAGGTACTCAAATTCTTCCCGGATTTCTTCCCACCATTTGGTTTAAACATTATTTTGGAAAAGTTTGGACAGAGCAAGATTTATCAGAGCCAAGAGCTATTTACCCAAAACTCTGCTTCTTAATGTGTTTAGCATCTGTACTATTTCAGGACAGGGTGATTCTATCTCAGGGAAAAAGATAAGAACTGGGACAGAGGGATCTTGAAAAGGTACATCTGCTCTCAACGAATCAATTCTGAGGCCTCTGAGGAGACTCTGTTGGCACTTGGTTAAACATATAATTAGGCTTTCATGCCTGTCATTTGTGAGGAACATTTCCCTTGGGTTAAAACTCAGTCTGAAGATCAAGGACCACTATTTCTGTCCACTTCTCTGTAATACTATCATAACTAAAACTCATTTCCACAACCTGCTCATTAAAAATAGGTATCAATAGCATGTGTAAATCTGTACACTTACCAAGATAAGAAAATAAGTAAATAAGGATATTTGGGTTAAACATAACAAAATAAGATGTAACTAATTAAGTTCTGTGCACTTGCTGGAGATGCTCTGAAAGTCTTTGCTCGAACTCCCAGCAGGCAACTCAAAGGGCAAACACAATACATGTCATGATTCAGAGTACAAAATATAAGGGAACTGATTTCTCACAGAAAAACAACTGTGTATGCACTGAACATGGAAAGAAATTTCTTCCACATTTCCTCATAAAATAATGTCTTGCAGTGTGACCTTAACAATGTCCCCAAAGCAAATAGATTTAAATCATGTAAGCTGGTTCATATTTGTGTCACTAAGTGTAGCTTTACAATGTCCTCTGAGTAAGAGTAAAACTGCTGAGAAAGGACCTGGCAAATGTCACATTACCCCCACTCTTGATGGGATGTTGGACTCTATGTGTTGAAGAGAAACCATCCCAGGAGCCCTTATACTCTAGTTATTGCAGCTTCTGAAAGATTTGCAGGAATATTCTGGGTACCCAAACTGTTATCTAAGGTAAGAAAAGAGGCATTACCCTGTGCTGACACCATTAAAGCCACCTCTGGGTCAGTGCTCCAGCTTTAATGCCTATGAAAATATCTGTTAAAACTTCACATCCGTAGGCCCCATGGATTTCACCAGCTAGTTTAGTGTGTGCGTGTGTGTGTGTGTGTGTGTAACATATCCTATCATGCAATACACCCAGACCTGCTGAATATATATTTATAAGTTTGTTACAAGTATATGCACTGACATCTATATACTTACAAGCACCCCAGGTATGCAATGAGATCACCAAAACTGTTTGCTTTTCCTTTTGGATAGAGCAGCTGTGTGGGACTGTGTCATTGAGGCCTGACCCATAGAGTGTAGGCAAAAGTGACATATGTCGCTTCCAGCATTGGTTCCTAAAAGCACTCGTTGGCTTTTTCTCCTCCTGTTATCTGCTAGAGGATCCAGCAGAGGACTCTCAGGCCCTGGATGATGGCAGAGGCAGTAGGTAAAAAGAACAGTATTTGTCTTTGGGAGAAAAACTTAGGGATGATGTTTTCCCCCACTTTTCTGATTTTCTCCCAGTGTTCTCTTAGGCTCATAAATATGTATTATAAGGGAAAATCAAAAATAAGAACACTTCAAATATAAGAAATTTGTTTTTAGGGGAATAGTTAAGAATAAAAATTTTAAACTTTCTTTTAGAAAGTATGAACTATAGCACACAGACAGAAAAATGTGTCAATACACAACGCAGAGATTTGCCACAACATAGGCGCCACCACTGTGAAGAATGGAGCATGGCCAGGGCCCAGCAGTCCCTCTCACACCCCCCTTCCTTTTCCTGCCCCCAGGAGTAATGACTCTTAAACTTCTGTGGTAATGCTTCCCTTCCTTTTCTTTAGAATGTTGTCTACTAAGTCTGAATCCTTAAATCCTGTGATTTCATTTGCTTTTGGAATATTATGCAAATACAATCATAGAACATTCCTTTGTGTCTGCTTTCTTTTATTCAACACTATAAATATGAGACATATCCACGCCATTGCGTGGGGCAACATGCATTCATTACATTGTATAAACATACCACTTTAAAACTTTCTTCCATAGATGTTCCCCATTTGGGCTGTTAGGAATAATGCTACATTGAGCAGTCTTGTATGGGTCTCTTCGTGTACCTGTGAAGACATTTCTTTGAGTATAAGCCTAGAAGTGGAATTTCTGGGTCATAAGATATTCATGTCTTTAACCTCAGTGGATAATACCAAACTTTCTTCCACATTGGTTTTAACAGTTTACACTCCTGGGAGTAGGAGGCATGTACTTTAATCCTTTTTGGAGTGGAAGTCTCTGGTTCATGAAAAGAGATTCCAGGGAATTTGTTTTCAGCCCTTCCTTCCCAGGGACAGACTGGGGCAAACTTCTGTATCAGATTATGGGGTCTCCAAGGTTTACAATGAACGTCACCATTGCTGAGCAGATCAGACTCCGAGCTGACCTTGAAGTGAATCTACTGATACAGTGAAAAAAGCTGAGCTGAAAGGCACCCAGAAATAATGCTTTGGTGAAAGGAGTTAGATACTGAGGAATAAAGTTCTGAGTCTAAAAGGATCATACAAATGAAATATTTTTTAGTGTTTCTCAATCCAGGGCCTCTATGAAGCCATAGAGGTGGTAATGGGGCTTCACCAAGTATTTTAAAATTTAAATAAAAACTTAGAGAAGTCAAGCATTTACTGAAGATTGGACTGAGAGGGATTGCTAAAGCTTTCTGGCTTTGTTTTTCCTGGAATTCTATGAACTCATTATGAGAGCTCTGGCTACTTCAGGCAAATCACAAGCTCTGATGAATAAAAATAAGGAAATTGGCTAAAAAAAATTAACACGTGCATAATCTCCTAAGCCTTGGGGCCATGGGTCTATGGTGACTAAGAGGCTGGGAAGCACAGAAGGGTTTATGAGGCAGAGTATGGGTGCTCCGGACAACTCCTGAACATCCCCACAACCTCTGGCTCCACTCACTCCTTGGTCTTGCTGCCTTCCAAGCACAGGCTGTCATGGAAGGTTTCATGTGTGATGTTGACTTGTACCCATGTTTGCAGGACATAGGGACTTAGCCTGTTCCATCAGGGTACATGAGACATCATGTGTGCCACCTCTGTGAGAGATACGTCTTGAGAGGCAGAATAATGTCACCAGATAATGAGCAGAAAGACCCTGTATTCATTTCCTCTGGCTGCCCACATAGCAAATGACCACAAACTTGATGCTTAAAATAATACCAACTTATTGTCTCACAGTCTGCAGATTCAAAAACAGGCACGGGCCCCCTTGGACTAAAATCAAGGTGTCAGCAGGGCTCCTTCCTTTCTGGAGACTCTAGGGAGAATCTGCTTCCTTGCTTTTCTATCTTCTGGAGGCTGCTTGCATTTCTTGGCTTATGGCCTCTTCCTCCATCCTCAAAGCCATCAGTACTACATCTCTCTGCCTTTTTTCCTTAGTGACACCTCCTTCCATCTTCTTCTGCCTTCTGCTTCTACTTCTAAGAACATTGTGATCTTATGGATCACCAGTATCATCCAGGATAATCTTTCTTAAAATCAGCCCATTAACAACCCTAATTCCATCAGCAACCTTAATTCCCCTTTGCCACAGAACCTAGCACAGTCACATGTTCCAGATTTCAGGGTGCGAGCACATTCAGAGGGCATATTCATATTCACTATTCAACCTCCCACAGACCCTTTGCAACAAGTGGCTGATAGTTGTGCCATGGGGCTGCAAAGGGAGGAGGCCCTGGGTGGAAGCAGGAAAGTACGGGAGGCTGAGTGGGAAAGTATGAAGCGGCCCCCTCCTGCTTTCTCATGGTGAGGCAGAGTGCACAGGAGGGTGAGTAAGCTTTGTAAATGATATGACAGCATTGTAATCCTGGAAGTGACATCCTTTGGTTTATTGAAGTATGTGTGAACTTTCCAGGTGTGTTCAGGCCACCTACTGACTTATTGCTGGTACACTGATTCGCTAGTGGTACAGTTCATCCCTTCTTCCCATGCATTTCAAAAGACATATATTCTCAATGTTGCCAGGAGGGTAGAGGGACGAGAAACGCCGGATGAAGGGACTAAACAATACTAAAAGTCAACAATGAAATTTTTATGTCCCAAATATCAGGCATAAATGGTTTATATGCATTGTCTTAATCTTTGCAAAGTAGATAAGATTATAATTATATTAATATAGAGATGAAGAAAAGAGACACACAGCCCGTGCCCTTGGCCATTACAATCCCACAGTCATGCCCAAGCAGGGAAGTCCAGGAAGAGCTGGGCACATCCGGGTCTTTTCTCATGAATGCCTGTCATTCTGAAGGAGGTGGCTTTTGGGTTGTACTTTCTCAGCTTTTGCTAGTAATGCCACCATGTATGGCTGTCTATGCTTTCTCCCTGCCAGCCTGGCCAATGGAGGCAAGAAGTCGTTACATTTGTAATTGTGCAGATTAAAAACCCCAGTTCCCAGGAGTGCACGGCAGACTTGCCCTCGGTGCCACCTGGCCCCTTTGAGGTCACGGCAATGCTGAGAGGGGCGGGGGTTGGGGCTGACCAAAGGATTTAGGTCTCCTTTGTCCCCAAACTCCCTTGCTTGGGTGGGGTCACATCTGCTGTGGGGGGTGGCTGTCCAGTAATGAGGCGGTGGCATGGCACTCTGCTCCCTGGCCTCATTGGCACAGGACCAGCTTTTCTTGCTGGGTGCGAGTCCCCTGCCCTCTTCCTGGAAGAGGCTGGTCAGAGCTCTCGGAAGTGGGTTTCCAGACCTTCGTGCTGATCTTCTTTATTTACCACTGTGGTTCTTGCTGGCCCCTCCCTCTGGAACACCCACACAACGAGCTAAGGAGCCTGCCTGCCACCCACCCTAGTATCCAAGTTTTTACTGTTTCAAGTTTCGCATGATTTCCTGTGTGTATCGTTAGCTTCCAATGAAGTTTCTAGAAGACAAATACCCTTTTCATTCTCTGGTTTCTCTCATTCACCCTGGTGCTACGATGTAAGAGGTACATCAGCAAGTGCTGGGGGCTGGGTTTGGTGTGTGACTCAGATACAGCAGAGGTTAAGCTGTTTAAACTGATTTCTGACATATGTGGGGTAGAAATACTAAAAAGGTCAGCAACCTCTGAGCAATGCATTTAAATATAAAGTACAATGCATTTTCTGCTTTATAAAAAAACGGTTTCCCCTTACCTAGAGTTTACACTCTGAAACAAAGATTTATGTCAGCAAATTTGGTTAGCTGTTGTATCAGTAAATCTTCTACATCTTGAAAACGTAGTATGTTTTCTCCTTCCTGAAAATGGGCATTATTTAAGTAATTCTGTTTTCTTTCCGTCAGGGAGCTCAAAGGCAAACTCATGACCTTGTCAGAGCAATGACAGTAAGTCCTTCCCGTGACTCAAACTCTCCATGCTGTGCTCACATTAGTTTTGGTGAGGGGTGGAGGGCAAATGAGGAAAAGTACAGGTAATATTTTAGGAGGTGAGACTGGCTTACTGATAAGAAAGCATAATTGAGAGACATTTTTAAAATCTCTTACCTGCTATGATTTTGATTTCTTCTTTGCAAACCCATGTGATTCCCAACTACCCCACTTCCTTTTTCACTGGTGTCCACAGGCAGCCGGCGACAGGGCTGCAGGGCTGACCGCCCCCACCACCCCACCCGCCACCACCAACAGCCCTGCACTGAGGGGACTTCTATCTCCCGTCTGGGCAGCACCCCCTCACTCAGACCCTGGTGGGGGCCCCAGCTGCGACCTGAGCCACACCACCTGAGCGGTCCCCAGCAGGGACCGAGTCTGCCACCTGAGGCCAGAAGACTGCTCTCACATGGAAACCTTAGCAATAACTGCCTTTAAGATTTCCATCTTTCCTGTTTGTTTTCCTGACAGTGAGTTTAGGGCTGCGCACATTGTTCAGTCGGCTCTGTTTTCTGGAGCACTTGAACGCTCATGACAACCCCCGGGAGTTCCACTGGGAGAGGACAACCTTCGCCCCGCACGTCTCACAGGTCGGGCAGCCCTGTCCTGCTGTTCGTTCCTAATGAGCTGAGGAGGTGCTGACATCCGTGCGCCTCCCCTGGCGCCCCTGTCCAGCCCTGCCGCCCCCACCCCGCCATCCGGCGGCAGGTCTTCAAAGTCTACAAGCTGGAGGTTACCTGGAGCTCTGACACATTCCATCCTGTCAGTGTGTCCTTTGTTCTGGCTGCTTGTGATTTTTAATAGCTTCATTGAGGGTTAATTAATATTCCATATATAGTCACTTATTTAAAATGTACAATTCAGTGGCTTTTGGTATATTTGGTATACTCACCGTACACTATACCCATCACCATAATCGATTTTAAACGCTTTCATTATCTCCCAGAGCAGCCCCACACCCATCAGCTGTCACCCCAGCTCTGGGCAACCAGTAATCTGCTTTCTGCTTCTATAGACTTCTGTATTCTGGACCTTCCGTGGAGTGAGAATCGTGCAACATGTGGTCCTATGCAACTGGTTTCTTTCACTTAGCTCGTTGTTTCCAAGGTCATTCATATTAGAGAGGTATCAGTACTTTATTCTTTTTCTTCCCCAAATAATATTCTGTTGTACAGCTATATCGCATCAGTTGATTGACATTTGGGTTGTTTTCATATTTTTGCCATTATGAGTAATACTGCTGTGAACATTTGTGTACACATTTTTGTGTGGACGTAAGTTTTCATTCCCCTTGAGTAATGCCTAGGAGTAGAACATGGGAACTCGGTGTTTAAACAGTTGAGGAAATGCCAGACTGTTTGCCAAAGCGGCGGTACCCTTTCCCACTCCCACTAGCAGCGCGTGAGAGTGCCGGCTGCTCCACACCCTCCTAACTTGTGTTATGACCCGTCTTTTTGGTGATAGCTGTGCTAGTGGTGTAGAGAGATATCTTATTTTGGCTTTGATGTGCGTTTCTCTGGTGGTCAATAATGTTGGGAACTTTACATGTGCTTATTGGCCATTTGTATGTATTCTATGAAAAAATAGCTATTCAGATATCTTGCCAATCAAAAAAACTTGAGTTATTTGTCTTTTTATAATCAAACTGCAATATATCTTTATACATTCTAGATTCAAGTCCTTCATCAGATATATAATTGGCAAAGATTTTCTCCCATTTTGTAGGTTTTTCTCTTCACTTTGTCAGTGGTCCTTGGAAACATATAGGTTTTTAATTTTGAGGATGTTCAGTTTATTTTTCCTTTTGTTGCTTGTGTTTTTGGTATCATATCTAAAAACCATTGCCTAAAGTTATGAATTTTTAGAAAATCCTCATCTATTATTCAATATAATATTTTTTTCTCTTTTCTACACTGGTGCCATTCCCTAATTTAATGAGCAGATAACTAATGTCTATCATTAAGAAAGTGATTAATAGAGTGTTGACTGGCAGAGGCTTGAGTACAGAGTGTGGTGGAGAGAGCTCACCTTCCACCAAAATCTCCCTTTGCTTTTTTCCATGGCAATGGGAGTGTGACTGTGTGCACAGCCATCCAGTGAGAACTGATTTCCCAGGAGATACATGTGGCTATGTGACCAAGTTCTCTGCAAAGGCACACTGGCCCTGGCCACGGTGGTTTATTTGGTTGGAGGGTCATCCTGTACACCAAAATGTTGGGGGTTCCATTCCCAGTCAGGGCATGTATGGGAGACAACCAATCAATGTTTCTCACATCAGTGTTTCTCTCTCTCCTTCCTCCTCTCCCTCTAAAAGCGATAACATGTTTTTTAAATTTTTTAAATGATGCAGTGTGCCTCCTGCATGCTTGCGTCTACTTTCCTTCTGGTTGTCACGCAGACATAGTGTGGTCCAGCCCCAACCACAAAGAGGACGCTCTTGGGAATGGCAGGGCCCAGAATGGAAGAGCCCAGGTCGCTGGATGACTACACAGAGCAGAGCTGCTCACGGGCTCAGAACATTCATGCCAGAATATTATGAGTCAGAAATAAATGGTTTTCTTATCTTTAAGCTGATGTATTTGGGGTCAGGGATGTCTTGTTACCACAGCTTAGCCTTTTGCCACACCTAAGACCTGAGGTGAGTTGCATGTTACGCTAGCCAAGGTTTTCTCAGGTGTGAAGCAGCTGGCCTCCTTAGCGCAGTCATGAGCAGGTGCAGGTCCGCGAAGCCGTTCCCTCTAATTCCCAAGCGTGCTGCTTTACCAACCCGCAGCTGAGTGTGCCGGCCCTCACATCACTGCCCCAGGGCTCAAACCCAAGTCTCAGTCTACGCCACTCATGACCCTGAGAATGCCACTTAGTCCTCCTCCTCAATCACCTCAGTTTTCCCAGCTTGAAAATGTAGATAATGGTCATACCTATTACTTATTTTATTGGGCATTTCTGAGGATTAAGTGTTAATACCATTTTGCAGGAGTGTCCAACTTTCGGCATCTCTGGGCCATACTGGAAGAAGAGTTGTCTTGGGCCACATGTTAAATGCACAAACATTAATGAAAACAAAATAATCTCATCTTTTAAGTGAATTTACGATTTTGTGCTGGGCCACATTCATAGCCATCCTGGGCCGCCCATAGGACACAGGTGGGACACGCCTACTGCTGCTCAGATGAGACTGATAGTAAATGCTTGCTCTTAGTTCTTATTATTTTGCACCTTGCTTATAAGGCTATTACTTATTTCATAAATGCTGAGTAACTCTTAGTATGCATTTTGCTGGGTTCTGGGGCTATGTAGAAAATTAAGACAAAATCCTTTCTTCAAGGAGCTGATAGTTTAATAAGGAAATCAGATTTAAAAATTACATAATGGAATTGGAGCTATAATATAATACAAACAAAATGGGCAGGATCTCAGAAGAGGGACCCACTGGCCCTGGCTGTGGGTTGGAAAGGCAAGGGAGGATATTAAGAGCTTGGCTGAAATTCAAGCACACCTTCCCCCAGCTCTCTTGGCCTGCAGAACATCCAGCCACAGCCAATGCCAGCGAGAGAACACTACTGTCCAGGGATAGTTTGGTAGCTCTGGAGCAAGAGAGAAGCAGGAAGCGTGTGTTTGTCTAGGCAATTCTTAATGTAGAGCTAACCCATATGGCAGTGTAAGAAGATAATTCACTTTTGGGTAAACTGTTTACAATTACAAAGCATCCTTCCATACCCCACCCCACCCCCAGCCCACCAATATGCTTGACTGGATTTATTCCTCATCATGCACCCACAATGTTATTTTTTTCCTTAGACAAGATTTTTAAAAATGATTCTATTCTCTATTAAAAGAGTAGAGAATCTTCATATTGATGCTACAGTGGTATTTGTTTAAAGTCTGTGGGTTGTTAAGTAAGAAAATACAGAATTTGCATTTCTGGTGCTATGATGACTTCTGAATTAAAAAAAAAAAGAAGTCTTGTGGGGAGGAGCAGAGGAGGGAAAAACGAGGCAGGGGGGAGCTCAACGCCTATTATCAGGTAGCCTCCCAAAGAAGAAACCCAGACCTGCCGTTAACAGTTCTAAAGCAGTCATTTGGCTCCCTCTCGTGGACTTTTGCAGAATTACTCATCCCCCAGGTATACCCTGTCACTCTTAAAACATCACTCTTGTTTGGAAAATGGAAAATGCAATGAAACTGTCTGTCAATCCAAACTCTCAGGTGTATGCCTAGGCTGGGGAAATTGGCTAAGGACTTTAGGTCAACTTAACTGAGGAAAGACAAAATTGGTTAAAATCTACTCTCCATGTAAAAGGAGTGATATGGGACATTATTCATGTTAAGTTTCTAGTCACCAGTCCCCCGCCCCCACCCCCACCCCCCACCACCATAATGCCTTAGCTTACAACAAAAAGCCCACTTAATATGTCTCAGCCTCTTGGCCCACCATACACTAGAGCAATGTTTCTGAGCCTTTTAGAGTTCCATGACATCCACTCCCCACCCTCACCCACACAATATTAGTTCTAATTGGTAGATAAAATATATTTAATTAAAAAGCAAATGAAGCCCTGGCCACATGGCTCATTTGGTTGGGGTGTCATTCCATGCACTGAAAGGTTGCAGGTTCAATTCCTGGTCAGGGCACATACCTAGGTTTCAGGTTTGATCCCCAGTTGAAGTGTTATGGGGGCAGCCAAACAATGTCTCTCTCTCTCTCTCTCTCTCTCTGTGTGTGTCTCCTTCCTCCTCCCTCCCTTCCTCTCTCTCTAAAAATCAATGCAAACATGTCCTCAGGTGAGGATTAATTTTTACAAAAGTCAATGAAAAGTCAATGAAGTTAATGCACAGCTGGCATTCTATGAACTGTGTGTGTGCATGTATGTGTGTGTGGCATCTGCACAGATACACTTTCTAAACCACACACAGTTTCTAAACTGCAGCTGGTCCGTGGGACATGGATCAGAGAAGTTTACCTGCCTTCACTGGGAAGGAGACTGAAAGGCCTTCCCAGCTCACCTGTGTGGCGGGGCTCCCTGGGGTGCAGAAGCCTGCCCCCTGGAGGACTGAGCAAGTCTGGTGAGATACCCTGTACCTCCCGGTGCTCCCTCTGCCTGGGGGGTGGGCTTGTCTACCTTGACCAGAGCTGGTTTCTGGCCCCCATTTTATGACGCTGCATCTTTAAATGGGACCCTCATGCCTGGAGCTTATCTTGATAGCCTAGTCTTGGGACACTAAGGAAGGGGCATTTGTTCTTGGATGCAGGTAGTATCTCATAAGCTCTCCTAACCTCAGCCCCAAGCATATCACCTGTAATGTGACTGCAGACAGAGGAGGGCTCACGTCAGGTCAAGGTCATCTCTCTGGCGATTCCATAAACCTAATGAGCTCTGCTATTCAGTTGTTTGTTTGTTTGTTTGTTCCTAATAGGTTTGAAGTATTTTCCATGCACAAGACCCCATGCTGGATGCTGTGGAATCAATAAACACACAGTCCCTGCCCTCAGGGAATTTCCTTTCTTAGAGTAACAGAGGACAGGTGTGTAAAATTGAGTGACCAACACAAAAGCAGCGTGCAAACCTGGAACCCAGCACTTACCACGTTACAATTACAATTATAATTATTACAATTACTTGTTTACATACCTGGGTCTTTTTAATAAAGATTTTATTTATTTATTTTTAGAGAGAGGGGTAGGGAGGGAGAAAGAGAGGGAGAGAAACATCAATTGGTTGCCTCTCCTACACACCCCGACTGGTACCAAACCTGCAATCCAGGAAGGTGCCCTGACCAGGGATCAAACCCGCTACCTTTTGGTGTACAGGAGGACACTCCAACCCACTGAGCCACACCAGTCAGGGCTTACATACCTGTTTCTTACATGAGAGACCCGCTTGTTCCTTTCCCCCCTTCCCTCCCGGCTTTCCCCCTTACCATCAGCCACAAGCCGGCACGCTGTACACCTGCAAGGGTTAGCACCGAGTGTGGCAGTGCAGAGGGGCCTGGCTCATGGGTGGAGACCGGAGCTGGAGGGCGTGGTCACCCACCAGTGCCGCCCCTTCCGGTGGGCATTTAGCTGCGACACCGGGTGCCATCCTCAGCATCGTGCAGCCATCTCACTGGGAATTACCCTCGTTGGGCCCCAAACTGCCCACCTGGCTTCTCTGCCACCCTTCTCTCCTCTCCCTTCTGGTCCCATCCAGCCCGATCTAGCAGGTGGATAGTTCTCACCTCACCTTTTGGGGTGGTTTCCAGTTTGGGGCTGTTAGGAATGTGGAGCTGCCATGCCCTTCCTTGTATATTTCTTCTGGACAAATGGACACACGTGGGGTTGGGTGTTTACGGGGGTGGAACTGGCAGGTCTAGGAGGGGTTATGCTCAGCTTCAGTGGACGTTGCTTGTTCTACTCATACACGGCTGCTTATCAAACTAGCCCCAGATTCAGTGGTTTGAAACAACCACCACTTTGTATCTGTTTCGTGGGCCACGAATTCAGGTAGTCTTGGCCGGGTGGTTGGTCTCTGCCTGCGGCATGGACTAGGTCATTGAGGTTTGGCCACCACGTAATCTGGAGGGTCCATGACTTTACCCACATATTTGGTGCCTCAGTGGGGACATCTGCAAGACCAGGCAAGGCTGCTACTGTCAGGATCCTCACTGAGGCCTCTCTGGTGTGGCACTCACAGGGGGCTGGGATGTCTTGCGTGGCAGCCGGCTCCCCCAGAGCCAGTACCCCAGGGGAATCTACCAGGCTGGCATGATGAGCCTCGGAAGTTAGGCGGCATCACCTCCATCATGTTCCACTGGTCCCACAAGTCACTGAGGGGAGCATGAGACCCCACCTCTGCATGGGGGCAGGAACAGAGTGCTTGTGGCCATTATAATTCATCACACTGCCCAACAGTATTCCAGAGTGATGGTACCGATTTCCGCCCCCACCAGCAGTGGGTGGACTGCCTAGTGAGATTTTTAGTACTAACTAATTTTCGTTGTAGTGAGGAACGACTGTTCACATGAGTCTGGAAGCTTCTTTCTTTTTTCCCCTCACCAGCCACAGGGCACAGTGGTTTTCACTGCTCCCAAAGACTCTGCCTTAATCTCTACAGGGAACGTTTTGAGGCAATTCTCTTAGCTTCCTACCCCCATGTGATAAAGCGGCGCCCAGTTCCCTCCCTCCCTCCCTCCTCGCCAGGGCCAGCCTCTCTCCCCAACCAGGACTTGCCCCATCTTCCCTCAGTCCTCAGTCCCCCCAATCTGCTGCGTCCTTCCTCTCAGACAGAGCTCTCATCTGGACTATCTTAAAAAGTTTTGAAAACTTGAAGTGCACATATTAAGCATTCGGTTTTTTAATGTATTTTTAGTGATTGACTCTGAATTATAAAGCTGATCTCAATTCCAAAACAGAAAGACCTGCGAAAAAGGAAAGGGATAAGAGATTTTTAATTACACAATTTATATACATACTTATATATATAAATCTACACATATATACATCTACACATATATAATAGAATCTATAAACAAAGTAGACTATAAATTCCATTTTCTTCTAGAAGGGTCTTGAAAGGGAGACACATTTTTCAATTTATCAATGTGAGTTCCAGGACTTCCCATTATCAAAACCACAAAGAAGAGGGCTGACAGTGATTAAGCTCTGTGGTTACAGGTCACTAGGACACTTCCCTAGAGACCCTACCATACGGACACAGGGGGAAATGGCTCTCCAAGAAATTTCATTGGTGGTATTCCTGTGTCTGGAGAATCTTCTGGGTACCCAAGTGATTTACTCTCAAAGGAAAACTATATTTATTGCCTTTTGGAAACATCCCTGTTGTCCATTTTAGTGACTGAAACACAGGAGTTATCCTGAAATAGAACAGAGTAAGATGGGGTGGAAGAAAAGCCTGTGTTCCCGGCTGGTGGCAAAGCCCCGCTGGGGAACCCGTCTCCCGACTGTCTGTGCCTGGAGTCAGGTGTGGGCCACGCTGACCAGGTGAGATAACAGATCTGAGGAACAGCAACCGGATGTTTGGGGTCACGAAGGTTACATGCTGCCCAGCCACCTGCACATCTCAGCTGTGCCCACCCTCGACCCCCCTGAGACTTCCCTGACAGACAGGTAGAGCTTATGATTTATTACTGGCCACAGTCAGGACCAGGCTCTCCTGTTTCCTAGCAGTGAGCAGGACACACAGGGCTTTGCACCTCCCACATGCTGGCATCCAGGTTTGGTGACCAAGGTCTTGAAACCTACCTTGTCCTGCCTGCAGCAAATCTGCCTCAGGAGTGACTGGTGAGCCAGCACACACTGCAAGGCCATCCGCTTAGAAGAATGGCATGCGGATCCCAGGGACTGAGTGTGCTGAAGGGATTTACAAATTTTTGGAATTCCAGCTTTTCTTGTCACAACATGGCTTAAAGTGCCAGAGAAAGCCCAAAGATGGCTGCTCTCATCCTGCTTCCACAGATCGACTGACAGCAATTGGCTGCGTGACCAGAGCCGGTCACCCATTCTTCTGAACAGCACTTTCTCCATCTGGGCAAATTGAACTTGACTATGAAGATCCTTTTTGGTACAAACATTCCATTTTCTTTCAGTGAGACTTGAATAGTAGGCATATAATGAATGCTACATACTATTATATGCCAGACTGTGCTAAAACCATCCATTACCTTGCATCCTCCCTTTAACAACCCTCTGCACAAGCCCTGTTATATCATCTCCAGTTTAACACACGAGGAGATGGAGGCACAGAGAACTTGAAGAACTCCCCTAAGGCCACACAGCTAGTAAGTGGCAGAACCAGGATTCCAAGGGTAGCTGGCTGCAGGGGCTGACCTCATGCTGCACCATGAGGTCCTGGAGGGTCAGTGTAGCCATCATCCCTGAGGGCTGTCCCAGGGTTGCGCAGTGGCAAGTGGAGGGCCCCAGACTGAAAGCCAGGCTTTGTCTGAATCTAAAGTCCATGTTCACCACTCTGCAGCAACAGCTCGCACGTGCCCTTAATAATGGCCAAGCCTTGGAAGTGTGAGTGTCAGTTCCAGTGTCAGGGCACTCGTCACATAAACAGTGGCACAGCCACACAAAATAGCATGGCTTAAATTATAGGGGAGAAAGTTCATGTATATGGGAAGGTGTTCAAATGCATTAAGTGCAGAAAGCAGTCACAAAACAGTGATTGGCTTAAATGCACATGCAGTCATGGAAAGTGCAAAGAAAAAGAGAGTGGAATACAATTCTAGCTTATTAGGTGGGCCAACATGGATGGTCTGACGATACCAAGCACCGATGAGAATATGTGGAAGTGCGGACTTTTATAAACTGCTGGCGGGAGTACATGTTGGCAAAACCACTTTGAAAGTCAACTTGGCATTGTGAAATATTTACACCCTTCACCCTAGCAGTTCCAGCTCTAAACACACATCTCCAGAAAGCGTGAGGACGTGCACAGGGCAACTTGTACAGGGGTTTCCTTGCAGCAGTGGTTGTAATAGTAAAATATTAGCTACAACTTAAATTTTAACAATAGAGGAATAAATTAAATGTGACATGTTCGTACAACAGGCTACACACAGCTGTTTAAATAAATCGGTTACCGTTAGCTATATCAACATGGAGACATCTAAAATCTGTAGAGTGGAAGTAATAGGTTTCAGATCACTATGCACAGTAATTACCTTTTATGTGAGTTACGTAAACACATACACTAGACACATATATATACATACATACATATATACACACGTATATATACACACATACATACATATATATGTATATATAGTAGTCCCTCCATAGCTTCAGGAGACACATCCCAACATTCCCAGCAGATGCCTGAAAACACAGACAGCACCAACCTCTGTACATGCTGTTTTTTTCTCTACGTACATACCTATGAGAAAGTCTAATCAGTTAGGCACAGAAAGAGTTTAACAACAAGAATAATAGAACAATTGTAACAATGTGCGATAAGAAGTTATGTGAATGTGGCCTCTTTGATAACCAAGGTGTATATACTAAGTCACTACCAGATGTTGGGTGGTGGGGGGAGGAGTTGTGTCTATGGTGTGAAGATGCTGGAAAAAGGGAGGATTCACCTCCCGGGTGAGATGAAGTGGGATGGCATGAGATTTTGTCATAATACTCAAAACAGCATGCAATTTAAAACTTGCAATTTAAATTGTTTATTTCTGGAATTTTCTTCTTAATATTTTCAGACCACAAGTAACTGAAACTGCAGAAAGTGAAACCTCGGGCAAGGGCAATATTGTATATACACAGCTGTGGCCTGTGTGAGGGTTAATGCTATTGATTACCCTTGGAAGAGGAGGACGGGGGATGGAACCGCAGAGAGAAGTAAAGGGATGCCAGCCTCACCTGGAGCACTTCATTCTCACAGTCACATGCGGGTATGCAAGTACACACGCGCACACACACACACACACACACACACACATCGTTACCAGAGGTTCACATCTGGCCGTGCTGCTGGTGGGCAGTGTGGGGTATGTTTGTTAGATAACTCAGTTACTCTGCACTTTCTGTATTAAATGGTTTTCACTACCCCCTCCTCAGGTGCGCTTTCATTTTTATGAAATAAAAATTACGTATTTTCATGGGGGGAAATGACCTCAAAATATTCATAGTGGTTATGGAGTTGGGATTATGGTGATTTAAATTTTCTCCTTTTTGCACATCTATTATCTTCTAAATTCTCAAAACTGAATATCTATCACTTTCATAATAAGGGAAAGAGTGAAACACATGTAAATCTAAAACCTCACATGAACCTAGAATCCATGTGAGAAAGGAATTTAGAGTCCTGGGTGAGATACTTTCACCCCCTCCCCTGGTGGTCAGTTTGTCCACCCAGCGCTTGAGGGTTAGCTGTGGGAAAAAAATGGAATTAAGACGGACACTCCCCTGCCTCTTCCAAAAGAGGAGTTTAGGGTCCGTATTGAACTTTTTAAAATGCATGGGGCAAGGACAGGAGGGTGGCAGACCCCTTTCTGCAGACAAGAGAAAAACAACTTCTGCCTTCACTGCTTGGCTAGCTCAGAGCACATGTCTGAGACATGCGGCTAAACTATGTAAAAGTTGGTTCAAAAATACGAACCTCTTGAAGTGATTTTGATTTCTTTATTAAGATGTTCTTATTTGAATAGAAGAATCTGTACTGACTGATACTTCTGATGGGGTGTCCAAGTACACTGTTGTCCATTCTGGGGAGGGTAAGGGCAACTCAGGAATATCGGGCACTCTGACACACAGGACATCGGTCATCTAACTATGACCCCTGGAAGTACCTTGTGCAGCCCATGACCCAGGCACTAGGTACATCCTGGAAAAACAGCAGTGACCACGACAGACTCGGGCAGCCCCCTCTGAGCTCATCCCCTCCACTGAGGGCACCAGCCCTGCCTCTGGAGATGACTCCAAGGCCCCCTGCTCTGATTCCTCCATGGTGGGTGGTTGGGGGGTGGAGCGAGGACATGGACAGGACTGCAGCTAAGTATTGGGGTAACTGCAGCCCATCCTCAAGAGAAAAAGAATGTTAGTTTATAACATGATTTATGAATTGCAAGTGTAATAAGCGACTCAAGTCCAGGGTGTGTAACAGGAGGATCTGATCTGGTTTAGGAGCTCACAGGTATCCCCAAGGCAGCGACAATAAGCTGAGGCCTGAGAAAGACGTAGGGCTCAGTCTGGTAAGAGGGAGGGACGGGGTTCCACGCAGGGTCCTGTAGGTTTAAAAGTGAGGAGCAGAGATGGGAGGAAGGTGGCGGTGCGGTAGGAGAGAGGAGATTCCACTTCCCCCTACACACAGGAGAAAAACCTAGCCGATCTACGGAGGAACAGAGCAAACAGCCAACAGTACTACAGCATATATGAAAATAAGAGACCAAAACTTGTAGTGGACACTTAAAAACCAGATGGTAAGGAGAGTGCTTCAGGACAATAAGGTCCAGGGACCAACGCGGGGACCAGGGCTGCTGCAGCCCCAGGCCTGGCACCCGGCGCCCAGTGCCCACCGCCTCAAGGCCCTTGGGAGAGAGCTGGGTCAACTGCTCCCTCCCCAGCCAAACAAGCTTTAAGCAGCAGCGGGAGAGACCTGGCTGCTTGAAGTCACAGAGAAGCGAATAAGGACTAAGTGGTAAAAACACAGGGGCTGTGAGCACATGCATAGTCTGTGGACGCCAGTTGGGCAGAGTTGAGGGCCGCACAGTGACGGGCCCTGACCCGGATAGTCCTCAGTCTGGCTGGAGAATTGGGCTGTGCCAGAAGCCAGGCCACTGTATGGAGCAGCAGGCTTGAATAGGAGGAATTTCTCAAAAAGAAAAAGTGAAAAGAGAGACTCTGTTTGGGGAATTCTCCTGCAGCAGCCGCTCCGGCTACCTCCCCACCCAGTTGGGCAGCAATCCTGAGGTTGCATGGAAGGCCACACACATCCCCACAGCACTGGGAAGGGTGCGCACCCCAACCCATGGGACGAGTGGGCCTGGCGGAGCACCCAAGCGCACATGCTCGCACCCCAGCCCACAGCAGTAACTCTGGGGACAGTGCGCTCTGAGGAGGACCTGGATCCCACACCCAAGGCTCTGGGGAGAGGTGCCAGGCTAGCTCTGGGGAGAGTGCTCAAAGCTGACTGAGTGCAGATTGGGAAGGGAGAAAAGCCATACAAATTGCCCCTCAGCCTGCTGCAGCCAGCAAGACCAGAAAAACCAGTTTGGCCAGCTGGAAACCAACAAGAGGCTCTTTTTTTCTCTTTTTTTAAAGTAATTTTTTATTTTCATTATTATTATTTTTAAATTTTTATTATTTTTTATCTTTCAATTCCATTTTCCTCTCTTTCCTTCTTTCTTGTTTTGTTCCTTCTTCCTCTCTTTCCAATTTTATCTCTTCTTCTTTCCTTCTTCTGCTTTTTTTTTAATACCCACAAGTCAGACAAAAAAACCTGGAACTGTGAAAAGACCAGAGCTGGACCCAAAGAGGGGGCATCCCAACAGCTGAGACAGTGAGACAAATTTCACTTTGCTATTACAGAGAACCTGCAAGTTATTGCATATTTGTATTATTATTTTTTTCATTATTCTTACATCTTTTATTTCAATAGTATTTCTGTATTCCTCTGTATAGTTATCTTTGCTTGGCTGGTTATATTGTAACATTTGACAGGTTTCCCCTGATATCTCTTTCATAGTGTATTGCTAATTTACTGTCCTTCATTTCACTTGTGTTCTATTAGCACACTACTCAAGGTTCTATACTCCCTATTCTTGTTATCTAGATCACATAGCTTCTGTCATATGATTGTTGCTCTAATATTACTGTAAATAAGGGCTGTTCCATACAATTGTAAATACTTCACAACACCCCTCCCAGATCTTAGCCCACTTCATGATTTTCTGAACTCTATTACTGTAGTGGTTAACTCTATTCTCTCACACACTATACATATTTACTATCCTTTACTCTCACCTTACCTCCGATTCTGACCTCCCACAACCTCATTGTTTTCTAGATCCACCTCACAATCCTTCCCTCCCCAACAAGAGTCTTATCTTCTTTCCATCCTTTCTAAAAAGTGGCTAGTTAGGTGGAAGATCACAGTTAACACTATGTACATAGCCAAAGGATCTCCTATCTCCTCTCTACCAGCTGCTACTGTAAATATAGAATACTCCCTTGCTGCCTTAAACCACTTTCCCTTCCCCCTCCAAATGATCACAAAAAAGAGTAGGCAGAAACTGTGAACACCTGGATACCCGAAAGAAACTGCACCACAGAATCTCATAGGTATTCTACCACAGAAGTTCACACCATAAACCCAGGGAGCCAGAACAGAACAATTTAAGAAGCTGAGGCTAACAACAAGTGTCTCACAAACAACGGGAAGACAAAGAAACAATCCCAAAATGAAAGGAAAGAAGGAAGCTCCAGAAAGAATGCTAAATGAAATAGAGGCAACTCAGCTATCAGATATGGACTTCAAAGCAATGGTTATCAGCAAACTCAATGAGTTCACAATGAAATACCAGAAACTACAGGGAAACCAAAATGAACTCACTGCAAACTATATCAACATGAAAAAGGAAATAGGAACTATCAACAAGGGCCAAGAGGAAATGAAGAATACAATTTCTGAACTGAAGAACACAGTAGAAGGAATCAAAAGCAGGATCGATGAAGCAGAAGATCGGATCAGCGAGTTGGAGGACAAAGCAGAAAAAAAACACCCAGAAAGAGCAAGGAAAGGAAAAAAGACTCAGAAAGAATTAAGAGGAACTAAGAGAAATGCAAGACAATATGAAATGTAATAATATCCGTATAATAGGGATACCAGAAGGAGAAGAAGAAGAGCAAGGGCTAGAAAACTTATTGGAAAAATAATGATGGAAACTTCCCTAATTTGATGAGAGAAAAAGTCACATAAATCCAGGAAACACAGAGAGTCCCAATCAAGAGGAACCCAAAGAGGCCCACCTCAAGACACATCATAATTAAAATGGCAAAACTTCAAGACAAAGAGAGAATCTTAATGGCAGCAAGGGAGAAACAGGAAGTAACATACAAGAGAGCCCTGATAAGGTTAGCAGCTGACGTCTCAATGGAAACGCTCCAAGCCGCAAGAGAATGGCAAGAAATATTCCAAGAAATGAGAACCAGAGGCCTGCAACCAAGGCTACTTTACCCAGCAAGGCTCTCAATCAAGATAGAAGGCCAAATAAGAAGCTTCCCAGACAAAAGAAGTCTAAAAGAATACACCTCCACTGAACCAGCTCTGCAAGAGATGCTAAAGGGACTGCTTTAAGGAAAGGAAGGAAAAGAGAGAGAGAGAGGAACACAGGTACAAAAATGGCAATGACTAAGTACCTATCAATAATAACCTTAAATGTAAATGGATTAAATACTCCAACCAAAAGACACAGAGTAGCTGAATGGATAAGAAAGCATGAACCACACATATGCTGTTTACAAGAGACCCACCCCAGGACAAAAGACCTACATAGACTAAAAGTGAAGGGCTGGAAACAAATTTTCCAAGCAAATGGACAGGGAAAAAAAGCCGGGGTAGCAATACTCATATCAGACAAAATAGACTTCAAACAAAGGGCCACAAAGAGAGACTCAGAAGGACACTTAATAACACTCAAGGGAAGAATCCACCAAGAAGACATAAACATTGTAAATATATATGCAACCAAAATAGGAGCACCCAAATACATAAAGGAAAGCTTAGAGGACTTTAAGAAAGATATTGATAACAACACAATTATAGTGGGGGATTTTAACACCCCACTGTCAAAAATGGACAGATCTTCCAAACTAAATATCAACAAAGATATTGTGGCATTGAACAATGCCCTGGATGAAATGGACTTAACTGATATACATAGAGCCCTTCATCCCAAAGAAGCTAAATACACATTCTTTTCAAATGTACAAGGAACACTTTCAAAGATAGACCACATGATAGGACACAAAGCAAGCCTCAACAAATTCAAGAAAATTTAAATATACCAAGCATTTTCTCCAACCACAAGGGACTGAAACTAGAAACCAATCCCAAGGGGAAAAAACCAAAACACTCAAAATCATGGAGATTGAATAACATGCTATTAAACAATGAATGGATCAAGAATGAAATCAGGGAAGAAATCAAAAAGTTTCTGGAAACAAATGAAAATGAACTAACAACAACCCAGAACTTGTGGGACACAGTGAAGGCAGTCCTGGAAGGGAAGTTCATAGTGATACAGGCCTACCTAAAAAAGACAGAAACAATTCAAACAAACAACCTAACCCTACCCCTACAAGAACTTGACAACAACAACAAAGACAGCCCAGAACAAGTAGAAGGAAGGAAATAATCAAGATCAGAGCAGAATTAAATGGCATAGAGACTAAAAGCACAATTTTAAGGATCAATAAATCCAGGCACTGGTCCTTTGAAAAGATAAACAAAATCGACAAGCCTTTAAGCAGGTTCATGAAGAAAAAAAGAGAGAGGACCCAAATAAACACAATCAGAAATGAAAGAGGAGAGATTACAACTGACACCACAGAAATACAAAGGATTGTAAGAAATGACTATGAAGAACTGTATGCCAAGAAATTTAAAAACCTAGGTGAAATGGACAAATTTCTAGAAAAATATAATCTTCCAAAACTCAGTGAATAAGGATAAAGCCTGAACAGACCAATAACAGCAGATGAAATTGAAGCAGTAATTAAAAAACTCCTG
>CM052538.1:53306665-53345412 GCA_028533065.1 Trachops cirrhosus
AGTTGGGTGAGATGCAGAGAAGAAGGAAGGAAATGGAGCCAAGCAGAGTTTGCCTTCTAGAAAGAAACAAAAAGGCACGAAAGTGGATATCAACATTAATATCAAAGAAAAATGGCAACCATATAAATACACAACTATTCTCCCTGGAATTCCTAACCTTCTAGAATAAATACATTTCCTCAAATTATTATACAGGGATAAAGAATGAAGTAGTAGAATCCAACAGACCAGCAAAATGAAACTGGCACCAGGGATTTTTTTTTAACCAATAGCATAATAGCTAGCAAACAGAATATGTGGTCTTTAATAAGGATTTGTATTTTTTATAATATGATGATAACCAGCTGTTAATGGTGATTTGTATTTTTGTAACAAGACCTATACTTTTGTAACAAAGTATAAAGTGAATATACTTTAAAACCCACTAAAGTTTGGAAGCGAGAATACAACAGATAATTTGTACTCACAGTCAGCCTCCAGCACAAAACATCTTGATCTATCCAGTACCACAGGATGAGTCCAAGAAAGCTATTAGGGTTTCGACCAGAACCAGCATCTTCCAATAATTCACCAAAATGACAAAAACAAAGGGAAAGAGGAGAGGAACCCGTCACAAGTTCTCTAGGCCTATTAGGAAGCATGGGGTTGTTCCTTTCGCCACATACATGTGAATGTACAAGAAAAGTGATATTGTAGACATCAAGGGAATGCCCCACCAATGTTACTGTGGCAAAACCAGAAGAGTCTACAGTGTTACCCAGCATGCCTAACCTTAGTTTTCTGGGTAAACTAACAAGGTTAAGGGCAAGGTTCTTGCCAAGAGAATTAATGTTTGTATTAAGCATATCAAGTCTGAAACACTAGAGGAAATAATTAGAAAAATTGTGGTACATGTTATATGATCGCATAAAATTATTAACATTCATCAAATTGTCCACTTAAAATAAGTGCATTTTGCTATATGTAAATAATTTGGAAAAGATGACTCCTTGATTCTGATCTCGGGCCATAGGAGTGACAATAATGAGAAGAGGACTGGATGTGGGGTCTTGGGACCTGTGTTGCAGTCCTGACTTGGCTTCTTACCCATTATCTGACTTGGGTAATTTATTTAAGCTTCCTGAACTTCCATTTCAAATATAAAATAGAAATAAACATACTGTCTTTGTCTCCCTCACATGGATGTTTGTGAAGGCAAAGTTAAAACTGACAACTAAAAATTGTAGGCTGTTAGTCAGGAGCAATGAGTAGTTAACAGTATACCAGCACTCTCATCCAGAAAAGCTACCAGAGCTAGAGAAAATATGGAAATTATCTCTTTGTAGGCAGCAGAAATCTTCTGCAGTACAGATTCCTATATTTGTTTTCTATTGCTGTTGTAACAAATAACCACAATGCAGTGTCTTAAAATACACACATTTGTCTCACACAACTGTGAGAACAGAGTCTCACTGGAATCAAATAGATTTCTGGAGGCCCTAGCAGAGAATGCACATTTTTGCCTTTTCTGGCTCCTAGGTGCTATTGACATCCCTTGGTTTGTGGCTCTCTTCCTCCATGGTCAAAGGCAGCAATATAGCATCTCTTTGGCCATTCCTCCATCAGCACATCTTTCTCCATCCTCAGCCCGGACAGTTCTCCACTTTAAGGATCCATGTGATTAGAACACATCTATCCAGATAATCCAGGACAATCTGTCTCCCTGCGTCAAGGTCCTTAACCTATTCACATCTGCAGAGATCCTCTTACAGGTTTGAGGACTCGGATTTGGGTGTCTTTGGGGAACAATTGTTCTGCCCAGCACAACTCCATGGAAAGAAGAACCCCAGAGACCACCTGTATCCTGGGATCATTAGCCAGTCATGAATTCTGACAAGAGTCTTGGCTTTGTGCCCACAAAGGGCATCATCTGCCAGGGGACACAGAGATGAGCAGAGCATTAAGCAGACTTGGAGCCTCTAAGAAAATGGCTAGTTCTCCTCCTAGCACATTTGCTGAATGTGGGGCCTGTGTGGGTTAGGAGGCTAAAACCCTAAGTGGAAAGCCTCTGAAATGCAGAGCATCATTTTTTATCAGTTTTGTGAGCAGAGATTAAAAGTTCAAACTGCTTTAGGATGAAGGGCCTCATAGAATACATAGGCTCTCAGTTGACCTTCAGGCTAGAAGGTCAGGGGTAAAACAGAGGTACACTGGGCTTTAGCAGGTGTACAACCAGCTTCTGGATATGCAATTTAACACAGTCTCTGACTGAATTAAAACAGTGGCCACTACTCTATCTACCCATCACAGAGAAAAGAGTACCCTCTCCAGAGAAAGGTAATATCAGAGAAGAGTGCAATATACGTATTTTTTATCATCACCTGAAGACATGCTCATTGATTTTAGGGAGCGGGGAGAGGAATATGGATATGAGAGAGCAATATCAATCAACTGTTACCTTTAGCACATGCCCTGACCAGGGACCACACAACCTAAGTATGTGCTCTGACTGGGAATTGAACCCACAACTTTGTGGTTTATAGGACAATGCTCCAACCAACTGAGCCACATAGGCCAGGGCTGGGAGTGCAATATTTTAAAAAGATATAATATCTGAAATTCAATTTAAAAACTCCTAGACTTTCCAAAGGGCAAGAATACATGATTAAAATCAAATGACAAAATATACCCATAGGCGATCCAGACAGCAAAGTTTAGCTGGCAAAGGCTTTTAAAATTAGGCTAAATATGTTCAAGGCAAAAAAATGTGAAGTAAAAACACACCTATGGAAAACTTCAACAGAGAACTGGAATCCACAAAAGAGAATCAAATGGTTATTTTTAGGACTAAAAGAAATACAACAATTAAAATTAAGAACTCAAAAGATGTGTCTAAGAGCAGACTAGACATGCAAAAGGAAGAGCTAGTAAATTAGAGAGCACATTGACAGAAAATTTCCAAACTGAAGTACAAAAATGTGAAAGACTGAGAAGATACATAAAAGAGCCTTAGGAATGCAATAATAAATGGTCTAAAATTTGTGTAATTTAAGTTCCAGAAGGAAAGGAGAGTAGGGAAAAAGCAATAGAGTAGAGATAATAACAGGATTTCCCAAAACTAACGAAAGTATCAACGTAAGATTCACAGAGTCTACGAGTCTTACGTGCAATAAGCACAAAGATAACGACACCAGGATACACCACAAACTGCTGAGAACCAAATAAAAACAGAAATTCATAAAAACAGCTGGGGAGGGAGGGAAACACATTACTTTCAAAGGATCAACAATAACACTTACCAATGATTTCTCAGAAGGAACAGCGGAAGCCATGAGACAATGGAACTTTAAAACTTTAAAATACAAAAGTAAAACTTCTTCAAATTAGAATTCAATATCCAAGGAAAACAACTCCTCAAAAATGAAAGGAGACCAAACTCACAAAAATTTACTAAATATGTGCAATTTTTGTATAAAAATTTCCCTTAATAAAGCTTTAAAAATGACAGGAGAATAAACACATTTCTCACCAACAATAACAGAAGATTTACCACTAAGAATCATGAACTGAAAGAAACAGTAAAAGGAGTCCGTCAGGCAGAAGAAAAATAATCGCACAGGAAAACATGGGATTTCAGGAAGAAATGAAGAGCAACAGAAAGTTACAAATGTTCAGGTAAGTACACATGATGTTGGCATACACATTAACAATGTGTGGGGTTTCATACGTGTGCAAAATTAAACACAAGACAATGGTAACACGAACTATGGGAAGGTGGTAATGGAATTTAAAGTGTTCTAATGTTAGCATTCTTGGAGAAATAGAAAAGTAATAATTTTCATATGGCCATAACAAGTTAAGAATGCATGCTGTGATTTCCAAGGTAGACACTAAAAGAAGAATTAAGTCATGTATTACAAGTGAATCAAGAGAAAAATGGAATAATTAAGTTTTCTTTCTGCCCATAAATCCCAAATAAAAGGGTTCAAACACTTTCAATAGCAAATTAGTCAAGACTCTCAATTTGTAAAGCACTTCAGTTGCCATTGGTATTAGCAATAAACAAATGCCTACAACCATGTGATCTATTTATTTTTTGGCATTTGATTTAGTCTTTCTTTATAAAACAGCAAAATCATAGACTTGGATAAAAAACATAAATTTTAGTAAATATTTTATTTGCACATTTTGAAGTTTAACTTTGTAGACAGTTTTATTCATTATCACTGAAATCTAACATGCTCCCATTGGAACCTATTTGAGGGCCACAAGGTTGGACGTAGAATGTTCAAGACATTCTAAACTTTGAAAAAGAATCACGCATCCCATCCATCACCGCATGTGCCTCCCAAAGCACAGCTCTTCTACAGCCCTGCTCCTCCGTGCTTCCTTCATTGCTGGCCTGTTGATTAATCCCCTATTTCCCTTCCTCTGTTGCACTTGACCCCTCATCTATATACGTCCATGAGGACTTCACTGCAATGGAAACTTCAGGGTAGTTTTGTAGCGACTTTTTGGCTTGTAGTCCATTAGCCTCCTGATGTCCCCAAAGAGCCATGCCCTCAGGTCCCAGGCAGAGCCTACAGGAGCCAATTGGCTGGAGGCTTTCCCTCTGTCATACTGTGAGATTCCACAATCAGAGCCAGGGTCAAGTTCACTCCAGATAAATAAATTATTAGAGAAGCTGTGACTTGCTTTGTGCCAGCAGCAAACTTAGCCCAGTTTGAGATTAAATGAACAAGACAGTTGGGTGAATTTTGAAAATTGAGGGTGTAAATGAAGGAGTGGCAAGGGAAGGGGTCTCTTGGAGAGAGTCAGGGTTTCCCTGGTTTGAACTTCAGCGCCACACTGTTGATGCAGAACCTCTGACCAGAGGGCCCAGGTCCATCAGGAAACACATGGCCAAGGTGAGCTTCACACTGCAAAGGACAGAGGCCTCTGTCATTTCTCCAGTGAGAAAAAGCTCTTTACATTGTAAAGTAGACAGACAAACCCCACGTGGCCACCCAGTGTTTGACATCGGTGTGTGGAAAAAGTCTATTGAATTTGTTTAAGAAATGAAAGACTGCAAAGATCAGCAGTGGTAAATAGCTCTCTGTTTTATCAGCGAGAATGCGAGCATGTTATTGAACTTAGGCCTTGATTAACCCATCCATAAAATAGGGATAATAATAATTGTAGCTATTTAATAGAGTTGTGTGATGATGAATTGATATTATGCATATAAAGCATTTACACAATTCCTAGGTAATTACTCATCAATGTTGTTGTAGCCAGTGTATTATTATTTTTTAATTGAAGATAAGACTATGCTCTGTTTATCTGCTTGCCTTGGTGTTTTGCAAAACCAGAACATTTGAGCACACAGGATATCAACATAAACCTGTTGTCTGGATTTAAGTGCTCTCTTCTACCTAGCTCACAGAGGGAACAGTATGCTGCTGTCACCGGTAGTGTCACCCTGACTGTCACTGACACACTGCAGACTGGGGAAGAAGATGAAGAGGTGCCAACCACGCTAGGCCTTTGCTGCCTGTCCCTGCTCAAAAGAATGTGAAGGGCCATAAGATACCACCTCATGCTCGTCAGAATGGCTATCATCAATAAAGCCACAAACAAGTGTTGGCAAGGATGTGGAGGAAAGGGAACACTTGTGCACTGTTGGTGGAAATGCAGACTGCTGCAGCCACTGTGGAAAGCAGCATGCAGATACCTTAAAAAATTAAAAGTGGAATGGCTTTCTGACCTAGCAATCCCACTTCTTGGAAAATACCTGAAGAAATCCTGAACACTAATTGAAAAGACTATGATGTCTGTCCAGAAAAAATCCAGCCATTGTTAATGTAACGAGAATAGTTTGCACACATTGATGTAATCTGGTATCCAAGGTGAGTGGACTGGAATGTGCATGAGTGAACAGTGACAGCTTCATTGTACTAGTCAGTGGGGGCAGTAAACGCCACTGAGTGTACTGTGTGGTTCTGGCATGCAAAATAAGTGAGTAGAGCAATGAATCTGCATCAAATTTTGCGTTAAGCTTGAACATTCCTCCATGGAAACTATTCACGTGATTCAGAAGGCCACAGACATGGGCAACTGGTGACTGGCAGCTTCATCATGACAATGTACCCACTCATGCATCATGTCTCATGCAGAGTCTTTTTGAGAAACCATCAAATCACCCAGGTGTCTCAGCCCTCATACAGCCCAGATTAGCCACGCTGCGACTTTTGGATTTTCCCAAAACTAAATCATCTTTGGAAGGGAAGAGATTTCAGACCATCAATGAGATTCAGAGGCAGCTGATGTTGACTGGGAGAACTGTGTGAGGTCCCAAGGCGCCTACTTTAAAGGGGACTGAGACACCAATGTCCTGTGTACAATGTTTCTAGTATCTTGTATCTTCTTCAATAAATGTCTCTATTTTTCATATTATATGGCTGGATACCTTCTGGACAGCCCTCATATATGCATCCCTAGGTTTATTACAGTGTTATTTATAATAGTCAAGATCTGGAAACAGCCTAAGTGCTCATCAGTAAATGAGCATATAAAAATGTGTGGAACATTTACACAATGGAATATTACTTGACCATAAAAAAAGAAAAATCTTCTCTTTTCTGACAGGATGGATGGACCTGGAGATTATTATGCTAAGTGAAAGAAGCCAGTCAGAGAAAGATAAATACTATATAACCTCACTTATATGTGGAATCTAATTTAAAAAACAAAGAAACTGACAAACAAAATAGAAATGGAGACATGGGTACGTGGAATAGACTGACAAATGTCAGAGGGGTGGGGATGGAGGGAACTGGATAAAAGAAGGTAAAGAGATTAGCTAAAGAACATACAGGCTTAGCCCCGTGGACAAAGACAATAGTGTGAAGGCTAGGGGAAGGGGCAGTCGGGGCTGGGTGGACGTGGGCAAAGGAGGGGATGGAGAGCATCTGTAATAGTTTCAACAATAAAATATTTTTTAAAAGGTGAAGGGATTAAAAAGTTACAAAATAGTCACAGAAATGTAAAGTACAGGTGGGTATTAGAATTATCAGGGAGATCACTTCATAAGCTATAGAATTATCTAACCGCTATGCTGTGTGCCTGAAACAAGTATGTATTTAAAAACCACAGATAACAATGTGGTGATAGCCAGAGGGAAATGAGGGTAGAGGAGGTGGAAGTGGGCAAAGGGGGGGTAAATGCAGATGGAAAGAGACTTTGCTTTGGGCGATGGATTATGATGCAGTGTGCAGATGTTTCATTGAGTTGTACAGTTGAAAGTTGTATGATTTTGTGAACCAATTTCACCCCAATAAAGAAAAAAAGAATGTGAAGGGCCAACTCTTTCTTTCATATTCTCACTCAGCTCCCAGCTCTGGAAGGCTAGAAGCAGGAGAGGCTACTCAGAGAGTGGCTCTGGAAGGTTCTTTCTCTAACCTACCCAGAATGATGGGGGAGAGATCGAAGCAGCATGAGTAGAAACCCGATGGGCTTCAGTGACAACTAGCTGTGCCAAGGACAAGAGAGCTCTTTGTGGCACTTGGGGGAGCATCAGGGAAAATCAAAGAGACAAAACAAAGAAACTCACGTGCTTGCAGACAACCTCTGTGCGAACTGATCCTAACGAGGTGTCCACACGTCTCAGGATTCCTGTGTTACTTTCATCAGAGCCAGAAGTTCCATGGGCCTCAGAAAACGAGGGCCATCCAGTGCCGGAGCAATACTTTTTCTCAGAACTATGGAAGACATTCCCAAAGCTACAGCTGCTAAGACCGTTATTAACACACAAGCAGCATTTATGCCCCAACCAATTTTTCTACCGAGCAGATATGATTCCCTCCCTCCTCTGCTACATCCCAGGGCCAGTTATGTGACAATCAATTCTACAGGAGTTTTGCCCACTGCACCTTCACTATTTAAAACATCATCCCATTGTAGTGAAAGGGTTTCTTGTTCCTTTGATTCTAAAGGCTTCCCTGTCAAAGTTCGACACAGCCCTAAAAACACTAGAAGCTTTGTAAACTGTGTTGCATTTTAAGAAACACAGATTGAATCCATGTGTCCTAAATGTAGAAAAGGGGGGTCATTACAATGAAATAACAGTGGTTGAAGGAGGGCATCATGAGTGTGAAGTGTCAGAGAAGTGTGAGATCTAATGAAACAGACAATGTCAGCAACAGAAACTTTGGTTTATCTAAACACAGATGCCTGACTGCCTGCGGAAATCCAAGAGCTGCCTCTGCCACTTCTTAGCTGTATGAAATTGGGCAAGCTGCTTCACCTCTCTAAGCCTCAGTTTTCTCATCTGTAAAATGGAGGTAATACCTACCTTACAGATATGTTTTGAGAATTTAAAGTGCTACTCTGTGGAGCACATGGTAAGTGCTTATGAATGAATGTTCACTATAGTTATTATTATTAATAAAGATGCCTGGTCACTCTGAGTTGATCACTGGAGTGAAGCTTCCTGGGGAAGGCTCACAGGGACCAGTGATGCTGAAGGCCAGGAGGGCCAGAGGAGAAGGAGGGCAACAAGAAATCTGCCCACCAAAGACCCACTAAGTGCTTTAAAGGAAGGCTCTCTTAAATGGCACTAGGAAACAAGATTTTTCCATTTTAAATGGCAATGAGATGGCTCTAAGGAAAAATGAGAAGAAACAAATTATAAACCTTGCAAAAAAAGCTGAGCGAAGTGAAAAAAAAATCTGGCAAATAATCATATCCCTAGACTATGAACAGGGAAAGAAGCTCAGATTAGAGCACAAACCTTAGTAGAAATATCTAATGCGATGCAGCGATTCTCCAACATTCTGGTTTCGGGATCCTTTAATACTAGAGAAGTATTGAGGATTGCTGAGAGTTTGTGTTTACATGAGTTGTATATATCAATATTTTACAAATTATAAATTAAAACTGAGAATGTAAAAAACATGTACATATTACTTTTAATTTTCTCCCGAATCACTTACTTTTAAAAGCAATAAATTCATTACATAATATAAATAACATTTTTAAGAAAAATAAAAAAGTAAAAACAAAAAAAGACAAAAAATAAATGACACTGGGACAGGTGGTTATATTTTCCAAAATGAAGCAAACATTTAGCGAGAAGAGTCGCACTGTTTTACAGGTTTGCAAATCTCTTCAATGTCTAGCTTAAGTAAGGACTACTGAGTCTTCATATGTGCTTCTGCGTTCAATCTGCTGCAGTGTTGTTCCCACGGAAGGAGACGTGGTCTTGCAAATATGTAGTTAAAAAGAGGGGACCTCACAGATGCCCTACAGGGTCCCAGGAACTCTCGGGATCCTCAGACCAGGTTTGAGAACCACAGGTAGGGCTTTGAGGAGTAAGGGCTTTGACTTCTGAAAGACTTGGGTGTGAATCCAAGCTCTGCCTATTATTTTTATGTGACCTTGGAAAGTTATTTAATCTTTTAAAGCTTCAGCATCCTAATCAATAGATTAGTAATGGCATCACTGCCTCACAGGGTTGCTGAGAGGATTAACTGAGATACTTTCTGTATAGCACAGTGTCAGACACTTGGTACATAAGTCAGTAGCTATTATTTTTAATATCATTATTAATAACAGATATCCATGAAATTTGAATAGCTATGGATCTAATTACAAGTGTTCGCTCATTCAGGTTGGATTTTTTGCAATCATTTTCCAAGGGTTCAGAAACACTCATCTGGGCCACTTTGGCCCAGGAACAAACATCTTAAGTATCATCTAATCATATCCTGTCCACCCTCAGCATTGTGTATAAACTAGTGATCATTAAAGGAGTTTCAATGGAGAATTATGAATATAATAAATTTTTTAATGAATGAATCTAAGACTTACAAAAAGTCATTTAAAACATTTTATGGGAAACAATAAACCTTTATTGATGCAATTAACAGAAACTGGAGATTTTGCCAAGTAATATGAGAGGGCCATCATACATCATTCAAGACTGGGAACCTAAATATTAAGGCCAATTAGAAATTTCAACATACATATTGAAATGATTAACAGATTATAAGGCCCATCCTTGAAAAACTACAACCATTCTGGATCATCTCTTCTCATATACTCTCTGGTTTATGATTCATTTCTGGAAATTCTACAGCCCCCCAAACTGACAGCTCAGGCACCCGGTGGTAACTTGCAACCCTAGTATCTTAGGAGAATTTCTGTTCATTGAAGGAATCACAGCTCAAAAAAGGGTCTTAAACAATGTTAGTTACCAGTAACATGTAGGACACCAGATGTTACACAAAAAGAGAACTAATATCAGACTCTCCGTTTTCTTCTAAGATTTATGACCAGGAAATATGTGACCCAGATTTTCATAAACACTTCCAGAACTGGTATCTGAAGGGAGGGAGAAGGAAGGTGGAGAGAGGAAGCAGGAAGGGGGAAAGGCACAAAGTGACAGTCTGGAGTCCTCAGGGGATCAATTACATCCTGAGTGTCCTAGACCCTGGAAACCCTGACTTAAAGGTCTCTGATTTGGAGGGTCAGCAGCTCTCCCTGAACGCACACCACAGTGGTTCCATGTGAAGGCAACTCTGCAGGTAGTGTCTGCCAAGAGGCAGTGGTCCCACATCCACTCAACTCTTTAGCGATGTAGTTTTGGTTGACTGACTTTTCACCTCCTTTTGACTTCATACAAGCGTTTGAAGAAATGTTTATTTTTCTCTATCCCTGCCCCCTATAATTAAGGCTGGAAACTGGGGACACATTAAGGGGGGAAATGAGAGGCAAAACAAGAATATATTCCCAAGACTAGCCACTTGAATGAGAAGCATGCTCAGTAATATAGCCTTCATTTATAAATTCTAATTAATTAGAATATATTCTCAAGAATTCCTCATTATCACAGATACATTCATGTATTTAGCTCCAAGAAAGATTATCATTGCTAACACTGCTAGTATTGAGTGCTTGGCCTCTGCCAAGCATTTCACTGGTGCTCTGATATGCGTTAACTCATAACTAGGTAAATCCTGTCAATGACTTTATAAATTCAGTACTACTGAATGTCATGCTCATTTTACAGGCACAGGCCAGTTGAGGCACAGAGAGATTAAGAAACTTGCCAGAAACCACAGGGCCATGGAGCGAGGATGTACTTCTAGGCAGCTTTAACCACTGTTACACTATAAACAAATATCTTTAAAAAGAGAATATTCTGGGACATAAATGATTCTTATGAATATATTCTTATTTCTCTTAGTCTTGGCTGCACCAGCAGCAGCAAAATAGAACAGAAACAAACTCAAAAGTCCTTTAAAAAAGAAAATGAACGCTATTCAACTAAAACTAAGTGACTAAAAAGAAACAAATAAGGTTGGTGAACTGGCAGTTCAGTAAACTGGCCACTTGGCACAGAGGCTTTTGGAGAATCACCTAGCTTTCCTGTTAGTCTTGGCTGCTTCACCACCTTAGGGACCTGGGGCTGGTCAGTCAACTTCCTTAATTTGAACTACCACTGTGCTACAACAGTAGCCAGACCACACATAGCCTTATATGTTAAATTAATTAAAATTAAGTAAGATAAAATATTGTTTTTCAATGGCATTAGCCACATTCCAAGTGCTTAATAGCCACATGATATTAGTGGTCCACCGTGGACAGAGCAGATATAGAACATTCCATCATCGCAGAGAGTTCTACCAGACAGTTCTCTGCCCTAGCCTCTGGGGTTCTCTCTGCTCCAACATTCTGTGAATCCATGCCTGACCTATGTGGTGAGAGGATGGTGGGCACTGGGTAGGAAGAAGGTCTCAACTTTACTATTGCATAAACTGGAACACCATTGAAGAAAAAAAACCCGAAAAATAAAATGTAGGAGAATGCTCTTACAAGGATGGCTTCTAAACATTTGTCTTCACAGTCCGAAGACAGAAACAGAACATCTGCCTGGTTACCATACAGTAATAAGGCAGTCCTTGATACTGTTACAACATGGTCCTTTGGCTTAAAGCAGGTTGGCCATCTCAAGATCCTGCTTCTCCTCTTTAATAGAAGCAAAAGTCATGGTACAACTGTCTCAAAAATATGTATCCCACATTTTACTATGTCAAAATTAACCTTCGTCTCCTAGTTGTCCCAGGCCATCCTAGGCTGACTGTCACCTTAGATGTCTCCTCACTGGCCACTGACAGAATGAATGAATCTGGGCAAAGGCCTGCCCTTCTGTGAGCATGAAGGAAAATCAATCCTAATCATTCCTCAACCTCGAAGGCGGGATCTGGCTTTCCAAATTCAGCCCACATTAGCAGGAAAGCCCAGTCTGCCCAAAGCCCAAAGGACATAATGAAGCACTGCCTAATGGAAGACTCACAGAGCTGGCTTGATTTATATTTTATTCTAAACCAATTTAGGGTTGATGCATAAGAAAAAAACAACATCTTTGAAGTTCTGAAAAACAAGACTTCAAAGATGTTTTCCTTTCTTCTCCACTGAATCTACTTTCTTTTAGACTGTTTCCCGCATGTCTAAACAAAAAGGCCTTTGTTGAGAGATTTCAGATCCTGATTGACTTAAAAGAGGCTTTGAAATCAAGGGACAATTAAATTTACTTTCAGCTACAAAGAAGAGGGCATGGTATTCACTTCTGTCAAGCATTGTGGGGAATCTGTCCTCATAAAGTTCTACATTTCCTAAATTGAATTATAAATCCATTTTCCCTGAGAGAGATACAGTTTTAATCACATGGCCAAGCAAATACTATTATGGTTTAGATTTCTTTAAATACTTTCCCAGGGAAAAAATTCTAATAGCTTTTCTTTAAGGTGCCCACCAAGTTTCATTATTTTGCTATTTCTTGGGGATACAGAAAGAAAGAACATAGGCTAAGAAGTCTTGTGAATTGTTGTAAATATTAGAAATAATTAAGACAAGCAAGTATCTTATATAAATAGCTCTCCTTATAGCAACCATGTCATATGAGGAGGACAATTAAAAACAACATGAGTATGTTTTTATCCAAGGCATCAAATGTGGCAGATCTGAAGGAACTTAGAGGTCTGTTCTCCTTCAGAATCTCTTGATCTTATCTCACCTGAAGAGTGGGCTGTCACAGCACACGCAGTGATACATTCCTGATGCCCTGTTCTTCAGGTAGATCCCACTGAAAGGCTGAAAGTCAATTATTTACATCATGTTAGGTTTCCCATAACTCTAGCAGGAGATGATACAGTAGATTTAAATCCAAGATGAAGTACCCAAACAGAGGAACTTTTGTACTAATTTGACAAAGTGCAAATATCACCAGAGAGAAAATTACCACACATCCAATGAAGCAGCCTGCAGACTTATTTATAACCCATCCTTTATTGTGCCAAATATTCAAATTACGACATTAATAATGTTCTATATTTACATAGCACCTTTCATCCAGGAACATCAAAGTCTGTGAAAAGGGGAGAGAACAGTCCTCTGGATTGTGTAAGATTTCATTCTCCATTTCAATAGAGTCAATGCAACAGGAATCTAGTTCCCTGTTGAAAACACTTTGAAATCTCCAATTAAAGATGGAATATGAATATATAAGAAGTAGAGCTCAGGGTTGTGCCTTAACTATGCTTCACATAGTGTTGAGGACACTGCATACTTAATAAATGTTAAATAATGAGGTAGATTCTCCCAGTGCCTAAGTGATGGCATAGATGAAATTAATTGGGGCTTCAGAGTCTGCAGGTGTAAAGGTCTTCTGAGAAGAACACAAGGAAACTTGAGGCAATGAGTAAGCTGAGTCAATTTTTTAATGTTATTTTGCAAACTGGATGTCATTCACTAAAAAAAGAGCATTTTTTGTACAATTCTTTTTTTTGTCAAAGAAAATTAAAGAAAAAGAAACCCTTGCACTAGCCCACTATGAACCACTGTCCCATTTTATGGGATGGAAGAGAAGCAGAAATACAGAATGGCTCACTAAGTCACAGAGCTGATCAGGAAATATGCTGCTCTCTTCCAGCCACTCTAGATTTCCCAACTCAGCAAATTCACAGGTCAAACACTCAAGTCCCTTGTGGTGGTATTAATGGCATATTTCCAGTGAGCTAACTAATGGACAATTTCAATAACCTCCTGCGCCTACCATCTGGGCACACTTGGATGTTTCCCTCTTTAAAGACCTGAAACTTAGCTGGAGAAATCTGAACAGTAGTGAGCTGGTCATTTTTTGGCCTGTCCCCTGGAATGCTTGTTCCCAACATTGGGAATTAGCAGCTATCAGGAGAAGGAAGTTTCACATCCCTCCCACCTGGGCTGATGAGACACATATGCCCAAGGGCGCCCAGTTCTGAAGTCGATCTAGAAAAGCCCAGTCATAGGATCCAGACAGCCTGATAGGATTGAAAATGTAATTTTGTCATTGTAGGGGGCAGCTGGACAGAGAAAATGACAAGGAACTGGTATTATAATTTTAAAATATTGAAAGGAGAAGGAAGTGCTAACTGACATATTTGATGAAATGACATCTGTGAGCTGCCTCTTTGCCTGATTTCCTGGTGTCTCCCTCTCCCTTCCCCAACTTTATATGTCCTAGCTCTTATTTAGGGCTAAACTCAACTTCCATCTCAATTGTTCATACTACTGTTTACTTGAAAACTTGGTATGTGTCCAGTGGAAACTTAAACTGGGTGTTCACACAACATCCATGTGAAGAATGGGCTGGAGCAGGGGCAAGAAGAAACTGGAAGCAAAGAACCACCAAAGAGCCACTAATACAGGCCTGGATTCAGCTGTGGCAGGAGCAGTGGTAATAAAAAGAAGAGGGTAAGATAAAGAATTATTTAGAAGACAGAACTGAAATGACTGTACGGGGAGGACAACAGGGGAGAGACAGAATGACACTCAAGATACCCATTGGGTTTTCAATGTCTGTGCTATGGACTGAAGGTTTGTTGAAGCCTAAGTACCATGTGATGGTACTTAGAGATTGGACCTTTGGAAGGTGACAAGGTCATGAGGGTAAAGCCCTGATGAATGGGACTGGCACCCTTACAAGGAGAGTCATGAGAGAGAAGCTGCTCTCTTCCTCCAGTATGTGAGGACACAGCAAGAAGGTGGCCATCTGTAAACCAGGAAGAAAGCTCTCTGTGGTCATCAAATTGCCAGCACCTTGGACTTTCTAGCCTGTAGAACAGTGAGAATAAATGTTTGTTGTCTAAGCCCTGCAGTCTATAGTATTCTGTCATAGCAGTTCGAAATGACTAAGACAGTCTGGACCAATGAGAATTCTCCCTTCTATGATCTTGTTAATACAACAAACCTGCTGGAAACAGATGACACCCTGAAAAGGGGTAATCTGCAGATAATTTAATACAGAACCATTTAGAAAGGTGGGAAGCCCTGGCTGGTATGGCTCAGTGGATTGAGCACTGGCCTGGGAACCAAAGGGTTGCCCATTGGATTTCCAGCCAGTGCACATGACTGGGTTATAGGCCAGGTCCCCAGCAGGGAGCATGCAAGAGGCAACCACACGTTGATATTTCTCTCTTTCTCTCCCTCCCTCCCTTTCCCTCTCTCTAAAAAAAAAAAAGTGTGGACAGGGCCAATGGAAACCAACAGGGGAGGGTGAAACACCCCTGGGCCAGTGACCACAGAACACATGTCCTCTGCTAGGCCTATGGACCAAAGGAAGGGGCAGTTACCAGAACCTAGACACTGCAACTATAGGTGACGGCTGCCTGCTGCAGCTTCAATCTGCACTGGAAGGACAGAGCTCCAGAGAGGACCCTGGACCCCAATTCTCTATCCTGCCATCTGATCTCTCTGGCATCTCCCATTGGTCAAACTCAATCAGTAGTCAGAGGGTAAGGGAGATGACTACTCTTCCCAGAGCTCAGAGTGGGGTAAAGTGAGAGTCAGGCAGATCTGGAGGGCAGACAGAGGATGGCCAGCATAAAGCCTACCTTCTCCTGATATTTGACTTTTAGTTATTGCTCAGCCAGGATATAAACTCCTTCATCATGCCTATCGGAGGGCCAGCACAGTATTGCTGCCCAATAAAAACACATGGAACTCAATTTTAATTTGGAGTCACTGGTCAAAAAGCTTAGATGTTTTACTTCTTTTTCCTTGGCCTTATGAAGCTAACAAAGGCTTATAGTTCTGCAATATTTTAAAAAGGTAAATGTGGAAATGGATGAAGTGAAAGGGATTTATAACACTAGTTAAAACAGATGAGGCTCACTTTGTAAAATGGCCAAAAGCAGAGAGTATAATGCACCATCTGTTTGAGAATCCCACAGTTTCCTTCTAAACATCAGGCAGCTCACCTCCAGGCTCTGTGTATATACCAAGCTTTGCCCGAGAACAGGTCTGGCCTAGAATAGTCTGGGAATGCACACAACTGTACCGAGTATCATGTATGGCTCCCTTATGCCATATGCAATAATGGCAAATGTAGGCTCTTTCCCAGTAAAGGCTTTATTAAAATCCCACCCACAGGAAGTTTTCAAAAATACCAGTCTTTCACAAAAATCTGTTGGCATCTGCTGGCCTGTCTTATGACCAGCATAGAAGAGGGCGAGGCCATGATTGTAAGGCCTCATGCGCATATACAGCTACTTGCACTTTGTAGTAACTGCTAAAGTAAAGATACAAATACTCTACAACTTTGCAAAACCACTGTGCTGTGGTCCACTCTGTGGTGTCTGCTTCACAAATTAAAGCATCTAATAGCCAAGTTCAATAGCTATATTCCAGGGGCCAATTAGGGTCTAAGACAGGCCACTTATTAAGAAATGTAGTGCTGTAAAAGTGATATTATAATGAGGAACCATTGAGGACTGTTCTCTCAGGAAATGAATAAAGGTGAGATTCTTCAATGTAGTCTAAATAACGTCCCCGCCTCTTAGTCTTTAGTCATTTAACATTCAGGCAATTTATTTTCTGAGTGCCAGATGCCATGTTATGTGCAAGGGATGTACCAACAATGGCAAGTGCAACGAAGGAAAAGGACCAGTAAAGAAAAGCCACACTGGAGCTGAGGAAAGGCTTCCCTGAGGAAGTGAGGTTTGGGCTGAGAGCTGAAATATAGGTTTGAATGAATTAGTGGGGCGGGGGGGGGGCGCAGAGAGATGGTAATGGGAAAGGAGAATACCGGGTACAAGGGCCCTAGGGGAGAAGGGAGCCCAGATGTTTGAGAGATGAAAGGACAGTGTGGCCAAAGTTCAGAGATTAAGAGGTAAAATGCCAGGATTTGAGGATGGGGGTGGGAGGTAGAAGCCAGGGCTGTTAGGGCCTTATTAACTATTTAAACACTTTTCTCTTTACCTTGAAAGCAGTGGAAAGCCACTGAAAGATTTTAAGCAGGGGGGTGATGTGATCAGATCTGTGTTTTAGAAAGATCTCTTTGGAGGCCATGTGGAGAATGGCTAGATGAGGAGCACGAATGGCTGTGAGCAGAAGAGTGGAGGTCACTACAGTCCAATCAGTGAGAGATGGTGGGAACCCGGACCAGCATGGCAGCAAGACCAGTGGTGAGGAGTGACTGGGAGGTAACTTAGGAGGCAGAGTAGATGGTGAGGTGATGGAGGGCAGAGAGTGGCATGTCCAGGGAAGGTTTCTGGTTGCTACAGCTGGGTGGACATCGCTGGTCTGAGGGGAGGATGATCAGCCAGGTTTTGTAACTAGATCTATCCCAATCCCACTCTCTACGCCTCTAATCAGAAAACTGTAAGTCAGTTTCACTTACCGGTTCAGTTCCTTTTTCTCTGGTGACATAGAATTGCTCTGGAGTCAGCTTCTTTCGCCACTCACTCTTGGCAAGAGATGGCTCATGCTTTGTAAGAGACCCTGTTAAATAAGATTTTTAAAATTAAAAAAAAAAGGCACAATGACCTTTTGATCCTCAGCCTTTCTTCTAAAGTACACTATTACCCAGCAGAATAAGTCATTCCCTCTGCTCTCTCCCACTCCTTCATTCGTCACAGAAACCAGAAAGCTCCGGTATAAAATGCTTTAATTGAGTCATTAGTTTAATACGAAATGAGTAATAAGTAGAGAGCCAGCTTCCTAGTCCCCCTGGGGCATAGAAGCTAAAGAGGCAGCTGAAATATGAAACAATGCAGAATAAATTCTCCTCAGGTACCTAAGGGAAGAAATTGATCCTTCTTCCATTACTATGTTCAAAGCACTAGTTCCTGTCAGGATACAGCTGGGAGTAGTTGAGTGATTGGAAAGAAAAGAAGGTTGAGCTAGTGGGTTATTAAACTCCTCTCCCTTTCGGGTTTATAAAGATATCTCTGCTTTTGTTTGTCAAGGGAAGTCTTTATTAAAAATCCTTCTTGTGTGGTGAAAAAAAGAAGAGACCCCTATAGTATATACTCCTGAAAGGGAGACTGAGACCCACCAGAACCTATTCTAATGCTTCATAGTTTTTATTCACAATTTGTTTCCTTTCTTCTACTTTCTCTGGCCTCTATCTTACTACTTCTATTCCAACGAATGTAAACAAAATAACTAGGACCAGACAGTATATTTGATCCAAAGCTGGGAATCCACATGTGCAGAGGGCCAACTAGTAGTTACGTGCAGATTTTCAACTGCACCCCTAAGCCCCTTTTTGTTCAAGGGTCAACTCTACTCTCTTTAGCCAAAGGGGGATAGGAAGCCAATATATATAATAAATGTTTTAATCATCCAACATTAAAAATTTGAAGGGATCTTATAATTTGTCCACCTCAATGAGAAAACAGGTCCAAAGGGTGAATAACCTGGCCACTGCATTGACGACAAAATGTTAAACACCTGTGATCTCACTATCAAGAATCAAACATGCCAGAACCTCATACCGGAAATTCAATTTGGTTACAAAAGATTCCTAAACACTCTTCCAGCAAAAAAAGACATATATCTTCATCATCAGGTCATAATAATGTACAATATGTTATTTCTATATTGCATTACTGTTGATCCCTTATGGTTGTTTACATTTTATTAAAGGGTTTTTGCTTGTTACATATACTAAATGTTGGCCTTTCTTAAACAGTTTTTATAAGGCTACAGGAATTTATTTTTTACTATGGAAATATAGCTCAATTACACACAATTTTTCAGGAACTCATCTCTTGGGGAGCAAAGCAAAATGTATTTATGTGACAATTTTTACTGCTCAGTAGCTTTCAGAGTTATCAGGCAGAATGCCAAGTAATAAATGGAGAAGGAATGATAAAATTTTTTTACATCACCATTTTTGCAATCAATAAAATAATAACTGATTCAATCAAGAACCATCAGGGGATTCTAAACCCCCTGGGTGAAGGCTGTTGAAGAACGGAATAGTCAAACATTTTTAAAACATGATGCCAAAGATTATTAATTACAAGGAAGAGAATATTCCTTTACAATGGAAAAATGTAGAAATTACCACCTTATCCAAGTAAGCAATTAGCATCAACAACAGTGGGGCCCTCTGACACAATGCGTCACAGGGTGTGACACACTAAGGACACATCACCCCCACGCCCCACCCCTGCAATCAATGCACTGACTGTTCTCAGAGGGCTCACTGGGGACTTCTTAGTGAAACCTAGGGACACTTCATTCTTATTTACCTCTCAGCAGTATTAACATTCAATATTCCCTCTTTGGGGGTATATTCTGTTCCCTTGGCCTCCATGACACCAAATTCTCTTGAGCATCCAGTTACTCCTATCAGTCTCCTCCTCAATTTCCCTTCCTCAAGTCACCCTGGAATCTTGGTATGCTTCAGAGGAATCTATCCATCCTAGCTTTCTTCTACCATTACTCCACATGTGTTCCTTGGGGTTTTATCCATTTGGTAGCTTCAAGTACCATCTATATGATGAGACTCTCAAATCTACGTTTCTCTCCATCCTAGATCTCTCTGCTGAATTCCAGATCAATATACAGGGGTGGGAAAAAGTAGGCTTACAGTTGGGAATGACAATTTTTTGAGTTAATAAAGCTATTGTAATAATCATAACCTGCATGTCTTTTTCCATGTGAACAACTCTGAACCTACATTTGCCAACCCTGCACAATCGACACCTGGATATCGCCACTAGGATGTCCCCTCTCAAACTACATGCACAAAAGGCCTTCCAGTATCTGCCCCACCTGAACCCAAATCTGCTCTTCTCACATGTTTCTCCTCACATGGGATGGATGGGCTCATCCTCATCCATCCCATGTTTCAAACCAGAAAGTCAGGCCATTGTCCATGATTTTTCCATTTTCCTTGCACCAAGCCCTCTTGGTTCTACTTCCTAAATGACTCAGATCTGTTCATTCTCATTTCTCTGCTACCAACTTGCATTAGGCCACCATTATCTCCAGCGTACATTATTACAAAAGTTTCCTCTTTCATAAGTCCTTGCCAATCCTGATCACTTCCTTTTTCTCACTGCCCCAAACTATTCGATACAACATAATACACTCAAGTTAAATTCCAAACTCCTCAGTGTGACTTGCAAGGCCCCATGTGATCTGACTCTGGTTACCACTTTCAACTCCTCCCTTCCACTACGCCCCAGTCCTTCTGAACTGCAATCCTCTGAGTTCCCCAGAACATGTCATGTTTTGCTCAGCTTTTTACTTGTTAAGACAGAGTGAAGACTTCCAAGATCCCTACATTCTGGACCAGAAACTGGAGGTCTGCAACCTCTGATCTCAGTTTACATGTTATATTCTCCAAGAGACCTTCCTGGACCACCATCGTCCTTCCCCAAGTCTGAGCTGCAAGATCTTCTCTGTTCATGCCCCACAGTATTTCCTTGATAGGTTATTCAATCACAATGACTGCAGGGTAATTTGTCTGGATGTCTCATTAGTCTAGAAGCTGGAAGTCTGAAATAATTGCCTTTGTTCAATGTATCACTAGAATATATTACAGTGCTTTGGCAATTAATAACTATTCATTTTTTCATTCAGTCAGTCAACAAATATTTACAGAGCACCTACTGTGTGCCAGATACTATTCTAAATGGTAGGGATACAGGGGTAAAGAAAACACACAAAGAATCACTGCCCTTAGGGAGTAGAAGTAAAATTAACTAAATAAGTAAAGAATATAGATCTTTAGGTGATTTTTTAAAAATCACAAAGGCGTTTAGAAAGTGAGGATGTATGTACATATGTATTCACATCTGTGTATGTATGTATGTGCACATGTAAACACAATTTCCAATGGAGTAGTCACAAAAAGCTGCCAATCCAAAAGAATATATGCACCCCTATGTTCATATCAGCATTATTTACAATAGCCAAGATCTGGAAACAGCTCAGGTGCCCATCCGTAGATGAGCAGATCAAAAAGCAGTGGTACATTTACACAATGGGTTACTACTGCAGCAGTAAAAAAGAAAGAAGCCTTTGTGAAAGCATGGATGGACCTGGAAATTATTATGCTAAGTGAAATAAGCCAGTCAGAGAAAGACAAATACCATATGATCTCACTCATATGTGGAATCTAAAGAACAAAATAAACTGACAAACAAAATAAAACCAGAGGCATGGATACATGGAACAGACTGACAGATCTCAGAGAGGAGGGGGTCAGAGAGGGGGACTGGAAGAGATTTGCCAAAGAACTTCTATGTGTAGCTAGTGGACACCGACAACAATGTGGTGCAGCTGGGGGAGGTGCAGGGGCTGGGTGGAGGGGGGCAAAAGGGCAGGGAAGGTAAGTGGGGGACATTTGTAATAATGTCAACAAAAATTTAAAAATAACTTGAAAAAGGTGACATATCAGCAAATACCTGAAGGAAATGAACAAACATGCCATGTGAATATCTGGGAGAAGAGCACTGTAGGCAAGAAGAAAAACAGGGGGAGTGGGCCTAGCATATCTGATGAACAGCAAAGAGAACAGAGCCACTGGGGTGGAGTGAGTAGGGGAAGGTTAGTGAAGTGAGAACAGAAAGGTAGTGGAAGCCAGATCATTCAGGGCCTCGAAGGCTATTGTGAAGACATTGGCTTTTATTCTGACTAAGTTTGGAAGTCACTGGAAGGTTAGCAGAGGTATGGCCTGACCTAACATTTAAAAAGGATCAGTGGCTGATATACGTTTAAAAACCACTGAAGCAGGGCAAAGGCTAAAGCCAGGAAATCAACATGAAAGAAACAAATAATCTGGCTGAGACATGGAAGAGATGGGGGTCACGGTGGATGCAGTAGAGGTGCTTAGAAGCGGTCAGACACTAGACACATTCTGGTGGCAGAGCCAGAGGATGGGCTGATACATCAGCTGTGGAGTATGAGAGAAGGAAATGGGTCAACGGTCACTATGCCAGGTTATGATTATTACAAGGCCCTGGTCGTGTACTGGATAATGGGAACAAGGACAGGAAGAGTTGGTTTGGAAACTTGGTGTTGGATGTAAATTTAAGAATGTCAATTAGATATTCAAATGGAGAGGTGAGGTAGGCAGCTGGAAATATGGACTTAAGAGTTCAGGGAGAGGCCCCAGGGAGAGATGTAAATTTGGGACTCCTCAGAATTCAGATGTATTTAAAGCCACGAAACTGGACAATCCCCAACTCAGTGAGTGTAGACAAACAGAGACCCAAGGGCTTGACTTTGAGGCTGTAACATACAGGCTGATGCTATGGGGAGCCACAGACAGAGATGGGAAGGAAACCGAGAAAATGTGCTATCCTGGAGCTAAGTATTTTAACGAAAATGGAATAATCTGCTGTGTTGAAAAATCAAGAAGGGGATGACTGACAGACCTGAAAAAGAACAGTTTAGGTAGAGGAGTGGGGGTGAATCTGATTGGAAGAGATTTAATAAGAGAAAGGAAGGAGGGAAAGACAGATGTACCTCTGGATCAATCTTTTGAGGAGTTCTGGAGTAGCTAGAAAGGAAAGTGAGGTCAAAAGCATTTTTTAACATGACAAAAATCATAATACCCTAATGTGTTGATAGGACTGCTCCAGTGGAAAGGATATACTGATGATTTAGGAAAGAAAGGGGAGAGCTGTGAAGCTATGCTTGACCTAGAGTACACCAAATATGGAAACCATTAAACTGAGAAAAATTTACTGACCACACAAGCTTTGGATAGCTATTCCAGATAACAATAAGGGAGTTTTACAAAGCAATGCAAGCTAAACTGCTAACAGAATGATGGAAACATTTTTAAAATCACTTTAGGCTTGGTTATCAGGTGGAGTTGTTTTTGTTGCTGTTTTAAGAGCAAGTAGGATCAGAACTAGTTTTAATGGGTGTGAACTATTTGTTTAACCCTAAGGGAAGTGGAAGGCATTCCACTTTAGGCAGTGTAAAAGACTAGTGGGTGTACAGGTATAACTATATTTTGTAAGCCCTCAACCAAGGGCAAAATGCTAAGAGCCAGCCAGTGTCAATGTGTCAGAATGTGATCTAAGCCAGTAGTCACACAAAGGCCACTCCAAAAGGTGAAAATTCAGAAGGTAAAAGTAAAAACAGGCTTTGCTAGTTAGAATGAACTGTCCTTGATTCCTTCTCCCAGAACCTAAACTTCATCCTTAAGGGTAATTTGTGAAATCTGAATCCTGGCTATTATCGACATCTAGCAAAGAAAGGAGCAATAGAGCACAATGATAAAAGCTCTCCTTACCCTTCAGATATCTGTCCTGCCACTTCACTCCACACATATTCTTGGCTTTGGCAAAGATCTTACCTTATTGCATTATTTCTATGGATAGCTAAGAGGAGGATCAACTTTTGGTGTTAAGGTTGGGACTTATAGTTCATAAAGCTGCCATTATCTTCCTAGCTATCTCCTTTTGGGAAGGAAGTGGGATGGGATTAGAGAAAAAAAAACCCTGTTGTCTCCTGAAAGTATTGTCCTTAGTGTCTTTCAACATGCAGTACAATATAACAGGTGACACTAGAAAGGGGAATTCATGAAGGGCTACATCCAATGGGACTCACATGCTTTAGCTCTGAACCTAAGGCATGCATCCCAGCTCCCTCTTCTCTGGCTTTCTATTTCACTACACCTGTTAGAGAGTGACAACCTGTTTTCAGGCACCCACCTTCTCCCTCTGCTGCAATTGTTTTTAGTTAAAAATTTATGTTTAAAATGTTAAACAAAATAATTACTCCTTCATCTAAATATAACAAGAAACTACATTTGTCATGGCTCTTCTAACTCTTACCTATATGTACCTTTTACACTATTATTGTGTGCGAAAGGTTTCGTGGGTGGGCATCAGTGTTAAAACTCATTGACAAAGCACCAATTCAAGCACCGATTACAAACATGTTGTTGCCAATCTGCCAGTCTAGGTGACCGTGTCAAGGGGAGACAGACTCTGCCTTGATAGCCAAAAGACAAATGGTCAGCTGGTGCTTTCAGGTCAGGATATATGTGATCTGCATCACTTGAAGAGGTTTAAACTGAGTATTGTGAGCTGAACTCTGTGCCCTTCCCCCAGCATTCATATGTTAAAGTCCTAATCCTCAGGACCTCATAATGTAACCATATTTGGAGACAGGACTTTTAAAGAGGTGATTACGTTAAAATGAGGTCGTGAGGATGGGCCCTAACCCAATCTGACTGGTGTGTCTGTATGAAGAGGAAGACACACTAGGGATGTGAAAGCACAAAGAAAATGCCATCTGCAAGGGGAGACAGGCCTCAGGGGGAAACGAACCCTGCCCAACACTTTGATCTTGGATTTGCAGCCTCTAGAATTTACGAGGAAATACATTTCTGTTTTCGCAGCCACCCAGCCTAAGGTATATTGTCATGGCAGCCTGAGTAGAGTAATACACTGTGCTTTAGGAAATGACTAAAGTTGCATTATGAGTAAATTCTGTGCAGTTTTACCAAACAGCAATGTAGGTACATGTACATACAACACAGCAAGATCTCACTTGGGAATGAGTTGTCTTTCTTTTGGCCACTGGTGGCTGGAAAGCAGGATTCAGGTTGGTCTCCTCATGCTACTGTGTGTGTGTGTGTGTGTGTGTGTGTGTGTGTGTGCACACGCAGATGTTTTTTGTCCTCAGTCCATATCACCTGCACCTTGTATGGGTCCTTCGACCGCATGTCTTTCAGATTCCCTCTGCATTCTCTTGCTATCTGTACTATCAAGTCTGGGCTGCTGCTGCTATTGCATTTGATGGCTACACAGCTCTACCTTGAACTATGCTTTGATAAACTCAAAATGCATTTGGGTTCCTTTCTCTCTTTATGCTGTGTGATTTGCACAGGCTCTATTTCTTGTCAGTCATGTGTTCCATGAGGTGGGCCTTGATTTTCTCATATTTATAAAACACACTCTTGCTCATATGGTCACCCACCTCCTGGCTTTGTTCACCTTTCTTGCCACAGTGGCTATGCTGCAATTGTCACACTTGAGCCAGTCTCATTTCAGTAACTACTTGTTGAAAATAAAAGAACCTATAAGAACTGGAGTAAAAAGATTCCCCACCTACTCTAACTGTAGAATTAACCTCCTCTCCCACCATAGTGACTGGACTGTTTTAAACTTCAGCTCAGATGGAGTCCAAGCAGAATATCTCTACAAAGAATGTTTTCCTGAAACAACAGATTATTTTTTCCTAATACTTCTTTTCTTTTCGATTTGCTTTGTCGGTTTAGATGACAAAAATTATAGGGGCCTTGCCCTATAATATCGCAAGTCTCACTGCTGAAGAACAGTCCTCTGTCACTTTCAACGTCTTCTGATTTCTTTCTCTCCAACCTTCTCGAAGTCACACCATGTGGGTTAAATGTGGACTACACTTTTGTCTTTTCTATTTCTTTATGTAAGTATAACTAACATTAATTGTGTGCTTACTAAGTGCCAATTATTGTGATAAAGTATTTTAAATTATTTTTCCCATTTATTCTGTACAAGACTACTATTGTCATTATCCTTATTTTATAGAAGACAAAAAAAAAAAAAACAGGCTTAAACTTGCCAAGTTCAAGATGTGCCCAAAACACACCCATTAAGTAACACCGTCCACACCAAAGCCTTTAATTACCTTTTAATCATTTTTAATGGATACCTAATAGTTTGTTGAATTGAACTTGAATGGTTTGTGCAAGCATTCCTTAACTGATGGACATTGGACAATAGCCAGTTTCTGGTTCTATAAAGTAGTGCTCTTAAAAACATCTTTGCACATATAGCTTTGTTCCTTTGAATTGCTTCCTTAGGATCAACATCCAGAAGATGTCTGATAAGTTACACAACTCTAGTTATGTACTGGTGTCTGGCCAACATTTAATGTTGCTTCGGATTCAAGGACAATTCATTAGGCTGTTTCTCGGCAGCAACAAGTATGTTCATAAAGGACAGGTTTCTGCTGAAACCACTAGCCTATAAAAGGGGGAAACGAACTCGTTAACAATTGTGACGTTTTTAGCAAATCAGTGCTAGGCATACAGTATGCAGGCAACAAATATCACCAGATTGGCTAATTAGAGACACCAACGGGTTCTGAAGGCCATAACCAGAAGTCGTGTTGGATCAGCTATCACTCCATAACGCTGGTGCTTCTGTTTAACACTACATTTTGAAAACTTCCAGGAATAAAAAGTTCCCAGTCACTGGGGTACATTTTCAGCAGCATTAGGCTATCTCTAAATGTGTTCAGTGAACACAGAACAGAACTGAATTCAGAGATGATCTGGAAGCCAATGCACTAAATTACCCTGAAACAGATCTGAAATACAGGGGCTTACATACTAACGAGTGAAGTGTAAAGGCGATCCAATCTAGCAGAGATGCCAGAGGCATTTTGCAGAAAACGTACACACTTTCGCCTTGCCGGTCTCAACGATTGACAAGCAATGACTATCAGTTTAAAGGGGACGGGATATTAGCCCGTGTTTCCCTGGGTCCTGGAAACATCACAGAAATATAGCAAAGCAAAAAGCCAAACCACAGGAGCTCCAGGTCTGAACTGCCTGCTTCCAGACTCGACTCGGAGGGCGCCGGGGCGGGGACAGTGTAAAAGACGAAAAAGACGAAGGGCCTTCCCGGGAGAGAGCGCGGTGTCGCGTTGTCGATCCCCCACCGCGGGTCTTCAGCTAGAGTCCCAGGATATGCGCCAGGGCCTCCTGAGCCCAGAATTTTATGCAAAAGAAAAAATGTGTGCACGTTCTGGGAGAGGATCTATACCTCTCCTCCAATTCTCAGTGACTCCCCTCCTGCCCCTCCAAGTTTGCAACCCTGTGTCCCAGCCGGGTTCAGACCAGCATTCAGGCATCCAAGTCGCGGCCACCGAAACTAGAAGAACTGAAAATCGGGGAGCGGCGGCGGGGCCGGCGGGGCCGGCGGGGCCTGCGTCCTACCTGAGTCCCCGTGTCTGGCCCTGGTGCTGAGGACACCGCTAACTGGTCGGCTGCGCACAGCCTGCGGAAGTGCCTCTCGGAAGCGGAGGCTCCAGGAACCGCGGAGCAGACGCGCCATGATCCCAACAGGCGCAGGCCCCGCCCCGCCCCGCCCTCTCCTGCCTCTACGGCCCCGCCCCCGCGCTCCGGCCCCGCCAACCACGCACGCTTACCCCACGCGGTTCTCTCCTCTTTCTCACTCCAGCTCTTGCCCCGCCGTACCCCTTGCCCCTTGCTGCTCTGTCCCTCGCCCTACCCCACACCACCCAGGTCCATCCCATTCTTTCCCAGCCCAAACTCTGGTCTGTCCCAGTTTGTTTGCATTTCTGAAATTATAAGTAAAGGGAATTGTAAATCAATTCACATTTTCTTGAGTTGAATATAAATGAAGTCATACAATACGTACTTAATTTTGTCTAACTTCAGTCACTCAGCATAATTATTTTGGCATGTGTATGTTTTTGAGTGTAACAGTTCATCCCTGGTTAGTGCTGAGTAGTACTCGATTTATGGATATGCCACAATGTATTTACCTAGTCACCTGTTGATAGACATGTATCTATATTGTTTCCAATTTTTCCTGGTTGGCAATAAGGCTGCTGGGAACGTTCCTGTACACATCTATGTGTGGACATGTGTATTCTTTTCTGTTGGGTAAACCTGTAAATGGAATGGCTAGGTCATATGGTAGGTGTAACATTTTAAGTGACTACAAAAATATTTTCCAAAATGGTCCTTCCTTTTACATTCCCACCAGCTGGTATGGGAGTTCCAGTTCCTCTACATTCTTGTCAGCACTTGAATATCCAGACTTTTTCATTGTAGCCATTCTAATAGTGTGTGGTGGTATCTTACCATGGTGTTTTATTTTGCCTTCTCTACTGACATATGATGTTGACATCTTTTTCATGTGCTTTTCTACAGAGGATATATTTTCTTTGGAGAAGAATCTGTTCAAATCTTTTGTCCACTTTTAATGAGCTGTTTCTTACTGAGTTCTTTATATATTCTGGATACAAATCCTTTATCAAATACATACTTTACAAAGATTTTTTTCCCAGTCTGTGGCTTGATTTTTCTATGTCCTAACAGTGTCTTCAGAAGAGCAGAAGTTTTTCATTTTTATAAAGCCCAGTGTATTTTTTCTTTTATAGAAGATCATTTTTGGTATATTTAAGAAATTCTTGCCTAACTCAAGTTTTTTTCCTATGTTTTATTCTAAGTTTAAAAGGGTTTCTTTGTTTTACATTTAGGTAATTTGGAGTTAATTTTGGATAAGCCAAAATTTTTTGTTTATTTTGTTTTTATTTTTGTTTTTTGCTTTTGCATATGAACATCCAATTGTTCCAGAACCATTTGTTTAAAAGACTCCCCTTTCCCCACTGAACTGCCTTTGAATATTTGTCAAAAACCAGTTTTCCTACAATGTGCGGGTCTATTTCTGGATGTTCTATTCCATTCTATAAACTGGTGTGTCTATATTTCCGCCAGTACCATAATGTTCTGATGACCGCGCTTGGAATCAGCTAGTGTCAGTGCTGAATTTTTCTGCTACTTCCCAAAGTTGTTGTAGCTATTTTAGATCTTTTGTACTTGAACATAAATTTCAGATCCAGTTTAATTTCTACAGTTTTGATTAGGATTGTATTGGCTGTATCCATAAATTTGGGGAAGACTGATATCATACTAATATTGAATCTTCTGACCTATTTCTAAAATATACCTCTCAATTTATTTAGGTCTTCAATTTTTCTCAGCATTGTTTTGTAGTTTTCAGTTTATAGGTTTTACACATCTTTTGTAATTTCAGTGTTTGATGGTTTATTTCTTGTATATAGATCACTTCTCAGCCTTTTGGCTACAATAAAGTGATGGTTTATTTCTTGTATCTAGATTTGTATGTTCTAGTAATATTTTTATAGATTTTATTAGATTTTCTGCATAGAAACCATGTTATCTGTGAAGAGAGAGTTTTTGTTATCCTTTCCGATACGGATGCCATTGATTTCTTTTTTTATCTCTCTCTCTCTCTCCTTATTACACTAGCTAGAAACTGTACAATGTTGAGTAGAAGTGGTGAGAATGAACATCCTGATCTTAAAGGGAGAGTGATCAGTCTTTCACATTTAGTGTGATGTTGGCTATAGGCTTTTTCATAGATACTCTTTCAGATCAAGGAGATTTCCATCTATTTGTAGTCTGCTGAGAGGTTTTTATCAGGAAGAGATGTTGAGTTTTTATGCTTTTCTCTACTAAAGGGGAGATAAATGGTAATGGAAAGAGACTTGATTTGGGGTGGTAAATACACACTACAACATACAGATGATGTATTATATAATCATGTACCTGAAAGTTATATAATTTTATTAACCAATGTCACCCCAATAAAGTCAACATAGAAAAGAAAGATGCTTTATCCTGCAGCAGTTAAAATAATCATAGTTTTCTCTTTTTATTTTATTGATTGATTTTCAAATGTTAAACCAATTTAGGATTCTTGTCATAAACAGTACTTTATCTGTTTTATTATCCATTTTATGTTATTGTACTTCCTGGATTAAAATTTTGCTTAGAGTTTTTGCTTCTATGATCATGAGGGATAGTGTCTGTGGTGTTTTTCTTTTCTTTTTTCAAACTTTTTTGTAACGTCTGTCTGGTTTGATGTCTGAGTAATAAAGAAACTGATTCTGATCCAGGGAAGCTAAGTAGCGTGTCCATGGTCGCACTACTAATTAGTGGAAGAGTTTGTAAATGTACAAACTCTAATGTTTAGAATTGAGAAACTATAAAGGAATAGCAGAGGTTTAACCTAGCCATCTTCACTCCCCAATCACCAACTTAAGAAAGGAGTTCAACATGTGACATTTTTCTAAGACCCAGTTCAGGATACCTTCCATTTAAAAGATGTGCGACCTTGGTCAAGCATTCAATCTGTCTCAGCTTCAGTTTCCTTATCCCTAAAACTCGGTTTTTATGAGGATAAGAGATGGCATATATTTAAAAACCTAGCAAACCCTCAGGCACATAGTTGGTTTTAATAAATGTTAGCTATTGTTATGAAGAAGTAGTTAGGAAGACAGTGATGGGTCAGCAGAACTGATAACCAAACCATGCCTGCATTTCTCTGCACCCCACACTCCTAGGACATTCTTTTTTTTTTATTATTGTTTTATTTTAGTTTATTCATTACAGTTTCTATCTTTTATTCCCATTCCAGCCCACCCACCCATTCCTCCCCTCCTCCCTCCCCTTTCCAACCCCCCTAGTTTAGTCCATGTGTCCTCTATATTTGTTCCTGTAAACCCTTCCCTTCTCTCCTAGGACATTCTAAATATGGAGGGAGTACCTCCCTCCCTATTGCTGTTCTTCCTTGAACCTGCTATGAGAACTCTTGCCTCATCTTCCTGGTTTTGAAATGCCCACCACCGTTTGTCTAAATCCAATTTAATCATCAAGATCACACGCTAATCTCTAATTAGCTATATCATCTCAGCCTGAACAAAACACAGTTTTATATTATACCTCCCACTTCACACACTGAGTGGAGGAGGCAGTGCTGGTTGCCTGCCCAGTATCCATTCTCCTCTCTTTATTTACAGCAAATATTTCATTTTATTGAGAGTAGCAGTGTGCCTAGCTAAAATGTTAACACCCACCAACGAGCTCCCTTGTAGTTAGTGCTGGTCTCGTCACACAGTCTGGGCGATAGTAGAAGCAGCTATCACCAGGAAAATTTAGTTTCCAGGAAAATTACAGAGGACCTGACTCAGCACCAGCCCTTTGCTCTTCTTTTCCTTTCTTTCTTTTTTTTAAAATTACTTTTTTAATTTATTGATTTTTAGAGAAACAGGAAAGGAGTGGGGGTAAGAGAGACATTAATTTTTTGTTCCACTTATTTATGCATTCATGGATTGATTTTTGCATGTGCCCCAGCCTTGACGCTTCAGGACGACTCTCTAACCAACTGAGCTACCTGGCCAGGGCTCCTCTTTTTCTTTATGCCAGGAAGTCACGATGGCTAGAGCGCTAGCAATCTTCTGATGTGTGGTAATGGGACCCACACTCTGATATTAATTAAAACAGAAGATGTCGGGAAGGGGCCTGGGTGCCTGATGACACTGCAGAACCAACATAATGGCCTTCGGCGGCCTACCTTCAGAATTCCTGTCACATAAAAGACAAATCCGTATTTTCTTTAAACCACTGTTATTTGGATTTTCTGTTGCACTTTATTTCTGGTGTCCTGAATATGATATCAAGACTCTCCAGAAAAGGAAAGATTCTGTAATTTCATCTCTTTGTGTATCTAACATACTTCCCTGCAGGCTAAAAGTGAACAAGAAACAATTGTTCACAATAAAATCCTTTAATACATAAGATAGACAGACCCAGAAAATAAGACCGGCTCAAAAGTCAATTTGCTTTTCCTTACGAGAAAAAAAAAATTCAGGAAAGTATGATGTAATGGAATAAGCTTCGCACATTTTCTCTCCACTGAAGAAACCATATGCCCAAAGTTCAATATCAATGATCATTTTTTTCCTACTACAATCTAAAAAATTCCTAGAAATAAACCAACCGGGGTATATCTGACATCTGTAAAAGGAGTTTTAAATTGTAAGAGGCAGTGAATGAAGACTTGAATAAACGGTGCAATAGAAAAAGTGTATAATGAGATAGGCCCTGGGTTTTGTTTTCAGCTATTCCTCTAACCAGATACAGGTTTGGGCACCTGGGTTTGACCATCTGCCTCTGGGCCTCGGGTTGATCATCTGTAAAATGGCATGCGTGCAGTGCGGGGTAGCCTAGGCCTAAAACTCGAATGATATCTAAACTCTCTTAAGTCTGTAATCCTATGACTTTTGGTGAAAAATGGAAATATATGCTCTCCTGTTGACCAGAAAGTTGAAGTAGTAAAGATTAAAATAATGTTCAAGTTAATTAATAGATTTAAGCAATATCATTTATAGTCTCAATGGGTCACTTTAAAAAATATGACAAAGTAAGAACTAAAATAAATGTGGAAAAATATATATATGAATTATTGGTTTTGGAGAGGAGCAGAGAGAGAGAGACAAAACATCGATTTGCCATTCTGCCCATTTATACATTCATGGGTTGCCGCTTGCATGCGCCCTGACCGGAGACCGAAAGTATTCTTTTGTAATGAAGGTAATACTGGAGAAGTGGCCTTGCCACACACGAAAATGCCTTAGCAAAGAACAGTAGTTATCAAAATGGTCTAATGAAAAACTAGGCCAAGGAGATAAAACAAAGATTCTCTAAACGAAGGTGAATTTAATCTACTATAAACAAAAAAATATAAAATTATTCAATATATATGTTTTGGGGGAAAGTGACTATTACTATGGGAAAAATAACCTTAGAGTCTGATGTTTAGATTGATAAACCAAAATAATTACCAAAATAATTAATTTTTTTAGTTAAATATACCTATACACACATATGTATGTATACACATAAAAATAAACAATGTTGTTGCACTTATCCATTCTGGAAGAAAAAGGATTTCAAACAATGGATGTAATAAGAGGAATTACTAATTAACTGATGATATGGTTGACTGGTTCGGGTACATGAAAATTAAAATACATACATACCAACAACAAAATATTAGGATTCTCCAGGCACGCACACAGAGAATAACAACATTCAGTTTATTTAGGTTTTAGTTTTCTGTCATCAGTAAAGGAGCTGCCCATCTCTTGTTAAATTTATTCATAGAAACCTTTACCTTGTGTTGCTATTGTGTGTTGACACATTCTAATTTCTGATTATTTTGTTCAATGTCTATTTCAATGCAGTTTTAGTATATTGATATTTTATCCAGTAATCTTGCTGAACTCTCTTCTTATATTCAACAGTTTGTCTTGAAGAGTTTCTCAAATTTTCAATGAAAACAATTTTATTGTTACCTCATCTTTCTTTCTTTCCAATCTTTTTATCTTTAGTTTCTTATTATGTTGGCTTGGACCTCCAAAAATTATTAAATAGATATAGTGATAATAGGCGTCTGTTCTGTTCCTGACTCTAAAGGAAATGCTTCTAACATTTCTCCAATACACATGATGTTTGTTGTAGGTTTTTAGTAATCTTTACTAGGCTGTAGATGTTCCCTGTAATGCCTAGTTTACTAAAAGTTTCTGTTATGAATGAGTACTGAATTTCATTTGTTGGCTTTCCTGTGTCCAGTGAGATGATCATATGACTTTTCTCTTTTACTATGTTAACGTAGTGTCTCACCTTGTCTTACATGAATAGTCTACTGATGTTAAGCCATCATTGAAATCTTGAGATAAACTCAACATGGTCATGATATATATTTTTACACATTTTTAGACAATATGCAATATTTTGAGGAGTTTCACAATTATATTCAAAATTGAATTTACTTGGCAATTTTCCTTCCTCACGGTGCCATTGCCTTCTTAATATCAAACTTGTGCTAGCCTCACCAATGAGTTTAGAAACCTTATGTAAATTTTTAAAAATCAATTGATATGTTAATAATTTTGTTTAATTTTAATGGCCTCACTATTGTTTGTAATAATTTACTTACAAATTGAAGAAGATACTGTCTGTCTAGTTTATTAGTAATTTTAATTGTGAAGATGGCAAATATCTAATAAAACCAATTTATCAGTTCTGTCCCCACATCACAGAGGTTTCCAGGCCAAATAGGTACAGCTGGCACTTACTTTTTCACTGAGGTTTAGCGCCCCCTCCAGAAGACTGACATACTGCTCTGAAGTCTGGCATCATTTCAGGTGTCATGGGTTGGCCCAGGGAACTTTGGGTTGGCCTTTGATCTCCTGGGCCATCTTTTCTCTCTCTCCAGACTATGCTAATTTATTTTCTTTCATTAAAATGTTAAAGCTTTCTCTGCCTTCTGTACTCCTCTGAGTCTTCTGCTTTCTGAGTCTAATCTAAATTTGTTCCGATGTTCTTTGTGAGAATCAGCCCTTATCTGACACTCAGGAATGATCCAGAGAGCTGAATTCTGATGCATGGTAATTTCCCTCTCAGTCCCTCTCTCCACTCACTTTCCTTTTCAGGAGCCTTTCTGTTTATCTACACAATACAGTTTCAGGACAGTTTCCACTGGCTTTTTGTTCCATCTTTACAAGTACTCAAGCCAGTCCTTAAACCCCAAATACCAGCCTCCTGGGACTAAGGAATATGTCAGCACAGAAGGAGGTCTAGATTTCCCTTCAGTTGCATTTGAATTTCATTGGGTCAAATGGACAAGGCTTTCTAAGGAAACATCATTTGTGCCTTTGGACACCTTCAGCATTTTCTTCAAAATCATGGTGGCAAATCTCTGAACATATTTACAGGGGATGGTGAATCTTCTCTCTCCAGATGGCTTGCCACAACAAGCTAATCCCACTTCATGTTACTGGTAATTGAATTCTCCCCTGAGAAGGAAATTGTATGAGATCCATGAACATTTGATGTATGGATATTTCTAAACAGCCTGACTGGGAAAAGATTAAAACAGCCTTGTATTCCCAATCCCTCAGACCTCCTCACCAGCAGGACCCAGATTTTAATCTGCTCCAGGTGGCTAAACTCAGGAAGGTTTATAGCTCTCAGCATCTTCAATTAATGCCAAGTATAATCATAGTCGGCAGAGTGCGGGGTGTGCTGGCACATTTAAGGGATGGGCATAGAACCTTTCTGCCAAGTCCTCAGTGTATTATCTTTTGATTGCACTTTTCATAATGAAAAGCTACCATGATTAATGAGCTATAGACAATGAGTGATCCCCTACATTTAAAAATTAGAATTGTGGGGAAAGGAAAGTAAGAGCAAATTATTCTACACAGCCTTGGGGTTCTCAACCTCAAAGCTTTGTGCAAAGCCTTTCTTTTAGGCCCTTTGCCATGCAGACAGCTGAGTCTGATTGAGTTGTGTTACATCTGCATGTGCATTTGCTGCTCTGCAGCGATGTGTATATTTGTTTTAATTTTGCTCATGAGCTCAGAGGCATTTGGAATTGGCCACATTTGAAAGTAAAGCAAAAGCATCCAAACATTGGATTTGGGAAATAATCACATAACTGGACTCCCCTTTGCCTCTTTGATTAGCTTCTGGACCAAGGCAATCTGAAGCAAGATGTTTCCAGAGCTCATTACAGGGACAAGTCTACATTGGAAACTGTGACCCCTTTGACACCACCTTCATTTCAGCAAGTCCTGAAAACCCAACGTATACTCCAGAACTGAAAAGGAAGTGCTCACTCAGAAAAAATTGTTGTGATGCTATTGTGAGGTTAAAAAAAGTGAAGCTTTCCAAATTCCAGCAGAAAAACAAGGAAATGAGTGTTATGAGTGTTACCAAGCCGATGAAGGGGAGAGCAGCTCTTGTATGTAATGCCAGTTTAGAAATACTACCAAAGTGATGGAGTAAAGGATGATGGAGTAAAGTTGACTCCCTAAACTATCATAGATTTACAACATTTTTGATATAGGTAATATCTTGGTTTTTATGATTTTCAAGAAGTCATGAGAGAACAAGAAATAGTTTTAATTTATTTTGACTAGGGTAAAAAAAAACTTAGTAAGTCCTTGACATTTCTCTCAATTTTATAAATTACTAAAGTTTATGTTTAAATTAGATTTTACTAGTCATCGTAAAATGGTGTGTTGACTTCATTACACATTTTTTTTAAAGATTTTATTAATTTACTTTTAGAGAGAGGGAAAGGGAGGGAGAGAAGCCTCAATGGAAGAAACATCCATTGGTTTCCTCTACTAGGTGACCTGACCGGGGACTGAACTCTCAGGCCAGGTATGTGCCGCCAACCAGGAATCAAACCAGCAACCCTTGGCTCTGCAGTACGACTGCCCAACCAACTGAGCCACGCTGGTCAGGGCTACACATTGTTTTTAAAAGCTGGAGAAATGCAATCTTAATGCTATGTTATCACACATGGCACAAAAATCTTTGTAATGACTGCATTTCATTAGACTCCCTATGGGTGGGGTGCATTGTAAATCTTCCGTTCCACAGTTTATAGACAGACATAACAAAGCATGTGGTATTCATGTTACAACAGCAGAGATGGGATAATTAAAGGAAGAATTTGCCTTCACGTGTGAAGACCAGAGCCCTCCAAGTGTTTTGGCAGAGAAGAGCTGTGGAAAGGGGAGGGAGAGTCCACACATGGATCTCAATGCTGTCCCTCTGGATGTCCCCCGCCCTTCTGACACTCTGCAGTGTCCTCCTCTTGTTCTCCTGTAAAGAACAGCAAAAGAATATACGGGGCCCCTCTTAGCACAGCCTGGACAGAATGGCAGTTTTTAAAGGACGTAATGCAAAAGTTAAATCAAAAGGAAACAAACAGAAAACGAAGGCTCCTTCATTCACCCATCCTCTCCCATAATCTGATCTCACTGAGCCCAGATTTCCTTCCTCCCTCGCTTCCTTCCCACACAAGTTCTTCCAGTGTGCCCTCTGCAACTCTCTCTACCATAAACAAACACCCACTTTGAGGCTCAGGTTACTTATGTCCACAATACCGATGATCTGTTCCTCAGTCCTGCCATTTGTCAACCTTCAGGTCACTCTCCCACATTCACTGAGGACATTTGCACCTCGCTCATCTTTCCTTCCAGCCCAACTGCTGGGTGACCTCAGGTTCATGTAGAAGACTGTTCGCCACCTTAATGGAAGTCTGTGAGGCCCCACTGTTGGCTTTTGAAGTTGTACCACTTTGTTTTATTTTTTTAATGGTTGCTGTAGTGATTACCACATATAGCCTCAATTTATCACAGTCTACTATACCAATTCCAATATAAAATATTAAACTGCATCCTTCCAGTTACCACCCTGTCACTTTGTGCTATTGTTGTTATACATCTTAAACAGACACCTCAGGGCAGGCAAACATAGCTTTACAGTTCTGAGTATGTAAGATTATTCTTGTATTATTAGTTATTAATTATTGTATTATTCTCCATACAAACAACTACAAACCTACTTTTGCCCACACCTGTGTACATCTCACAACATAGTGCTCTATTTTTCTTTAAACAATTTAACAGTAAAAAAAATTTAAACAAAAAGTTTTTTATATTTACCTTTTCTGGTATTCTTCATTTCTTTGCATCACTATGAATTTCCAACTGATAGTATTTCCCTTCTGCATAAAGGACATTCTTTAATATTTATTGTAGGGGCAGAACTGCTGGCAATGGTCTCTCAACTTTTGTTTTGGAAAAATCTCCTTTTTCACCTTCATTTTTGAGAGAGATATTTCTACTAGTTACAGAATTCTAGGATGACAATTCCATCTCTCCCCAAACACACACATGCACACACCAGCACATCAAAAATGCCATCTTATTGACTTCTAGCTTGTACTGTGTCTTATGAAAAGTCAACCATCATTTCTATTCTCTTACAGATAATGTGATCTTTCCACTACCCCCACCTGCTAATTTTGAGGCTTGGTTTCCAGCATTGTGACTATGATGTGCCTAGATATGGTTATCACTGTTTATTCTACTTGAATTTACTTGAGATTCTTGAATGAATCTTTGGGTTAAAATTTTTCCACAAGATCAGAAATATTATGGTCATCATCTTACAATTTTATTTTTCTGGCTCATTTTTTCCCTTTCCTCTTCCTCTGTGACTCATTACGTGTACACAGATTAGTGGAGGCGGTCCTACAGGGCACAGAGACTCTGTTGATGTTAACTTACAAAGTCCTTTCCTTTCTCCCTCTCTGTGCTTCTGTTCTGAAGTTTCTGTTATTTTGTCTTCAGGTTCTTGGGCCGTGTGCAATCCGATGTTAAACCAATGCAGTGCAATTTATATTTTATTTTCCAGATCTATAGCTTCCAGTTGGTTCCCTTTTTATAGTTTTTCTTTTCAGGCTGAAATTCCATATCTGTTAACTCTTTAAGTTCATTTCTTCATTAAATCCTTGAACAAATTTAAAATACATCTTTAAGTCCTGTCTAATAATTCCAATGTGTGTCATCTTTGGAAGAGTTCCTATTAACATTTCTCCTCCTGGTTATGGGTCACTTTTTCCTGCTTTGTATCACATATAGTAATTTTTTAAAAAATATGCTTCAAAATGCTACTTAGTGCTAAATTCTGATGCTTTTCTTTAAAGCATGTTGGGTTTACTTTCGGCGTTCCATTGATTTACCAAGCATCAGTTTGATCCTGCTGAGTCTCACTTTAGGCTTTGTTACGGCGGGTGCTGGGTGGTCTTTGCTTTAGATGTGGCTTTTCTAGACCCTGAGGTCTTCAGCAAGCTCTCACCACTCCGGCTAGTTGGAACTCCGAGTCGTCCAGCTCTGCATGGCTTCTGGAGGTTCTGTCCAGCTCAGACCCTCCAGTGGCTGGCCTCTGCCCGCCAGGGTCTTGTCTTGCACCTACACAGCTTAGTCTTCAGCAAAGACTCCAGAGGACTGTCTGA
>CM052538.1:53345912-53374570 GCA_028533065.1 Trachops cirrhosus
GCCCAGCGAGGCCCTCACGGCAGGGCAGGGGCTGTGAGTGGTTTCTACCCACAGATTCCCCTTTATGCTGATTATGTCTGAAAATCTGGGACCCAGGGCAGGAGCACGGCATGAATGAGGTGAGGAGAGCCCACATTCATTGGGTGCTTTCTCTGTGCCAGGCGGTATTTTAACTGCTTTATGTTAATTCATCCAGTTAAGTCTCACAACACTGTGAGAGGGGACCTGTCCTCATTTTCTGGGCAAAGAAACGGAGGACCAGAGAGTCACTTGCCTAAGACCCCTCCCTCCGTGAGGAGCAGAGCCAGGATATGAAGCCACCTTCACCTGAAAACTCGACACAGGTTGTCTGTTTGCAGGTGGTTATTTTAAATTTTGCTTACATGTATGCATAGAAGTTTTACAAAGTAATGATAATGAAATACCTTTTCAGGCATTATGCTAATTATAATGTGCTGCACAATTCCTGGCTGTAATTAGAAAACTGGGGATGAGTGTTTCTGTTGCTTAAAAAGTGAGAGCACCAATATTTGTCTTTGAGGAAACCACACACTCACGTTCCAAGAGTAAAAATAGCATTCCAACGGGCACTGCTGCCCAACAGAAGCCCATCGTCTACATATTTTCAAGACCCGAGGATTTTAGTGATTACATATTCCCATGGCATGAATTATAAAGACAAGACGGTGGGCCAACAACTCAAGTCTGCCTCTGAACCTTCAGTGAAGAAGAGGAAGACGTCTTTCCTCCTACTCTCCTAGGTTCTCTGGCTGGGCCCCTGAAAATTGGGCTGGCAACATTCAGGTTAACAAGAGAAAATCATACAAATTTACTTAATATGAGTGCTATGTGACATGGGACCCGTCATAAGGAAATGCAGACCCCAAGAAAGGAGAAACCTGAGAGTTTTTATACGGGGTTTGATGAAGAGCGGGAAGTTGTAGAAAAAGATGACAGGACAAAAGGGTGTGTGCTGACTGTGGTGAGCTGGGGAAACCTAGCAAGGCCTGCTCACTCAGATCCCTCTGCAGTCCCTCAGTCTTGAGAGACAAGATGCTCCTTTTCTCTGGGTGTAAGGAGCCCACCTCTCGCGTGAGGACCCCATGATCTGCTTCAGGGGAGATGGAGGAGGTGAGGGAAACCTTTCTGTATATGCCACTCCTCAAGTTCCTTCAGCTAAAGTAGCCAATATGCCAAGTGGCCGTATTTTGGAGGTCGTGTTTTCAACCCCATCATCAGCAAACAACAGAACTGTGAAGCTGTTGGCATCTTACAACCACGATGTTCAGTACAACACTCAACTTTTCTAGACAATTTATCTCATGTAATTTTTGTCTTTTTATAGAAATGAATACACTCATTTTAAAAAGTGAAAATTTTGTTCCAATTTTTTTAAACTTCAAAGAACAATGACTTGCAAACCCTTACAGGGATCAATGCCTTAATGTCGGCCCTTAACCACGGACATGGAAACCTGAGCTGAGGGAACACTTCAGAGCACTTTTCAAAGATCCACTCTGACCTTCTCTCTGCAAATTTCTAATTCATAGCTGAACTCTGTGGGTTTTTCATTTTTTCTCCATAGCACCTTTGACAGAGATGACAGCTGTACATGAAAAATGATAACAGGATGTGTCCTGAGGGGGGCCACTCTCCCAGCATCCTCCCCGGGACCGCTGTGTGGACAAGCTCTGGAGCTTGTCTATGGACAGGCTGAACTCGAGGCCAGGCTTCTCTCCTGGAGTGATTCACATTAAGCCTCTGGGCCAGGTTCCCAGGCAGATGCCATCCTCCTCTCCTGCCTAGCCCAGGCCTTCGGCACTGTGCCAATAATGCGATGGTGACCCTAAAACTAAGCCTAGGAGGAGTCAGATGGCTGGTGTGAAGAGATTTACCAAGGCCTTCCTCATTTCTTCATTCCTTTCTGCGGGATTTCCTATTCACGGGCATAGTGTCTGATTGCAATGGTGTAGCCGTGTCAGACACAGCAGTCCTGGTTCTCATGGTGCTCATTTTGTAAAGAACAAGGCGAGGGAGAGCTTTGGAGTTATTCTGTCAATGTTTTTAACTCACAATAATGTTTATGTAAATCTCATCTCAATTTTTCCCTATCATCATAATTCTCAAAGGAGTAAATAATTGCATACAAGAGATACAAATCAAGCTTTCTATTCTGTAAGAGTCTAAGGAGCCAGCATATTTATCTGTCTGTCTGTCCCTCTCTCTCTCTATTTGTATTAATAAAATGAGATTAAAAAATTTTTTCTGGAAAGCTAAATAAATGAAATCACAGGACAATGACTATCCATGATTTTGCAGATAAATGACTTGATAATAGAGACATGAATGCATTCATCTGGGCTTTTCAAAGTTTTTCTAACAGTAAAGACTATGGAATGAAAAGATAGACACTCACAGATTTTTCAGAGAAAGGAAACTATAAATAAACTAATTGGACTATCACTTGATTTGTATGTCAGATATGTAAGTACTTGGAGAGAACACTGTTTGTTTCAGCTGTTCTCATCAGTATGATTAATGACTACTTAAAAGTGCTTGATTCCATTTGTATGCCAGCTGTTTTTGGGTAAAACAAATGGGGACTTTCTCAAGATAATCAGTCGGACTGTGTGCAGGATTTGGGGGCTGATACCTATGAGTTGGGAAAAGATATTGATTGATGGCTCTGAGCTCATTGGTCTGAGATCAAACCACACTTGTGACTGAAATACAGTAGACCTTGAACAACATGGCTTTGAGCTTCATGGGTTCATTTTTATGTGAATGTTTTTCGATAAATATTGTAAATGTATTTTCTCTTTCTTATGATTTTCTTAACATTTTCTTTTCTCTAGCTAACTTTATTTTGAGAACACATTATATACTACATATACCACGCAAAATGTGTGTTGACTGTTTATGCTTATGTTTATGTAAGGTTCCTACTCAACAGTAGGCTATTAATGTTAAGCTTTTAAGGAGTCAAAAGTTGTATGAAGATTTTCAACTGCACAAGAAGTCAATGTCCTGAATCTGTGTTGTTCAAGGGTCAACTATGCTGAAGTCCATTCAGAAGGTATCCAGCCATGTAATACGAAAAATAGAGATGTTTATTGAACTAGTTACAATATACAAGAAACATTGTACACAGGATAATGATGCCTCCGTCCCCTTCCAAGGAGGCACCTTGGGACCTCACACATTTCTCCCAATTGCCCTCAGCTGCCCCACTGTATTTTCCTGAATCTCATCAATGGTCTGAAATCTCTTCCTTTTCAAAGGTGATTTTAGTTTTGGGAAATGCCAGAAGTCACAGGGCACTAAGTCTGGGCTGTAGAAGGGAGTGAGTCACCTGGGTGATTTCATGTTTTGCCAAAAAACTCTGCACTAGACGTGATGCATGAGCAGGCATATTGTCATGATTAAGCTGCCAATCACCAACTGCTCATAGCTGCAGCTTTCTGAATCATCTGAATAGTTTCCATGGAGGTATGTTCAAGCTTAATGCAAAACTTGATGCAGATTTGTTCCCCTACTTGCTCAGTCATTTTGAATGCCACAGCCACACAGTACATATGCTCACTCAACAGCATCTACTGCTCCCACTGACTAGTACAGTGAAGTCATCATTGTTCACACATGCGCATTCCAGTCCACTCTCCTTGGCTGCCATGTTACATCAATGTTGCACAAACCATTCTCGTTATAGTAACAATGGCAGGACTTTTTCTGGACAGACCTTGTATGTCTAAAGTAGATGCTGAGTACTGGGACTTGTAAATACAAGAGCCTGCTCCTTTGCAGGTTTTGGTTGGTGGGGAGATCTTAGCCAATGTGGAGCCTTCTACATTGCTAGCAAGTTAACAAGAACCTAAGTAGCCTTAACCACACACACTAATAGTACTTTATAAGGTTAAAATGCAAGATGAGTCGTTCAGATCACAGACAAGCTGGGCCAAGCAGCAATACAAAATCACCAAACTATGGAAGTAATGCTACATCCTTTCATAATGAAGCAAGTACCCCAGGTTACACCTGGTGGGCAGACAAGGTGTTGGTGATGGGGAAATGAACACATGCATATAGGGGATGATTTCAGGAATAAGCTCCAAAGATAGTACATATTTCTGCCTTTTCACTTCATGTTGCACAAGTTCAAAAGTAGCTGTGCAATGGATGAAAGTGATTTTCTTTACCACAAAACTACTTTCAAAAGTATCCAAACAAAAATGAAAACTAAGAAAAATCTCAGTGTCATCTTTAAGGTCACTAATTTAAGGAATAAAGACAGTTGGCAAATGCTGCTCAAGTCACCCTGTACCAGACCTGAAATAGCTCTCTGTCTCATTGGAGGAGATCAAGACAGAATAGCTAACGACTGTCAACTACTTACTGTGTTTTCCACTGTACTGAGCATGTTAAATGCACTATTTTTTTATTCCTCAGAGCAACCTTATGAGGTGGCTACTATTACTATCACCCCATTTTAGGGGACGAGGAAACCAAGACATTTTTTCGACATCCCACAGTTAAGAATGGCAGAAGCAGAACTGAAACCCAAGTGTCTCTGATTCCAAAGACCACACATGCTCTTAACCACTACGTGCTTTGCCATATGTGTGTGTTAGGAACATGCCAATGCCAGGAAGTCAGCTTATAGGAAAATGCCAAAATGAGTGACAAAGATACTGTTACAGAAGGTCATCAAAAGAGCAAAAGGCACCTAGAGAAGCTTAGAGAGATGAGGCTTGATTTAAATTCAGATTTGAACTTGTAGACAAAAGATTAGCAGGACGATATTGAGGATAACTACCGTACCTTCTCACAAATACTGCCATGGTGCTATCAGAGAAAGAAAATTGGCCTCATGAGTCATTAAGCTGATTTACTGTGATCTTTCTTATATAATTGTATATATAATTTTATGTGTATATTAAATTGTATTAAAATTTCTATAAATATATATCTTAAAGTATATATATGCATATACATTTATAGGAGTACTGGTTAAGGCAAGTTCACATAACCACATGTCAATCATCTCCATTGTAGACGAAAAACTTCATGAAGCCTTGAATACTATAACAATTGATGAAGGTGTTGGGGGAGAATTCTCCATGGGTCTACTTGTTTCTGCATGTCTTACAAACTCAGGCTTCCTAATGGCTCCTTGTCCTGGACTGTCTTCAAGTTTGTTAGCAAACAGCCTCAGAGGATATAATGTCTCCCCTCTGGTGAAAAGGGCAGGCATGCTTACTCTCTATCATAAAAGATTGGGCTCTCCAAACTCAGGGTCCCTCTCCTGTATCACAGCCCACTGCGCTTGTAGGCATCTATCTTGGCCTGTCCACGTTGCTCCCTGGGACTTGGGGACAAGGAGAACTGACACAATAAACAGTCACATGCTACTTGCTGTGCCCTGACTGATAAAGTCCTTTGTCTCTGACCCAGGAATCTCATGTCTCTGGCAGCAGTCATGAAACTGTAGCAGCTAATTATGAGTAGGGTAAAACCTCAGATCCTTCACACTTTAGAAGATAGGAAAATTTATTAAGTTTTTTAGATAGGTCCATTCTGTCCTCATCCTTATTGAAAAATAAGGCATCTGCTTTGGCATCCATTGGATGGATATCAAGTAGATCCACCTTAGAGCTGGGAGAAACCAAGGAAGATGAAATGCCTGTGTGAGAGTCTCCCCTGAATGCTCAGACAGGGTGTCCAGGGACCAGGTTAAGTCAAGGGCAGCCCTTTCCATATCCATACCCTCAAGGTGCTCAACATCCAAACCAAGGGTTGAAAAGGTGGCCCATAAGCCAAATCTGGCTCACTTCTGTTTTACTAAACAAAGTTCGGTATCTATGGCTGCTTTTGTGCTACAATAGCAGAGTTGAGTGGATACGATAGAGACTGTATGGCCAGCAAAGCCTAAAATATCGACTATTTGTTCCTTTAGGGAAAATATTTGCTGATTTCAGATCTAAAAGAAGGGACAGATACATGAAGAATAAATATTCCCCCAAATCACACTAAAGGCAGTGGTATGAACAGAACATTATGTGAGGATCAAACAGAAAGCTATAAACACACACACATGCACACACTAACGTACACAGGTACCTCCCTCACCCCCTTGCACACACACATCAGTCATTTACATGCATAGTCTTATTTCATCTTCACAGCAGCTTTATTAGGCATATAGACTGGTTCAAATTTAAAGTGTTGCCACTTACTAGCTGAGTGATTTGGGGTAAATTATTACTTAATTTCTCTGTTCCTCACTTGCTAAACATGAGTAATGCTACCTTATACTTCATAGGGTCCTGGAAGGATTTAGCGAAGGCATAGACTAGCCTCTGCCACACAGTAAGCAATATGTAAATAGTTGTTACTCTTTACCCCCACTCCTTTCCAGAACAGCAAACAGCGGAACAGAGAGGTGTAGTAATTTTGTCAAGGTCACACAGTAGAAAAAGGTAAATGCCGAATTTAATCTCAGCTCTAACTCCACACCTGGGCTTTTCACCACTGTTATGATATTGCTTGTCAATAATAAAGGCTTATTGAATTTATAAGTAAAATCACCACAGTAAAGTTTCTTTACTTTTTCCAAAAATTCTTTTTATTTTTTAAACTATGATTTGTGGTTTTTATTGGCAGATTCTACAGGTCTCCATGCTGGGTAAGTTCTGAAAGAGACTTAATTGAATTCACTATGTTAATACATTCGCACCTAACACTTTGATGGCTGTTCTTTGAAATCACAACCACTTTTATTATTAAAATAATTAAAATCATAGCTTTAAAAGCAAAGCTTTTGTCAGTAATCTATATAATATTAAAGTAATTTTAAATAAAGAATAATACTTTTGAATACTAAGCTCCAGGTAAATGATTTGATACTACTGTATTCCTCTAAGAATTTAGCAAAGTGAAGTTTTCCATTCAGTTTTCATAGAGTCAGTTTATCCTGCCCTTAGTATTCAGTGAGTTAAAACAAATAAGTACCATCAGTGTGTGGATTACAGCCTTCTTGTGAAGGGCTCTAAGGGAAAAGGCACCATCTCCTGAGACACCTGCCTCTTATCTCCATGTTACTACTGCCTTTGGCAGAGGAATATTATAGTAATATCTTGCTGAAGAAAAAAAGTTACCATTTAAAGAATTCTATGTCAATGAAAAGAACAGGAAGTATCCATTTGGGTTTTCATATGGTTTTGAGCTTCTAGAAAAGTATTTTTCATGAATGACAATGCTCTTTCTTTGACAAGGAAATAATACTTTGGAAATCTGATATGTACTCACTAAAAGCTCAGTGCAAACTGATACCTGCTCAAAGACTGGAGGCTTCGAAAAGAATTCTGTTTAACTGTTTATTTCTCCATTTAATTAATAGCTATTTTGAAACTTAAATATTAATTTTAATTAAATATTTTTATCTCCAGAAGAGAAACCGTGGCTTTTGATGCTGACAACTAACAAGTAGCTTTAAATACATTGTTTTGAAATCTCCCACCACAAAAGTTTCAGAGTTTTCACAGTTTTTAAGTGACAGGATTCTAACTCAGCTCTCCATAGCTCTAGACGTTGCCCCACATTTCCTGGATCTAGTTCCGACTGAATAACATGTTATTCCAAAAGGAGATCCTGAGCACTTTCTCCTCCCACTGTGGTGGCGGAGGTCACGCGTTTCGGACAGTGCAGCACAAATCGAGGGGCTGCCGTCGGCCTGGGTCCTCGAGTGGCTGTGTGGAGCAGGACCCTCTCCACGGGCCTGTGTTTGACAGGTAATGTGATAAAAGGCTTCTGTGTTAAGCTACTGAAGTTCAAAGATTATAACCACTGTATAGATGTTCTATCCGAATACAACTGTCTTTGCCTCTTCTCCAGGTGAATCATCTTCTCCATCCTGATCCATCTGGGAGAAGATGAACCACTTGGATCATCTCATTGGTTTGTAGAAGCCCTTCCTTTCTTAAGGATATGAACATTTTGTTTGTTACATATGCTGCCAATTTTTCACCCTGCCTATAATCTTGCTCACATTTTCTTTTGCTGAACAAACATAATTTTGCTTATCCTGCATTTTCTGAACAGGAACTTAAAAGTGTTATGTAGCCAAAGTTGCCAACTATGTTCTATGGCTTCTAGTTTTTTTTTTAAATCATAAATAGAAAGGAGCTCCACTTGCCAAGATTACAATTTTCCAATTGTCATTCACTGAATAGGCCATCACTTCCCCATAGGGTAAAAGAAACTACGTCTGGACGTAGTATTTTTCTATGTCTATGCCTATTTCATATTAATTTATTTATTTTTGCTTTTTAATATATATTATTATATATGATGCAGCCAGCTCCTCTTTGTTTTTCTATTTCAAAATATTATTGGCATTCATATGCATTCATTCTTCCAGATAAATTTTATAATTTGTTAAGTTCCAGAAAAGAAAATATGTTGGGATTCTATATGAAATTATACTAAATGTATATTTTGATCAAGAAAATGGTATCTTCATTTACTTGGACCTCATCAAAATTTTGGGTTTTTTTAATTTGTAGATTTTTGTCAAATCTACTTTTAGGTATTTATAATTTTGTTGCTATTGTGGATATGTTTTCCTGTTCTACTGGATTAGATTATTATTAAATTTTATCACTCTGTACTTAACTGGTAACACAGAATAGATAAACTTCAAAGACCCGGGAATATAATTTAAACTCAGTCCTGTTAATAATCACCCAGACTCTAGTTAAGAAAGGTGGTGTACATAGTGTCTTGAAGGTGAACAAACGTCTTTGGCGGCGCCAGATGAGAAAACGTGGCGTCAGTCTACCTGGACCATATTGCGGCGGCTCTGTGCGGAGCCTCTCCCTCACTCCATCTCGATATTGGGCCTTATGAAAACTCTTTCCAAAACTTACCAGGAGACTTTTTCAGAAAGGTTCTTTTCTGTATGTTTGTGATCTGTATGAAGCTCCCAGAGAGGAATTCCCTGGTCTTCGCTCCTCGTGGGAAACTGCTCTGTGCTTGCACCTAGAGGCCCCGATTGGGCACACGTAGCAGAGTGTTTCCTTCCGCACGGGCTGCTGGAGAGCACGGTCTCAAATTGTTACTCACCTCTAAAACATGCGTAAGATTTTCATGGATGCATTTTAATTCTAAGCTTATTCCTGGCCATGTTGAACTTACTTTCCTACACTTATGCCTGTTTTTCACTTATTATTTATTTTGTTTAATTTAATTTAATTTAAATTTAATTTAAATTTAATTTATTGGGATGATATTAGTTAATAGAGGTATACAATTCTACAGTACATCATCTGTATACTGTATTGTGTATTCACCACCCCAAGTCAGGTCTCCATCCATCATAATTTATCCCTCTTTACCTTCTACCTTCTCTCCCCACCCCCTCTTCTCTCTGGTAATCCCCATACTGCTATCTGTGGTCTGCATCCATGAGTCTTACTCTTCTTATCTTTGCTTCATCTCTTCACCCTTCTCACCCAGCCTCTAGCCCCTCCCCTCTGACAGCTGTCAGTCTGTTGTCTGTATCCATGAGTCTGTCTCCACTTTGTTTATTTTGTTCTTTAGATTTCACATATAAGTGAAATTATACAATATTTATTTATTTATTTCTGTACAGTGGGAGGATAACTTTTTAAGTAAATTTTATTGATTATGCTATTAGAGTTGTCAAATTTTTTTCTAGCCATTATCCCCCTCTACCCTGTACCCTCACTCCCTCCAGTCTTCCCTCCCCCTTAGTTCATATCCATGGGTCATCACATAAGTTCTTTGGCTTCTCCATTTTCCTATACTATTCTTAACCTCCCCCTGGCTATTTTGTACCTACCAATTATGCCCCTTACTCCTTGTATCTTTTTCCCTAGTCTCCCCTTTCGCCCTCTCTGCTGATAACCCTCTATGTGGTCTTCATTCCTGTGATTCTGTTCCTGTTCTAGTTTTTTGCTTAGTTTGTTTTTATTTTTTAGGTTCAGTTGTTGATAGTTGTGAGTTTGTTGTTATTTTACTGTTCATATTTTTAATCATATTTTTCTTAGATAAGTCCCTTTAATATTTCATATAATAAGGACTTGGTGATGATGTACTCCTTTAACTTGACCTTATCTGGGAAGCACTTTATCTCCCCTTCCATTCTAAATGATAGCTTTGATTACTGCTGGATACAGTAATGTAGGTTGTAGGACCTTGCTTTTCATGACTTTGAATACTTCTTTCCAGCCCCTTCTTGCCTACAAGGTTTCTTTTGATAATCAGCTGATAGTCTTATGGGAACTCCTTTATAGGTAACTGCCTCCTTTTCTCTTGCTGCTTTTAAAATTCTCTCCTTAACTCTGGTTGGTGTGGCTCAGTGTATTAAGTGCCTGCCTGTGAGCCAAAGGGTCACCAGTTTGATTCCCAGTCAGGGCACATGCCTGGGTTGCAGAACAGGTCCCCAGTAGGGGGCACATGAGAGACAACCACACACTGATGTTTCTTTCCCTCTCTTTCTCCCTCCCTTCCCCTCTCTCTAAAAATAAATTTAAAAAATCTTTTAAAAAAGATTTTCTCCTTATCTTTAATTTGGGTAACTTAGTTATGATATGCCTTGGTGTATTTCTTCTTGGATCCAACTTCTCTGGGACTCTCTGAGCATCCTTAACTTGCATGCCTATATTCTTCACCATTTTTGGGAAGTTTTCCTTCATTATTTTTCAAACAAATTTTCAATTTCTTGCTCTTCCTCTTCCCCTTCTGGCACCCCTATAATTCAGGTGTTGGAACATTTACAGTTGTCCCAGAAGCTCCTAAACTCCTCATTTCTTCTGAATTCTTGTTTCTTCATTCTGTTCTGGTTGAATGTTTATTTCTTCCTTCTGTTCCAAATCATTCATTGGATTCCTGGTTTCCTTCCCTTCACTGTTGGTTCCTTGTATATTTTTCTTTATTTTACTTTGTATAGCCTTGACTTCTTACTTTATTTTGCATTCATACTCAGTCATTTTTGTGAGTATCCTGATTACCAGTGTTTTGAAGTCTGAATCTGATAGGCTATCTCTTTATTACTTAGGGTTTTTTTCTGTTTTTTTGTTTTTTGTTTTTTTAGTTTTGCTCTGTTCTTGCATTTTGGCCCTATTTCTTTGTCTCGGCATACCAGTCTGGATGAATGTTTCTTCTGTCACTCCTTGGTTATCAGACTTCCACACAGTTCAATTTTCTGGCAGTTTTGTTTTTTTGTTTGTTTGTTTTTTTAAATTAGTTGTTCTCCTTCTTTTGGTTGTGCAAGTTAGCAAACCCACAATTCCATCTTGGCTGGAAGCCCCCAATATTCATTTTTGCTACATCTTTCATATCTTTAAAATCCACTTTAAATAGTTTCTATATCAAAACACACTTGAAAATGCTTGAAAGATTTTGTATGCTCTGACAGGTGTCCAACCTTTTGTCATCTCTGGGCCACATTGGAAGAAGAAGAGTTGTCTTGGGCCATACATTAAATACACTAACACTAATGAAAACTGATGAGCAAAACAAAGGTCCATGCATAATTTACAATTTTGTATTGGGCCACATTTATAGGCATCCTAGGCCACATGCAGTCTGTGGGCTGTGGGTTGGACACCCCTGCATCCATGTGATAGTTCATGAAATTGCATGATAAATATAATTACCACACTGTTTGATATACAGAACTTTATTTTGAAATAAAAAATTATACAGCATTTCAAATCACAAACTGGTTCATACAGAACAATCTTGGCCTTAATTTCTAAAATCAAACTTACTTTTTAAAACCTTCTAATAAAATGGTAAACTTTTAAACTTTGAACAGGTAAACTTTAAAGTATGACCAAGAAGTAAATACTTCATGAGATTCATCATATTACTTATTTTTATCTCTCTTATCATTTGAAATGTGTGTTTGCTCTGTTTTGTGCACAATTCCTTAGCAAAGATTTATTCTATTTCTATATTTCAAAGTTTCCCAGAAAAGCAGAATTTTTAAGTTGTTTAAGTTTAAAATAATGTTTTTGTCACTTAGCATTAAAATGTGTAAAAGCAAAACAGAATTGCTTTCAACTGAAGGTATATTTCCAAGTCAACTTAGATAGGACAAATACAATTTATGGAAATAGTTTTTAGAAATATTTATAGCTCAGTGAAGTATCTTCAACATTGTTCTAAATCAATTTTTAAAATGCGAACAAAAAGTTTTAGAATTTGTAATACTTGATCTATAAATATTCAAACTATAAATAATTGTAACTCTATGAAAGTGAGAAAGGTGACTGAAGACACTAAACACCGTTGGGTTTATCTAACCAGAGGCTGACAATCTGGTGGAAGTGTTGTGGGCATGAAGAATGACAGTGATGAGGCCGCAGAGTTGTCTGGGATCAGCAGCTGAGTGTTTTTACAGCAGGAGTCCCAAGGGCAGAGACGGTCCTTAGGAAACACTGTGGTGGATTCGTGTTGACATTAATAAGCTTTCCATGAGGGACAGTAAGCATTCAATGATCTAATCAGGCTAAACTTTTGCCAAAGCCTGGATTCGGAAACACAACATATCAGTCCAAATTTGGGACATATCAGTCCAAATTTCTTCATTTCCACACAGAGAAAAGCTTTCTAATACTTTTATTTAAATAAATAAAAGTTATAGGTGAACTTCATGGAAAGTCTATAGAATAAATTTCTTGTTTGAGCCCTTTTGTTTTATTTGATAGTTTTTGAGAAATTTGTAAAGATCTGCTTCTTTACATTTCAGTTTCATCAGTCCACCTGGATGGAACATGAGGTCGACAATGTATACTTCAAGAGTTCAGGAGGGAGACCCCAATCACTCTCTTCTGAGATTCATTCATCAGCCTAACTTCGTTCCATCTCTCTGTACTCCCCTAAAACCAAAGAGCAGCTGATGTCACTTTTATCTTCCAGGGCCTGTGGGTGAAAACACGAGATCAACCAAGAGTGAAGAGGGAGAAGGGTGAGGTAAATCCTTAGTTGTAAGACCCACCTTGGTTGAAGGTGAAATATACAACTGTTGCAGAGAAGTGCTTAAATAGGAGGCTGGAAAAATGTGGAATATTGTGATAGGAGCCGATAAAATGTGGTGGGTTTCCTTGTTCCTCAAGATCCTATAGATTTAAAACCTCTGTGTAGGTCCTGCTGGGAAGTGACATTTTTCAGGCAGTTCCACTGCATTGTATCAGCACAAGATTGATAATGTCTTTGGAGAAAAGCCATTCCACAGGCTTTCAGCACTGGTGCATCTATCAATCTTTCCATGAACCTAGGCTGCTCTCTGGCTGTGGTACACAATGAGATTGAATGGAGGGACCAAATGGGTGGGGACCTATTTCTAGCCAATTTATTCTGGGTGATGTACATAGACAGATGCTGTAGAACAGGAGAGAAATTGTGAGTGGTTGGTCCTTCCTGGGCTGCCTGTTGCCACCTTCTCAGGGGCTGCTTATGTTTTCAGGGAGTTGACTCTTCAATTTGTCTTGATGTTGAGGTTATTTTAAAAAGTAGTCTTATAATAATCTGGAAACTTCTTAGCCACATTGCAATGGATAAGAGAGCTGGCTCAGACTGCCTGGGTTTGAATTTCAGCTCAGCCACTTACTAGTTGTTGTCGTCTTATGCAAATGACTCGGCCTCTGTGTGCTTCCATTTCTTTATCTGTGAAATGAGGAAGTCTAACCACCCTCCTCATGCGGGGTTTATAAAGATGAAGTGAATTAATACTTGTCCAGAACTTAGAGCATGTATGCTGGCACAGAGTGAGTACTCAATAGATGTGGCTGGTACTAAAAGGCAAGAATTGTGTTGTTTCAACAATCTCTATATTCAAGTATTAAGGTAATTTATCTAATGTATAGCACTCGGTGATATTGTGATTTCTAATAAGAAACATCTTTTGGTCTTCATCAGGGTTTCTGGCACAGAACTCCTAAAATCCTTAGAATTTCCTAAGTGAGAGCCATAAAAGTGTCTTTGGTTATGGTAATGAGATGACTGTTGGACCTCACCTGAGGATGAGGCTGGTTGCCCAGACAATCAACCACTTGATTAAAGGTTCAGAACTTTCAATCTTACTCCCTCCCACTTCCTCTGTGGAGAGAGGTGAGGCTGGAAGTTGAATCAGTCAATGGCCAATGCCTATGTAATGAAGCCTCCACAGAAACTCTCAAGGACAGGGTTCCAGAGCTTCTGCGTTGGTGAACAGGTAGAGATTTGGGGTAGTGAACCTCCTGAGGAGGGCATGGATGCTCTACACCCTTTCCCCACACCTTCACCTATATTCATCTCTCCACCTGGCTGTTCCGAAGTTACATTCGTCTATAAAAAAATGGTAATCTAAGAGGTACGATGTTTCCCTGAGTTCTGTGAGCAGCTCTTGTAAATTAATTAAACCCAAGGATGGGGTTGTTGGAACCTCCAACCTGTAGCTGGTCAGTCAGAAGCACAGGTGATAACCTAGTCTTGTGACTAGCATCTGAAGTAGAGTAGGGAGCTGTCTTGTACAATTGAGCCCTTATTCTGTGGAATCTAATGTTGTATCTGGGTAGATAGTGTCAGAATTGAGTTGAATTGTAGAAACCCAACTGTTGTCAGAAAATTGCTTTGATGTACAGAACACTTTCCCTCTTAAGTTGGAATTAGTACTAGAATCATTTAACACTCATAGTTTAGTGGGGTAGAGAGAAAAAAATAAACATACAGGGATTTGCAAAAGTAGGTTTACAGTTTGCAGAGAAAATAATACAATAATTAATAAATAATAATAAAAGAAGACACTCTATATTTTGCATAGTCACAAATATAAACCTACTTTTTCCCACCCCTGTATAATAATCTTTTCCAAAATAACTTTTCCAAAATAACTGATCTCTTACTCCATGGCAAAACACATTAAATAATCAAAACAACCTCGTGAAAGAGATACTATTGTATTTGCTGTTTTATAGAGAGTAAAACTGAGGTCAGGTAATTTTCCCAAGGTCATAGTAGGTGGTGACCCAATGTGAGAGCCAGGGACTTTTCTCAGGAGGCTGAGTTCTTAACCTCAGAATGACACTACCTCCAGCTAAGATGAATTTGAAAGTCCCTATTTTTTGGTGAAGTGAGTAACCCCATCATCTGCTTAGAGAAGAGGTGAAAACTGAAAAGCTTAGAAAGAAGGGCCAATGTGGGGCATAGCTGCTGAGGAAAACAGGAGAAGCCTGTGACTATGAGCTAGGGAAAGGTGGCCAGGCTACCTGCTAGTCCACCCACGATGGACACCCTGAATCTGCTTTGACAATCCTCACTGTCATGTTCTGCAACTGGAGTGGCATTAGTGGAAAGGACAGGCAATCAGACTGGTGGGCTGTCCAGGTAGAGGAGTAAAAGGACTGGGGCAAAAAAATGAGAGAAATTAGCAAATTATAAGGTCTGTGGACTATTCATCTAGGTCACCAAGGAAGCAAAAACTAAAGCCAAAAAAGAGCCAAAAACTGGAAGGAAATGGGAGAGATAAAGAATATCTGCAGGATGAGTGAAAGATTTAGGAGGGGTGAAACGATAAGGGACTTTATCGATGAGTTAAGTTAATGTTCAGGATTTCATTGGTGGGCAGGCAAGGCCTGGGTAATTAATTGCATGACTCAGTTGAAGAATGAGGGTAAAGAATTCAGCTTGGCATAATGTTACAGACTGGATACTTGTCCCCTCCCCCAAATTCACATGTTGAGGCTCTACCCCCAATGTGATGGTATTTGGAGGTGGAGCCTTTAGACGGTAATTAGGTCCAGATGTGATCACGAGGGTGGAGCTTCCATGGTGGTATTAGTGCCCTTATAAGAGGAGTTAGGACAGACCAACATCTGGATTATAAACAGAATTAGAGAATGGAGGCAACATACCCGTGAATGTAGTGAGGTTTACAGGTACTTGGGAGAGGACAAGAATTTTATAGATTCAGTCTATAGTTTAGAAACCATTTTCTTAGCTCCTGTTATATTACTGATACTGGATACAATGGAGAAAAACAAAGATCTCTTAAACCCGATCCCTCTCCAGTGTACTGCACTTCAGTGAATGACGCCACTGTTAACAGCTGCCCCTCCTAGAACTTAGAAATAGTTCTGTTCTTCTCGTGTTTTCTCTCACACCACACCTATGCACTCAGCAACTCTTTTCAGCTTTATCTCTTAAATCTCCCTCTAAATTTGCCCCCTCTTTCACATCCTTGACTATGCCTTTAGTAAAGGTCATCCATACTTCTTGCTCCAGTAACCTTCCAATTGGTCTTCCTGTCTCCAGTCTTGCCCCTGCTCTAGTCCACTCCACATTCTGTTGCCTGAATGGTCTGTGAAAATAATGTTGCCCATTCATTTCCCCTCAATAACTCTTGGTGGCTCCTCACATGGTGCTTTATGACCTGGTCCTTTAGCCTCATCCAACCCTTCTCCTTTCTCCGTCCCGACAGACTGTTCTACATTTCCCAAATGGCCCATTGACTCACACCTGTTATCTTGTATAAAAGGGTTGCTTTGTTAACAATACTCTTGCCTCCTTTATTACCTGTTGAAATCCTATGTCACCTCTAATATATCATTTTCTCTCCTAAAACTTCCCCTGATATCACCTTAGAACCCACATGCCTGGCTTAGGTACGCCTGGTATACAGGGATGGTCACTTCAGTGTCTTTATATTCCCAGACCCCAGAAGAGGCCATGGCCTCTGGTTGGTATATGATAAATATTAAATGCATATGCTTTTAACAGTCTGTGAATATATATGTACTTCTGTGTATGTGTATACACATACACATATATCTCAAATCTAAGTGATAGGATTAATATTATCCAGTTGGCAGCGGGCTCACTCTATTATGATAAAGAGAAAACATTTTTACCTAATGGCAAATGAGGCAAAACATCTTAAATACCTTGAAAAGCAAAGCTCGATGGTAGAAGATCCCTTCTTTGATCTGTCCAATTGGCACAACATTGTATTTAAGCTGAAATTTTATTTCTTTTTTTTAAACAGAAATTTACGTTGACGCTATTTTATTTTTATTTATTTTTATTTATTTTTATTTATTTATTTATTTATTTATTTATTTATTTATTTATTTTTAGAGACAGGAGAAGGGAGGGAGAAAGAGAGGAGAGAAACATCAATGTGTGGTTGCCTCTTATGTGGCCCCCACTGGGGACCTGGCCGGCAACCCAGGCATGTGTCCTGACTGGGAATCAAACCAGTGACCCTTTGGTTCACAGACCGTGTTCAATCCACTGAGCTACACCAGCCAGGGCTGAAATTTTATTTCACTTATATGAAGTTGCCAGCCGAAATTCTGTAGTTTCTCTTTTGGAATTTTACTGCCCATTTTTTCTGCCACATACCTGTGTCAATTACATTGAGATCAAATCACTCAAGCTTAATATCTCACTTTGGACACTTTGAGTATAACTATATGTGTAATCATAAAAACTATATTCCCTCTGGTTTTATTGGTTGCTATATTCTTTAAAATGTACTTACTGTAACTAGGTTAACATTAGGCTTACTGAATTCAAAACGTCATATATAAACTGAAATTCTAACAATTTTATTCAATGCATGAAAAGAAATGCATGCTAATTTTCCCAATAAGATACAAATAAGTATCATTAAATTTGTATCAATGGAAATTTAGAATTGTATCCTATTCTTGAAAAGTATTTGTAATTGTCTTTCTGAAATCCAAGGCATTATACTAACATATGGTCCTTCTTTCAAAAAATTTAAATTCAGAAACAAGACAACACATAGAAATTTTCCCATTAGACTTCCAAATATTTTTAAGTTTCATAATGTTTTTCTTTTAAATTTCATTATGTTTTAAATTTAGTGGAAGACATGACATTTACATAACACTGAAGTTAGGGGAGAGCGGAAGAAGCAAAGGATAAATAAGAATCAGGTGAGGAGGCAAGGTGTCCAAGATACACTTTGCCTTTGGGTTTCTCCTAATACTAAGCTCTCTCTGAAGAAATCAGGAAATGCACCTGCAAAAAAAATCCTCTGTAGACCAAGGCTACTGCGTCTTAGAGTAAAGTCAGAGTTGCATATTTTAAAGAAAGAATTTCTCCTTGTTGCCTGTGGAAGGGAGCAAAAAACATTGGTGAAAAACGAGAGAAATAGCTGAGGAGAAAGCTTCTGACCTGACCCACAGTCTTACCCCCTGGGGGCACTGTAATGAAGGCCAGCAGCCGAAAGCATGGGGACAAGTCTTTGTGTCTCCATCCTGATGTAGGCTCAGGTTAAAAAAAAATTATTTGGGAATGATGAAAGAGTATTTCTAATGGGAACAAAGCATGAGGAAATTTGACAAATGTTAAAATGAGCTAAACCAGATTTCTGCTTAAGTCATCACTTGTCAAGGACACAAGGAAATCTTTGGTAGCCGAAAATGTTTTCAAGTTCTGCCTGATAAGTCAGCGATCTGGTGGCTGGGCATCTTGTAGTTGTCACATTAGGGTTTGATGACTGCAGCTCACTTCTGTTTGGAGTGGATACAAGTTCCCATGGAGACCGCAGCTGTTGGCAATCCAGTAGCTCACCTGCTGGTTGGTGTCAGTCAAGAGGGCACCCTCCATTTCCAGAGATTCCTGTTCCCTTACAGCTACCAAGTTAAGTTCTCAGCTTCTCTTAGTGCAATCAGATTAAACACTGATCCTGCCCAAACATTTTGGTATACTCACTCTCCCACTTTAGAGCAACGTGAAATATATAAAAATGGGAGACGGTTGTTTGTATTAGTAAACAACTTCTGAGTTTACAAATACTTCACAATAGAATTTCTTTAAATTATGAGCACCCTATGTACCCAATGAACGATTTACTTTTCAAACTTTTGATTCATCAAACAATGTGATTCTTCAAGATCACATTGGAAGATGCTTCTTATGGTTTAGCAGGAGAAAATGACAGGCATCTTTGCCTGTTTTTATTTTTAAATGTATTTATTTATTTTAGTAAATCATAGTTGGCATGTGCACAGGCATTTTTCTTTAAGTGGTTTCTAACTCCTCGTTCTGATTCTTGGCAGAAATCTGATCTAAAATAGAAACTGAGAAAAATTCAATTCATGTGTTTCTGCTTCAGAGTCAGGTAGGGAGCAACAAAGTTCAATTTTAGTATGGAGTAGTTGTCTAAAAATTGGCTAAAACTGCAAAACAGTAAAATAAAATATTTTTCAGAAATTAAAAATGTGTATGTGTGTGTGTACAACTTACTTTGCAAGAGCTTCAACCTGTTCCTTTGTATTTGTTATGGGAAGTATTGATTTGGTCACTTCATACACATAAGCACAGAAGTCGGGATCAGAGGGAGGGTACCATTCTTTACAGGGGCATCCTTCTCCAGCCCATTTTTTTGGTGCTGCTGTGACCTCTTCTTCTTCTCCTCCTCCAGCTTTTCCTCCTCTTTCTTTCCTCAGCCTTTCCTTTAAGAGTAAACAACAGCAATCAAAATGAATAAGCACTCCCTGTGCTCTGAGTTAATCTGAAGAACACCCAGAAATAGTGTTTATACCTCAATGACCACACCACATAGTTATCAAATTTTCAATGACATTGATACAGTTTTAGAATTCCTATGTTTTGCAGTAGAAATTAATTTTCAAGAGAACAGTATAGGATTGATATATATAATGAAAATTTGTCTTTTGTACAATTGCATAGGCTGCCTGGGCTATCATAAGTGTGCAATGAATATACATTGAATTGGAAAAAATAGGTTGCCTTCTCAGGAAGTCTATGCTGGTTTCATATCATCTCTTGTTTCAGTGACACCTTCTGAAGGAAGAATTTGTATCACAGTTTTTAACAAAAATTATCCAAAATGTAGAAAAAAGCAAAACAAAACAAGGATGGCATGGAATTCACATCACACAGAGGCAGACTCACCAAAAGTTTATCTGGGGAGATGTACTTAGTTATTTTTTATTATTAAATTTGTTGGGGTGACATTGGTTAATAAAACCATAAAGGTTTCAAGTGTACAACTCAACAAAACATCATCTGCACACACACTGGGTGCCCATCACCCAAAGTCTCTCTCCTTCGGTCCCCATTTATCCCTCCTTTGCTCACTTTCACCGCCCCATGCCCCCTTAAAATGTACTTAGTTCTCCACTTGGGAAAAATGGGATATGCTCAATAAACAGTAAAGATACTGTTTAATTAAAAGATACTAGTAATTAAAAGTTCCTGACAGAGAATTTACTAGTTATCATATACATTTTTGTTTAGTTAAGATGCAAATTATTTCTGTCCAGTGGAAAAGATACTTTCAAAGGTTATGGTTTATTGTTCTAGAGGATGGTTAATATCCAACAGGATGATTTTTTATATGGCAATCCTTTTCTAACATTTCTAAATTAAATACCTAGCTTCTCAAATGTTCTTTGAACCCCTATTGACATCTTACTGACTGTTTCTAGTTAATCAGTTGAACAAAAACTATGGTGTGGGTTCTTTTGCCAGGTAACATGGAATAAGCACACTTTACCCTGTCTCTCCCACTTAATACAGTCATAAAACCTGGGGAGAAAATATGCAATAGCTATTTGAAGACTCTGAAGAGTAATCAGTAGCAGAGAGACCAAAGAAGATATTGAATTACTCCTGAAATGTTGGTGAGTTTAACTTGTTTATTTTCATCCACTATTCTACAAGCTAAACTAAACATAGCCCCAAATCTCAAAGTGGGCATCAACATAGACAGTTGAAGCTCAAGGAGAAACCTGTTGGAGAAACAGGAAAGAGAGAAAGTGGAAAAAAGCCCAGGTCGTTTCCTTATTTTTCTCCATTCTCTTGGGCTCCAGCTCCTAAGGAATCCTGCGACAGTGGTTGCAGTGGTGGCATCGGGGTCCCTAAGAAACTAAAACTGCCTTACACTCACTCAGTCCTCCTGCTGTTTGGCTGTAGATATGGATGCAGTCATGGCAAGAGTGTATGAGGGCAGGTTTTGGCTTGAGGACTGAAAAGGAAGCCCCAACAAGCCAGAAAAGACAAAGAAGATCATGGAGCAGAAGGAGCTCAGGAAAGTAACCATAAAAATTTGTTTATGGATTCCTAGGCTTACTCCCACACTGTGTGTGCATGGTCCTGACTCAGAAAAGCACTCATGTAGGTTTTGAGGATTGAACTATGGGGTAGACCATCTCCCAAGTCCCAAACTGGACACTAGTTGGCACTGATTCAAACAGCACTGCAAAGCCTTTGAAAATGAGACTGACAGTGGAATGAAAAGTCACAGAACACTGGTTGGAATCTGAAGACTGAAAACAACTGGGTCAATTTCCTTTTAAAACATACACATGTACACAACAGAAAATTCTTCTTAGAATGTACATAAGACCCATAAATAAGAACTGTAGGACTCATAACATGATATTACAATCTAATTACTCAGCATACAAAGAACCAGGAAAACCTCAACTCATATGAGAAAAGACAATCAATAGACATCAACACCCAGATGATGAAGATGTAAAATGCTGCAATTAGTAACAAACACTCTTGAAATAAATAGAAAGTCTTAGAAAGAAATAGAAGATATAAAATAGAATTTTGGAGCAGAAACACACAATACCAAAACTTAGCAAAATATAATTTTGAATGGGTTTAAGAGATTAGAGATAACAGAAGAAATAATCCATACACTTGAAGATAGATCAATATGAATTATCCAATCTGAACAACACAAAGAACAAAGATTGAAGAAACAAGTGATGGAGTCTCAGGGACTTGTGCAATAAACGAAGATCTAATATTGGTGTCATCAAACTCCCAGAACAAGAAAAAGATGAAGTACAGAAAAAAATGAATCATTAGGACTGAGAGGGCTTCATCAATTTGGTTAAACACATAAATCTACATAGTCAAGAATTTTAGTAAATGTCAATAAAATAAACCCAAAGAATTTCACTCCTGGGAAATTTTGACACATTAAAATTAACTATCAAAACCCAAAGGCAGCCCTGGCAAGTATGGCTCAGTTGGTTGAAGCATTGTCCTGGGTTGTGGCCTTGGTCCTGTTTGGGGTGTGTGTGGGACGCAGCAGATCGATGTTTCTCTTGCATCGATGCTTCTCTCTCTCTCTTCCCCTTCCTCTCTCTCTGGAATCAATGAGTATATCCTCAGGTGAAGATTAAAAAAAAAACCCTAAAGGCAAAGCAGGTGACATGATTGTCTATGTAGAAAATCCCAAGAAATCTCCCCAAAAATGAAGAAACCTCCTAGAGCTAACATGTGAGTTTATCAAGGTTTCAAGATAGCAGATCAACATACAAATTGAACCTGCACAGTTCAGTGACCATCAGTTCATCACTGGCGCAGACCACTACAGCCCAGCGGCTGCCTCCTGACCTCGTCATTCCTAGAGCGCAGGAGCTCTACGAGTGGCTCCAATGACCCTGAATTTCTTAACTGAAAGTAGAAACCAGCATTTGATGCATTAGGAGTCCTGTACATAAGCATTATGCCTTTCAAAAGATCTCATTATTTGATTGTTTTAAAGGTTGTAACTATGTAAAAACATTTTAGGATGTGTCCATATTTAGATTTATTAAATTCAGGGGAAAGATCAGTTGCAAACCCTTATAGACAGGAGCCAATTTTCTGCTCAAAGTCATGAAGTGGCCACAGTAAAAAGATTGAGGGAGGTCACGGTGATTTTGCACAGGGCAGGGGCTGGGGAAAGAGCCATCTCCTCACTGCCCACCAGTGGGATGCCCTGTATCTATTCACTCAGCTCCTCAACACTGAATGTCCATTTGGCCCTGAGGTAGACAGAAGAATAGTTCCCCAAAGATGCCCTTGTTCCTGGAAGAGATTTTGCAAATGTGATTAAGTTAAGGAGTTGAGACAGGAAGATTGTCCTGGATTATGGGGTGGGCCCAATGGGATCATAAGGGTACTTAAAAGAGGGAGACAAGGGTGCCAGGACCAGAGAACAGAGGCGCGAGGAAGCAGAAGCTGGAGTGATGGAGGAAGGACCCACAGCCGAGGAATGCAGGAGCTGGTAAAAGCCAAAAAGGGCAAGGAAATGGGTTTCCCCTAAAGTCTCCAGAAAGAATACGGCTCTGCCGACACCTTGATTTTGGCCCATTTTCAGATTTCTGACCTCCCGAACTGTGAGACAGTGGATTTGCATTGCTTTAAGATACAAAGTTACGGTGGTTGGTTATGGCAGCAATAGGAAACCAACGCAGCCCCCATGGCTGGGCAGGAGGCGCTGCTGCAGGCAGGGCAGGGCCGCGGACACTGCTGCTGGGGCCACGGTGTGGTCGCAGCAATGCCGAGGCGATGACCTAAAAAGAGACCCGTTTCTGTTGTCCTTGTATAGTGTCTTTTCTTCATTTCTCCAAAAAGTAAAAAAGAGAAGAAAAATAACAAAAGAACTGGACAGAATTACATTCATTACATTATTAAAAGAAATTACTTATGTATAAAAATATTACAACCAGAAGGAAAAGATTTCACCAAGCTATTGTTTCACTGTCTGAAATGCAATGCTCTATTATCTGAGCCTGCAGGACAAAAGCATATTCTGCTGGTCTCTGTGTGTGGTATCCAAAGACAAGAGTCCTTGTGGAACATGATCCACTTTCAATCACTTTCTTCTCAAACAAAGGGACTCTGGCAGAAACTACATGTCAGCATATGTGACTGGCCAGCTCAGAAAACTTTCCTGAAGCATCTTATGCTGAACGGGCCAAATTTCTGAACATCCTTATTTCTGAGTATAACATAAGATAAATAGTAACCTAGCTCCATGTGTTCTTTTGGCAAAGATGTAATTATTAATCCCTCCACTCCTTCCTTCATTCCTCCATTCATTCATTTCATGTACTCATTTATTTAACAACTGTTTACTCACCATGCACTATGTGCCAGGTGTGTATTAATGATGTGAACACAAGAAAGAAAACCCTCAGTTCCCTTCCCTAAAGGAGCTTATTAGAATCTGTCATACAGGAGCCATATAATGTAACACGAGGACCAGGGAGGCCTGCACAGGGTGCACTGGGAGCACGGAGGAGGATACACCCGAGTTTCAGGACTGGAGAAAGGTCTCATAAAAGAGGATGACTGAGCTGGGATTTGAAGGAGAAAATAGGAGTTTATTGGGATGACAAAAGTGAAACTAGCTCCCCAAGCAGAGGAGACAAGGAGCTCTAAATAAGAGAACAGGGCATACTGGCAGAATCACAAACAGCACGGTATTCTGAGGTACAGGGCACCACTTGGAAGAGACTTCAGGCTCAGGCAGGCAGGTGTGGACCACTGAGGGCCCTTGCATTGTACTCTAAGCAGCTCACCTTTGACTGTGGGGCAATGGCACACCAGCAGGGACTTACAATAATGTGATGAGGGTCACATATTTGAGAGATCAATCTGGAGGCAATGTGGGGAGAAGGAGGTGACAGAGGTAGAGAGATTATTAAGGAGTCAGCTGCAGTGTTCCAGGAAATAGATGGACTACTCTGCAAGCTGCACAGAGGTGTAGCCAAGACACTTTTGTCTATCACTGTGTTCCCCATCCTTAGCATAGTGTCTGGCACACAGTAGTTGGTAAAGAAATATTTGGTGGCTAACTTACTACTTAATGGATGAATACACATGAACTGAGTTAAAGGGCACAGAGAAGGGGGACAGAATAGAAATCTAAGAGACGGAAGAGGAAAGACATGGGAGCTGAGCATATAGCACAGTGTGAGAGCTTGGACTCTGGACTTGACCTAACACTTACCACCTCAGCTTAGAGTCCAGTATTTCATTAAGCCTCACTGCCCTCATATGTAAAATGGGAATTACAAACATACCTATTTCAAGTGGGGCTCAAATGAATGTCAAGTGCTTAATATGGTGCTGGGCACAAAGTAAGTACCCAATAAATGCTAGCTATTGTCATTTACATTTGGGAGAGAGGGACAAAGTGCTAGGCTGTTTGAATGAGTGCCATGGTGACAAATGAATATAAGAAAAGCAAGAGACAAAGGGAGGTTTGTAGTATTATATTAAATCTTTCTGAAGATTTAACAGAACCAACAAGTAGCAAACATACTTTAATGTGATGGACTTGTAAAGAATGCAATTCTATCTTCTAAAATTTTGCAATATGAGAAACAAAAGAATATGTGTAACCCGTGTGCACAATTTCCAGAATCACAGTAAAAGGCACACCTGTTTGTTTACCACCAGCTCAAGAAATGGCACATTTCAATAACCTTGAACCCCAGGTGCTCCTCTGAATCACATCCACACCCTTAATCCCCCAAGAGGAAACCAATTTCTTGAACTTGGTGTTGATCATTCTCTCAGTTTTCTTTATAGTTCTAACTTGAAGTGTGTATGTATGCTTAAGCAACATATTTCTTAGCTTTGCATATTTCTGAATGGTATGTACGTGGAATCGTAAGATACATTCTTCACAACTGGCTTTTGCTGAGCATTAAGTTTGTTGAGATTCATCTCTGTTGATGTCTGTAGCAATAGTTCATTCATTTTCACTGATGTGAGATCCCATTTTATGAATATACCATAATTTATTTATCCATTCTATTAACAGTTGGAAAATTGGTTTGTTTCCATTTTTTTTAGACATTATAAACAATGCTTCCTGGAGCATAGAGGCAAGAGATTAATTATCCTAGGAGTATATACACTTAGAAACAGAATTGATGATTTACAAGTTATGCTCACCTTCTTAGTTAGATAATGCCCTTTTGTTTTCCAAAACATTACATCAGTTTTGAAAGACTTAAATAATGGATCTGTTCAAACACTTGAAATTGTTTTAAGTTAATCCACCCATAAGTATGAACCAAAAAAATTAGAGCAAATATTTTGTAAAACTCTCACCTCTGTTGGGGCCTCAACATCACAGGCAGTCGCCGCGATGGTGAGAGCAGCTTTGCTCTGCACGACCGTGTTTGCAGACCGCAGAAGGCCGATGAGCGCATGCGTGATGTCATGGCTCTGAATGATCTCGCGCAGGGCCACCTGCGTTGCCATGTTCGTCAGCACAGTGGCAGCGTTTGCAATGGCTCCATCTCGTTTACTGGACAGGAGGTTTATTAGTGGGCCGATACTATCAGCTTCGGCAGCAGCACTGGGTAAATGAAGGCAAAATGAGTGTCATTCATCCAAGTCCAAGAAATTATCTTTGGAGTGTACAATTGAACTATAAAACAAATGAGTACATAAATACAATTTTAGAAATAAATTAATTTACAGTGTGATGAGCCCAGGGTCGAGGCTTTAGCAATTTAAATAAAGTCTGGGGATATGTCAGGTATGAATGAATTTAAATAATCCTTTTCCTACATCTGTAGCTTCTGGTTATAGAAAAATATATGACTACTTAGAAATGCTTCTACAGATGTTCATTTTTACTTTATTTTAGTCTTAAAAATTTTACTTATTTTTAGAGAGAGAGAAAGGGAGGGAGAAAGAGAGGGAGAGAAACGTCGATGTGATAGAGAAATATCTATTGATTGCTTCTTGTACAAGCCCCAGCAAGGAACCAACCTGCAACCCAGGCATGTGCCATGACTGGAATCGAACCTGCGACCCTTTGCTTTGCAGGACGACACTCAACCAACTGAGTCATGCCAGTCAGGGCTACAGATGTTCATTTTTAAAATCAGTGATACCTACAAGACTAGGCAATTCTATTCAAAGAAAGTCTATTAAAATATTCCTAACCAGCAGGAAAGCAAAGCTTTAATAGGAGGAATAAGTGAGCATCAGAACTCTTGATTAAGTTCAAATTCTTTAGCCCATCTTTCCTTTTTTCAAATGAGGTTACTAATTATTGGCAGAGGTTAGCACATTTGGAGGCAGCAAACCATTCTGCCTGTGAATATTGCTTTTATAAATTAAACATCAAAAATCAAAGTCATGACATCGACATAAGTATGTAATTTCAGTAATGTAGTCATATTCAGTTGTTAAATTTCTGATTTCTCATATAAAAAGATTACAATATATTAACATTTTTAAACAATTAAACAAAATATCCTTTTAAGAACACTATACTTTCTATAGTCCTTCATTTGTAAATACTTAAGAAGCTCATAAAATAGTAAATATAAAAAAGGGGTCATTTTAATGACTAGAAGACAATCAATGATGTGCTATTATGTTTGGGATGGCTTCCAATAAGAGATGTTCCAAGCAATAAGATATATAAAGCATCTGGTTTCAAAGGAAGATCCAAAATTGTGTTAAAAAGTCATTTAAATCATCGTTCATTTTATCATAGGAATAAAGGCAATGAAGACAATAAAAGCATACTTGAGGCTCCAATAATATCCACATCTATTTTAAGTTTATATTTGGTACATTTTCCAAAATTTACAGCTAATGGCACTAAAAACAAGCAAGGCTGTGTGATGTACCCCACCGCTCCATAGTCTGATGCACTGAATTTAGCTGTCACTGCCCCTTGCATTTCCTGATTATAAAGGAGAATTGACAAACTTAAGCACAGAAGTTATCACAATTGTCCAGAAAATAAATCCTCGATAAGGAGACCAGTAGCTGTAGGTGAAAGGAAGCTATGATAGTGACACAAACCAGCTCGGAAGGAGCCTGAACAGCAGAGACTGGGGATAGACATAAGAGGTGACAGCTCTGAAGAATAGGGGCTGGGTTGGTGTTAACCTTGAAGGCACGTCCCACCCCTGGTTTACATAAATCCACCCAGAAAGCACACTATGCTAATACCAAGGCAAAGTCAGCACCTGATTCCATTTCTCCCTTATTTGCTACATATTTATTTATCCCTTCTGTGGTGTCTCTGGACAGGCATCCCTTAAAATTAAAATATGTTAGATGACATTTAACCCAAATTTATCAATATAAGAATATTGAGAGCAAGTTAATTTCCTTTCTTAGAGAATAAAATAAACACTTTTAAGATAATGTCACATTTAATTCTCTCTTCTATTATTAATTGACATGGTGGTCTTTTGATTTTATGAATATGGGAAAATTGGGGGGCTCTAATTTATTTGTTTACCAGAAACTTATTATATTCAACTTATAGTTGAAACACTGAATTAAAAAACTTACAGCAAGGATTTTAAATAATTTTAAACAATTAGTATATTCTAATTAATTTATTCTTAAATCTTTCCAAAAAGCACTTTTTCCTCTGACTTATTTTTCAGGCACTTAATACAATCAGTTCCTTAAACCAAATACTTTTTAGTTTTTCCATTAATTATTATAAACATACCTTGGTTAAAATGCACCAGTCCTTTTTCACTTAATGGTTTTTCATTTGATGACATTCACTGTTTAAAACATCTTGGAGACTAAGAAAGAGCACACAGTGGCGGTGTTTCAATGGCACCCACGACAGATGCCAGAGTGTATCAGGTAAATCCACACCAATAAATTCTCAAAGGCTTTGTCTTCTGTGTATCAGGGAGCTTTTGGAAAATTTAAGTGAGTACACAGGGTCATGCTACAGCATTTTAATCTCTCTTGTTTATAAATAATTGGGGTCGTGGTGATTAATCTCTCTTGTTTATAAATCAGGTGTGCCTCTGCTCACTGTCTTTCTGCTTGGGTTTTGTCTCTGCCTTTCTCCT
>CM052538.1:53381961-53398916 GCA_028533065.1 Trachops cirrhosus
ACAATACATGGTGACATATCAAAAATTAAAATAATTATTTAAGTGATAAATTACCACAAATATAATCTAAGCATATATGAACATGGTTTTTTTATTTGAAAACAAGTAAATTTATGACTTTAAGCACATGCCATAATAATTCACACCTCATTATAAAATACTAAATTAAAAACCAAAGTATTTTTAAGGTTCTTTTCATTCCCTAATGTTTTTCTCTTGATTTCAAAGATTTTACTTATTTTAATTTTAGACAGAGGGGAAGAAAAGGAGAAAGAGAGGGAGAGAAACATTGGTGTGAGAGAGAAACATCGATCCATTGCTTCTCACACCGACAAGGGAACGAACTCACAACCCAGGCATGTGCCCAACTAGGAAGTGAACCAGGGACCCTTCTCCCTGCAGTGTGATGCCCAACTCACTGAGCCACACTGGCAGGGGCTCATTTGACTTTTTAAATAAATGACAATCTCATATCTATGCTAAAGCAAATATTGCTTCAACTAAATTAGAATATTAAAAACATTTTTTGTTTTGTGTTCCATAGTTAATTCTAAATAAGTTATGATTTATTAAAAAGCATATACTAGAAAATATATATTAAACCAAATTCTGTTTTAATGCCATAAGAAGTACCAGAAACTACTTTGAAAAAAAAAGTTTCCTTCACTAAACTTTGTCATTGGTTTGATTCTCCATTAACTTTTATGAAATCAATTTACATGATTAAAATAGAAGAATGTGTGATATATGCTATTAGGATGTTGATATATGAGAAGAATATTCTGTTAAAATGAGAATCTGCAAAAATGCTGATACTAATTAAGATTATAACATCTACATGTGGAACTAATTAATGAAATGTATTTTGATTAATAGTGTTTTTCAGAAATAATTTTAGAAATGACTGCAACTAGATTTTCATTTTAAAGTTAATATATGATTTGTCTTCTTTCGACAATAACTTTTAAATTGCCCCGTTCACAGTCGCAGCATCACATTCAGATGCCGCCATACTTGCAGATGCTTTGGGGCTTGGCTCACCTGACACGTGGGTGTCTGCTGAGCAGTCGGTCCACAACTGGCACGAGCTGAATTACTAACGCTTCTGTTCATGTGTCTTAAAACAATCAGGAACCACGTCCTATAATCCTATCATTTTAATCCCTTGCTCCTTTTATTTAAAATTAGAATTCAGGCCCTGGCCAGTGTGGCTAGGTTGAGTGTTGTCCCGCAAGATGAAAGGTCACCAGTTCGATTCCCGGTCAGGGCACATGCCTGGGTTGCGAATTCTGTGCCAGTTGGGGCATGTACACGAGGTAACGGATAGATGTTTCTCTCTCACATGGATGTTTCTTTCCCTCTCTTTCTTCTTCCCATTCCCTTTCTCTAAAAAAATTAAATAAAATTTTAAAAAATTAAAATAAAATTAGAATTCAGGCAGGCCATAACAGTTTCATTAGAAAGCTGCGATTAATATATACTTAAATCTCAACTATGGGGCTTCTAAAATGTTTTAAAACATATGCAGTCCTTGTTAGTTTTTCTGAATAAACAAGATCTGAAATTTTCCCAGAGCCTCTGAACTAAATTGCTTAGATTTACAATTAAGACTTCCCTGATGGCTCTAAGTCAACCACACTAAACAGAGCACCCTGAGTGAGGATTCTATCGGGAAAATCAGCCAAAAGAATTAATTGGAAAAGCCTAAGTCTGCAGTATGTAACTGTTGCATTGAAAAATAGTACATATGCAATTATTGGGAAAAATTTAAAATAATTTAAATACTGTTGGCAATTAGTTCCTCAATCCTGCTGACAGTGTTCTCAGAATCCAGCTGTGCTTACAAACCTCAAAGGTGCCGGCTGCAGCGCAGCTACAACAGAGTTAAAGGATGTATTAACATAGTAGCCAAGTACCTTCATCGAATTGCTACACTGAGAAGTGAAGTATTTACATTTTAATTATGCAAATAATAAAAATGGCAAGGTAATTATTCTATTAATGGAGGAATGCCCTTTTAAAATTACATTTGTTCAATATCACTAAAATAAAAAGCATAGCTTTTGTAACTGAAGATAAATCTGTATGTGATGATGCTTTTCTTCACCTCTTCTCAGAAGTCGCTATCATGCCACCTCTGCTCCTGCTGAGATGTCAATGCCAGTTCAGTAACCTCCTGGCCACGTGGTCATTAGCACTGTCCTCCTCCTGATGCCAAGTCAAAGGCATGCTCATTTGGGCTTACCATGTTTAAAATGCATGGTAAAACTTTACTCAGCAAACAAAACATAAAGAAAGTGTGTTACCTATTAGTTTCAACTGTGTGTTTGCCTTGGGACGAGAATGCATTACCAATCATACAAAAAATTTTTTTGATGATGAGTGGAAAGTAAAAAAAATGCTATAAATGAACACAGAGGGGTACAATGTTTTTAACGAAAGTATAAGGAGCAATATTTGTTAAAACCTAGTTGAGAATGTTAAGGAGTTTTCTAACTGTGGAAAATTATTTTAAAACTCTTTCATGATTATTTACTTTCAATATGGAAATATGAGAAGATAACTTTGTTAACTCTTATAAGCTTTTAGAGTTTATCATTGTTACTAATATCAAATAAGGCATGTCTAAAATAAAATAAGTCACCCCTGACGTGGCTGGGTCTGGCAAGAGAGGCCAAGGCAGCCATGGCTGACAGAAGTAGGGAAAACAAGACACACAGGTGCAGTCTAGCATGGAGGCAGGAAGGTGGGAGTGGTCATTGTGGATGTGGCCAGGTAAACAGTGTTAAGAGGTAAGTAAACCAATGGAAAGAGAAGAGAAGAATCAGGTAAACAAGGAAGATACCAGTCCATCCTGTTGTACTGGCCCTGGGGAGGAGAATCGGTTCTGTGCTAGCACTGTGTCCTGAGTAGAGAGGGCAGCCCCACCCACAAATGTGATGGCCAAGGCAGTTCAGAGTCCTTGGGGGCATTTTTGTTCTGCAGAAGCTGTGAATGAAGAGGCACTCTCAAATCCCCCTGTCCTGCCAATCAACAGAGGGCCCACTCTTTGGGATTTGTGGACAGAAAGAAATCTTGAATCTCTGTAGAATCAGCTCTTTCTAGAGGCTCCAAGAATCAAGCTGCCAGACCAGACTATGAGAAAATTACTAAACCTTCTGTGCATCCACTGGATTTACAGATTCATTGGACTCACTTTTCCAGTGTTTGTGCAGTGAGTCAACAAAGGTAGAAACAATTTAGCAAGGAAGGAAACTATGCCAGAAAGGATAGAGAAAGGTTTCCAGTTGAGTAAACTAAATCGTAAAGTGTAAAGTTTTATAGTAAACAGATGAAATCTGCAAGACAAAGGCAAAGGCTCTCTCCACATGGGCAGTTGGTGGAGTGATGTTAGGGTAGCTGTAACTCTGGTCCTGTCTGGAAAATGGGGGTGCTGCGAAGCAATGAAAGTTAACTTTTGTTGTGTGCTTGATTGGTGTTCCAAAGCATCAGGTCAAACTACCTGAGGCTGTGCACAGGGCATTGCGCATGAACTAACATGCACTACGTACCCACTGCAGATGAGCTAGATGGAAGCTATGGTATGAGGAAGCTGACAGCATATTTAATGCAGAGTGGGGTGCGCTAAAGTAAAGCATGAGAAAATACATTGTAAAGTTTCTTACAGGGAGATAGAAAAGCCAGTTATTTTACTGAAACCTTCAATAGCAGTGGAATTAGTAAATGTGATGTTCCCTCTAAGCCTAGCCATTTGAAAAACATGGATACCAACAGGTCAAAACAAAATTTTCAAAATCAGAATCCAAACTAAGGACCTAAACCAGAGCAAATGTGTGCAAAAATTATGGTGTAGCATAAGTTATATGCTCCAGAGCACAATGGAGGGTATCTGAGCAAGAAGAAATGGATATCCAATGCCCATATCATAGCACGAGATGGAAGGATCTCTGATTCCAAGCTAGGGAATCTAGACCTGATCCTGTTTACTCTAGTCCAAGAGTTATTACGTTGGAGTCCATGGATCCAGAAGGCATAGATGGGCTTCTGGCAGCCTATGAACTCCCTGAAGGTGATTACAGGCAGATTGTTGAGCAAATGTGCAGTCAGGGTGGAGAGGCTGTTTCATCAGATTTTTAAAGACATTAAAGACCCCTCAAAAGCTGAATGTAGATAATGTACTTGGATGTGTTTGGAAGTTATCAGAAATATAGACAAGAATTTAGAAGATAAGTCAAAATTATTTGGGATTCCAAGGCAAATAAGGAGTCAGCTGAAATATTAAGCACAAGTAAGATTACTCAGGGAGATTTAAAAGACAAGGTAGAAGTTGGGAAGGCAAATTTAATATTGAAATGATAGGCAGATGATAGGTAGCAGGCAAAGACAAGGGTTGGTCTGATGGTTAGGATCATCATCAGGGAAGAGGAGTGTTAGGGAAGTCAAGGGGTAAAGGAGTTTTCCCGTGGAAAAGGCAATCAACAGTCTGGAATGCCACAATGAGATCAATAAAGAAAAACACTGAAAATGTATCTGTAGGGCTTGGGAGTTGGGAGGTCACTGTTAAATTCTACAAGGACCTTCTACAAGGTGATAGACGCAGAAATCATGTATAGAGGGGGCTAATGGATGGCAATAAGATGAAGAGGTTAAGCTATTTAAATGACTAGTCTTTTGATTGAGAGGTTGAGTAAGAAGAAAAGGAGAAAAAGATGGTCTTGAAGCAGGGGCAAGAAAGGAGGAAACAGATTTCCATTAACTACCCCTGGTTAATGAACAATTATGAACCCCACAGAATGTTCTAAATTTATATCGGCTTCCTCCTACATAACCAGTGGGACCAGGAGAAAAATAGCACATTAGTGTTGTAATGCCACATCATCATCCAAAACTGGGTGAAGTACTCTACTGCCACCTCAACTGATGGGGAAGAAGGCAAAGGGCACCCCTATAAGCCTTGTCTGTTTATTAAAGCGAGGACAAGGCAGAGCACTCCTCATTCCTTGGTGAATAAAACATTAAAAACCAAAATTATGAAGGAGTGCCTAATAGGTGTAAAAGAAAGAGAACAGAGATAGTCTCAGGATGATAAGACTTCTGGAAGGAAATAGTAAATAAAACAAAAACAATAATCAAAAGTATTAAAAAGGTATTATAGAAAAAATAGTTTCCTATGTTAGGAAAAATAAGCAAAACATGATTCTGGAGATCAAAAGTCTTTACAATGTTATAGGTAGGAAGAGAGAGAATCTCAGACACATTTTGGCAAAATTTTCTAATTCATAGGATGACAGATTCTACCTAAACACAAAAAGAAAGCATCTTATATACAAAAGAATGAAAATCAGGTTGGCCTTAGACCAGACTGTACAAAAGCAAGGTTAATAGAAATATTAGGAGAAAATGTTATAGCAAAAGAATTCCAAGCCCAGCTAAACTGTCATATACAGGGTGGGGCAAGAGTAGGTTTACAGCTGTGAGTATGTACAACATGATTTTTTATTGTATTATTGTTTATTCATTATGTATTATTTTCCATACAAACAATTATAAACCTACTTTCATCCCACCATGTATGTTCAAAGGCAACAAACATTCACAGATAAGGAAGGTCTCAAAAAAATATACTACTCTTGATTATTACTGAAAAAATATTTTTTAAAGATTTTATTTATTTATTTATTTTAGAGAGGGGAAGGGAGGGAGAAAGAGAAGGAGAGAAACATCAATGTGTGGTTGCCTCTCATTTGCCCCTTTCAGGGACCTGGCCTGCAACCCAGGCATGTGCCCTGACTGGGAATCAAACCGGTGACCCTTTGGTGCTTAGGCCAGTGTGCTCTGAGCAATCCACTGAGCCACACCAGCCAGGGCTGTAAAAAATATTTTTAAAGGAAAAAATATACTCTGGTTAATTTATAAAATCAAAAATAAAATCTTAAGAATGAGTATGTTTTATTATTCACAATGTATTCTCAAAGAGATCTAATATGTACAGAACTCCAAATGGTAAATGTGAATGGAATGGAATGGAATTGAATGGCATGGCATGGCAAAGTGATTCTCAGAAAATATAGGTTTGTATAGATTTTTGAGAGGAGAATCTATAACCCCCTGATGTGAAATTTACAAATATTAGGAAGGAAAACAGTTACAAAACAAAAATGGTAAATATCATAATTATAGTGTTTATCAATAAAATAGCCATTAAAATGTTTTAAATGTATGTAACAAACAGAAAAAAGGAAACAAAGGAGATAGCATAGAAAAATAAAAAGCAGAAAGCATAAAACCTTATGTCAGAAATAAGGCCAAACACAATAGTTGTAAAAATAAATCCAACAATGTTTTATCACCTTGTCTTTGGATCTAGCGGTAGTGATGGTTTCTCAATATTGCTAATTTCGGGGGCCTCACCATTTCTTGTTCGTTCCCTTAACCCTACCTACCTATCCTTTTAAAAGTAGCCTCTTTATTAATCTCTGTATTTAAACTATCTGGAGTTTACAGAGTTGTTTTCTGCCAAGATCATGTTTGATAACGCATAGCGATCTTAATATCAAATCAGAATATAAAGCTAAAAAGCAGTAAGTGAAATTTTTTAAAAAATCAGTAGTGGATATAAAATAGTATTAAATAAAACAAATATAAAGTTATAAGAGAAAATTAACAGAAATAACAGTGGGAAACTTCTAACATACCACTCTTCATCTGTGATAGATCAAAATAAATAAAAAATAAAGGCAAGGACTGTACAATATAATTCATAAAGTATAGCTAAAAGATAAATAGCAAACTCTACATTCTATAGAAAATACACCTTTTAGTCTATCCAACAAGTATTCATTCACTTATGTCATTCATTGTTACCCTTATTTTCTAGAATACTGTCTTGTATATAGCATGCATATAATAAATATTTGTTAAGTAGTAAGCAAAGAGTATACCTTTTCAAGGTTGCATAGAATATTTGGACACACTGATAATATACTTGGCCTCAATGAAAATGTAAAGCAAAACTTGTACTTTTCAAAACTACAAATCAGAAATTTTTTAATTTAAAAAATGTGTCACTGTCATGGCTGAGAAATGGAATCTGGGATTCACTGTAAGTCTTTCCCTCAAAGGATTGGCCCAATATGCTGATATGGTCAAAAGTCTGACTGAAATACCTGTTTCATAGGACTAAAGTTGAAAATAATATAAAGCCATCTTTGTATTACTTAATATTTATATGAATTGTGGTACATATTTTTCAAATGTTGGTCATAATATGTCTAATTGCACTTCCAGGAGGGCATCATGAACACAAGAAAGTCCAGAAAAGGGAAGAAAATGATCACAGGCTAACCTGCGAACATGATTATTGAGAGAGACTGAACAAGACAAGGATCCTTCAGTCTGTAAAAGAGGTAGTTGAAGGGAACATGAAAAAAATCACAAATGGTATAGATGAATAAATTCCAATTTAGGGACAGCTGTAATAAAATAACAGTAAAAAATTCAGATTTAGTAATTAGATTCTACAATAATCAGGAGATATAATTAGGAAGTAGAATGTAGTACATTCATAAAACATTAAGTGCCATATGAGACTTAAAGATGATCTGGTCAACTTTTAATGTGTTACAAATAAAGAATGGAGCCCTGGCTAGTGTGGCTCAGTGGCTGAGTGCCAGCCTGCAAATCAAAGGGTCACAGTTCAATTTCCAGTCTAGGGCACATGCTTGGGTTGTGGGCCAGGTCCCCAGTAGAGGGCATGCAAGAGGCAGCCACACATTGATGTTTCTCTCCCTCTCTTTCTCCCTCCCTTCACCTCTCTAAATAATAAATAAATAAAATCTTTAAAAAAAAAGAATGGATTTCAACAACTGGTGCTGGGTATATCAGATATTCACATGCAAAAGAATGAAGTTGGATATCTACCTTATACCATATACAAAAACAACTCAAAATAGAACAAGAACCTAAATATAAAAGCTAAAAGCTATAAAACTATTGGAAGAAAACACAAGGGGAAAGCTTCATGTCATTGGATTTAATGCCATTAATGATTTATTGGACTTGACATCCAAAGCACAGGTGAAAAAGGAAAAATAAGATAAATTGGACCACATCAAAGTAAAAAACTTTTGTGCATCAAAGGGCACAATCAACAGAGTGAAAAGTAACCTACAAAATGGGAGAAAATGTTTGCAAATTATATATCTGATAACAAGTTAATATCAGACTACATAAAGCTCTTCTGCAACTCAACAGCAATAACAAAAATAGACCACTGGGTTAAAAAATAGGGAAAGAATTTGAATAGACATTTTTCCAAAGAAGATATACATGTGGTCAATAAGCACCAAGAGAAGATGCTCAACATACTAGTCACTTTAGAGAAATGCAAATCGAAACAGTGAAATAACTATTTCACCCCATTAGAATGGCTCTATCAATGGTGGGAGGAGGCTGAAGAGGTTATGGGGGAATAAATGGTGATGGAAGGAGACTTGACTTAGAGTAGTAACACAATACAATACACAGATGATGTATTATAGAATTGTACACCTGAAACCTATATAATTTTATTAACCAATGTCACTCCAATAAATTCAATAAAAAAATACTAAAAATAAGTGTTGCCCTGGATGGTGTAGCTCAGTGGATTGAGCATAGGCTGTGAACCAACAGTTCGATTCCCATTCAGGGCACATGCCTGGGTTGCAGGCCAATCCCCAGTGTGGGCCATGTGGGAGGCAACCACACATTGATGTTTCTCTCCCTTGCTTTCTCCCTCCATTCCCCCTTCTCTAAAAAAAAATAAACAAAATCTTAAAAAAAAAAGTTTTGGTGAGAAGTGGACAAACTGGAACCCATGTGCCCTGCTGATGGGAATGTAAAATAGTGTAGCCACTATGGAAAATAGTACAGCAATTCCCCAAAATGTTAAACATAGAATTACCATATGATCTAGCAATTCCACTTCTGGATATATACCCCAAAGAATGGAAAGCAGGGACTTGAAGAGATAGTTGTACATCCATATTCATAGTAGCATTATTCACAATAGCCAGAAGATGGAAGCAAACCAGATGTCTGTGGATGGGTGAATGGATCAACAAACTGTGGTCTACACATGCAACAGAATATGACTCAGCCTCAAAAAGGGAGGAAATTCTGACACATGCCACAACATGGTCAGACCTTGAGAACATCATGCTAAGTAAAACAAGCCAGTGGAGAAAGGAAAATTATTGTAGAATTCCACTTGTATACATACTTAGAATAGCCAAAATCATAGAGACAAAAAGAATGGTAGTTGCCAGGGACTGCAGGGAGGGGAAAGTGGGACGTTACTGCACAAAAGTGCATGGAGTGTCAGTTTGGAAGATGAAGAGAGTTCTGTGGATGAAAGGTGGTGATGATAGCACAGCAATGTGAATTTACTAAGTGATTAAGTGATTTACTTATTGATTACTTAAATGATTAAGACGATAAATTTCATATTATGTGTATTTTACAACAGTTTAAAAAAATAATAAACCCTGGCTGGTGTGGCTTAATGGGTTGGGTGCCAGTCTGTGGACCCAAAGATTGCCAGTTTGATTCCTGGTTGGGGCACATGCCTGGGTTGCAAGCCAGTTGGGGGCGTGCAGTAGGCAGCTGATTGATGTTTCTCTCATACATCAATGTTTTTCTCCCTTTCTCCTCCCTTCCCCTCTCTCTAAAATATAATAAAACTAAATCTTTAAAAATAAAAGAATAAATTTCATTTCCTTTCTTTCAATCAAAACCTGCTTCTCTTCTTAAAGTTCCTATTTCTGTGAGTGGCACTGTTCTACTTCTTGCTTTCCAGGCCAGGAACCTGGCCTTGTCCTAGACATCATCTACTCCCTCCCCCAATGCACATAGTCATTCAACAAACAATTACGGACTTTACAGTGTGCCAAGCGCTGTGCTGATTCTCCTTGCCTCTGAGTCCATCCTGAGCACCAAATCTCTACTTCAGGACACCCTCCGCTCTCACCTAGGTCACCCCAGCAATCCCCTTCCTGGTTTTTTTGGCTGGTCCTAAACAGTTCTAATCTCTTTTCCACTTTGAAACAAAAGTGCTCTTTCTTTAATAAGTGAAAATCTGTAATGACCTCCCCTCCCTCTAAGTCAGTTCGAGGCTCTTTGTTCTTATCAATATAAAGTTCAAAGTCTTTAACTTGCTTTACAATGCTCATTAACATTTGACTTTTCATTATTTCTACAACCTTAACTCTGTTTTCTGCTGCATTCTACTCACTAACCATTCTGAAAACTTTCAGTTCTGCAACCTACCGTGCTCTGCCCCTCTCTGGCCTCTGCACACACTGTTCCTGCACCTTCGAGCACTGCTGATCCTCCCCCATCCCACCAGGAGCTCCCCTGCCCAGACAGTTTCTATTACTTCCTCTAGGTTCTAGCCCATACGGGTCCTTCCCACTTCAGGAAGGCTTATCTGATCCAAGTCTGCATTCCGTGACCTTCTTGAGCGACCTTGTTCTTCCATCATCACATTTAACACTGCATTGCGATTGCCTGTTTACTTGCTTGTTCTGGCTTTATTGACACCAAGGGGTGGCTCAATAGTCGTTAATAAATAAGTCAATAAATAGGTCCAGAGAGGCTGTAGTTCACTCATAGTGACACACTGAGGGCAGGGCAGTGCCAGCAGCAGAATTAGTAGTAGAACTAAAATATCAGGATGGGTGACAGACTCATGAAACTCACCACCCCAAGAGGGACCAAAACAATCTTTGAATGGTTCAGCCACACTAATCCAAAGAGAAGTTGAGATACGTGAAAATTTTAGGAGTGACATTGTCCCTGTCTTCCCACTGCCTTGTCTTTGGGTCTCAAATACCTACAGTCTGTGACAGAAAACAGAACTGACCAGATATGATAAGGTCTAGCTCCGTTGGACAGAATACTGAATCAGCCAGCTTTTGTCAATATTAGAAACCTTAATTTTATTGTCTATTTTTAGATATGGCACATATAATGGAACTCAAAAAGCTACTCTATATCAGCTGTATACTGGACAATGAAATGTGGCTTATTGTATTAAAACTTTGTCTTGAAGAAATTCAGTATGGGTTGAAAATGAAATGTTTCCCATAATATACACATAGACATGTATATAGATATGAATATACATGTTTAGAATATAAATCACTTAAACTAGTCAAAGTTGTTATGATTTATATGAGGAGTGATGTGGAAGGGGGAAAATAAAGTCACATCTTTTACTAAATCATATGCTCCAAATATACATAAATTAAAACTATAATTTTATTGTCAGTGCTTGTGATATAATTAATCTCATATTTTACAGATTTATGTCAACCTAGCTTGCCACTGAAATGAAATTATATCACGTATACAGTTGGAGCATGTTATTTCTCACAGCTCCATAACATGGCACTGACTCCAGCTGGAGTTTGAAATGACTATGTAGATATCATCCCAAGTGTGGATTCATTGACAATGTTTTCAGGATCATAAGCAATGTGCACATTGAGCATAATTCCAAAAATCAAGAGAAATAAAGGCTTAAAATTTAATTTAGGATTGAATCACTTGACAAAGATAGTGTTATAATTAAATCATATTCAGTTTATTACATCCTTGACAAAGCAATCTCTACTTTAACTCACTGGCATTGAAATGAATTTTGAGCTTACATAGTAAGTATAGCACTATTCTTAAATGATCATTTAAAAACAAATACTCTCATGTTTGGTAGAACAAATCAAAATCAAGAATACAGTATTCTTAGTCTATATAAATTGAGACATGAGATCATAAGCTGCTTTAGTAATTGCTTTTGCTGCATTCTTCTCAATGTCAGGAACTGTAGAGTTTTCTGTGAATGCTAAGAGCTCCTTAAGAACCCCTGTCTGTTGAATCAGCACCATAGTATCCATATCTACAAGGCAATTGGCTATCACTGAAAGTGCTTCTGTATGAAGGTCATTCAATTCCTAATAATAAAAGCTTTAGAAAGCTTGTACTAAAAGAAATTTATACATTCCAAATTTACATATGGACTAAGGTCATTCAGTAGATAATGTAACCCATTTTGTTGGGACAGAAGCCCTAGGAAACATTTCTGTTTTTAACGTAACGTCACTCTCCCTAACCATTTGTCCCATCTTTTCTCATTTCCCCTAGTTCAAAGTGTTTTACAGATAAAAATAATTACTGAAAACTTTCAGCAATGGTATGCAAATGAAGGTGCTTATACAACCTCCCACTGACAACAATTTTAAAATCTGAAGAAAATATTTTTTGAAAAAGCAGACAGAAGAAAATATATTTTCCTTAAAATCTCCAACTGGCAGAGGGAAGTATTATGAGTGTGTGACTTTCTTGCCTGCGGAATCTCCCAAATCCCCATAGCAGTGGAAAACTTCAGCCTTTCCCAAGCTAGAAATTTAAGGAGGTGATCCTTAAAGTGAGAGAACGCAGGAAGGATACGCTACCATCATGGTATTCCACACAGCATTGCTTCTGGTCAAGTTCACTTCACAGCAAAGGAAGTGTGGCAGTGGGCCCACACCCATGGAGTTCACTGGCCTTACCCTGGCTCCGGTCATCCTAAAGAAGCTGGCTTGATAGAATGGCCTTTTTACGATTCAGTTACAGGGCCAACTAGGTGGCAATATCTTGTAGGTCCAAGGCCAGCTTCTCCAGGAGGCTATATAGGTTCTGAATCAGCATCTAATACATGATATTGTTTCTCCGACAGCCAATGTTCATGGGCCCAGGAATTAAGGGGTAGAAACGGGAGTGACACCACCTTATTATTATCTCCAGTGACACACTAACATAATTTTTGCTTCCTATCTCCATGACCTTATGCTCTGGTGATCTAGAGGTCTTAGTTCTAAAGAGAAAAAATACTTCTACCAAGAGACACAGAAAGAAAAGATTGCCACCTGGCCACTTTGGGCTCCTTATACCTCTAAATTAACAGGCAAAGGGAGTTTCTGTTCTGGTTGGGGTGATAGATTCCTACCACCAATGGGAAATTGGACTGCAACTCCACAATAGAGGTAAGAAAGAGTTTATCTAGAAAACAGGAGATCCCTTAGGGTGTCTCCTAGTATTATTATGCCTTGTGATGAAAGTAGATGGAAAGCTATAGTAGCCCAACCCCGGCAGACTACTAATGGCCAGACCCTTCAGGAATGACATGTGGGTCGCTCTACCAGGCAAAGAACTAAGATGAGCCGAGGTACTTGCTGAGGGCAAAGGGAAGATGGGAGGAGTATTGGAAGAAGGTAGTTCTCAATACCAACTATGACCACATGACCAGTTGTAGAAAAGAGGCTGTAGTTGTCATGAATATTTCTGCCTTGTTTTGTTATGAATATGTGTGTATATACAATACCTTTAATTTCTTCCTTTAATTATTCCCTTACATAACATAAGAGGTATGACTTTATGAGCTAGTATTTAAGTACTGTTAATTTTACATCATAGTATTTAAGTTAAAGGATATCAAGGAGAAGACTAATCATCCAAGGACTTTGTACCCTATTCTGGGGAAAGTCCCATTGCATTTTCATTTGCACACAGGATGTCCGCATCATTTTAGGCAGCAGTAGATCCTGCTATTGTCTGTTTGGAGATGAAGTATGATTTAAGGAGATGTGTGTTGGTGCCAAATTGGCAGAAGCCCACCTGTGAGGGTTAATTTGTGTTTTAACTTGGTGAGGCCACATTATACGGCTGTTTGACCAAACATTATTCTAGATCTAAAAAATTTATTTAGGTGAAATTAATATTTAAATCAGTAGACTAAGTAAAGCAAGATTACCCTCCATAATGTGGGATATATTATTCCCTAGAGAATAATATTCTTGCTTTACCCTAGAGAAAACTATGGCAGACCAAGATTAAAAGACTAATTCCAGCCATTTCAGGAATCTATGAAGATCATAAAGAATAATTTAAAAACTTAAATCTTCTAAACCAGAAGATTTTAATTAAGGTATATTTGACATAGTAACATTTTTACATTCATTTCAAGTGTATTACAAATATCACCACAGTAAGTCTAGTTAACATTCAGTGTCTTACACCTTATTCTGTTTTCTGTATGAGCTTGGTTTTCTTGCTTGTTTTTTTTTATAGAGTCCTAGTATAAGTGAGATCATATGTATTTGTCTTTATCTGTCTGACTTATTTCAAACAGCACAATACCCTCCAAGTCCAATCATGTTGTTGCAAAAGATAATATTTCATTCTTATTTTATGGCTGAATAATATGCCATAGCATACATAAATATAATTATATATGTATATATAAAATTAACATAGGTATACATATATCTGTTTGAGTTAGTGTTTTAATTTTCTTTAGATAAATACCTGATGCAGACTCTGGCCACCAGTGTCCACGGTGTTATGGATGCAATGAACAAATTCACATGGACTACAGAAGTCCTGCAGAGAAAAAGGAACAGCACGGCCACTCTCTGAGAGAGACAGCACTTTGACCCCTGCCTGGACAGGCTTTCATTGCTTTCTAATAGCACACATCAAAGAAGGTTCTCATTCATTATGCTCAGGTTTGCTTTAGGTGATTACTTTTCACAGGTAACAAAGGAAAGGATGTTACTGATTACTTCTTACAGATTAACAAGGGAAAATGGTGCAAATGCAAGGGAACGATAAGAGTGATTGGTCTGGTTACACTTCCATCCTTGGGAGAATTAGCACAGACTTTAGGAAGTTACTTTAAAGATACGCAGTAAACATTTACTGCTTCAACTCAGGGTGAGGGAGTTTTAGCAAAAGCAAGCCGCAAAGCAGCCCAGGTGTAACGCAGGCCTGGTTTCCCATAGGAGAGCCAATCCGTGGGTTTAGCTCCTGTGTGCTGACTGGTACCTGTCGGTTTTCCGATAGGGCTGGGCTACATTTGCCACACCAACTGGATTGGTTCCCTATAAATACCCAGAAGTCGAACTGCAGAGTCACATGGTAGTTCTATTTTTAATTTTTTGAGAAACCTTCCAGAAGATTTTAAAAAGTATTTTATAATGGCCTTTATCATTAGTCTGATTTATCATGCTGATAAACTATGTAGCAACAAGCAAATTAATCCTCTATACTTAGACCATGCTTAAATATAATAAAATTTCATTTTTAAAAATCTTCTACAATTCACATTTTATAACAATATTTAAGAGAGATACATTTTCCCATAGACAGTTGAATAAATGTTATAAATACCTTAGTTTCCAGGATCTTAATAAGGTTGTCCATTCCTTGATTGTCTCTTAGCATCACTTGTGAGCCCTTGTCATTTGTAATAACATCTAAGGTTTTGAGATCCAACAACTGAATCACTGGATATTCTGACTTTAAGAGCTCTAGTATAGAAGGGATTGCATTCAGTTCTTGAAGCATAGCTCAACACTGAAAATCCTGCCCTGAAATATAAACAACCAAATAAGTAATTTTTAAAGCAAAATACAGTCTCAAGAATGGAGAATTTCTATTTTCTAACAAAGAATATTCTAAGTTATAATTTTCAAATCTTTTATTCCAGAGTCCTTTCCAAAATAACTCACAAATAAAGGTAAGCAAACTCTCAAATGACAACACCAAAATATTCATTTTAACTATGCAGACATTGTCAATAATAGGAAATAAACATGATCTATGACATTTGCAGTATCTATTGTTTCTTTATTATACAGCAGATTCTTATTACTATAAATGCTGTTAGAACAAAAGCTATGCATAATGAAATTCTTTTCACACCCTCTGTCCTGTTTCAAATAGTATTTGATAAAATGAAATATTGGCATCAGTTCCTTATTATCTTCATTCAAATGGATTGTTTATGAAATGCTTCTATGCACACAGTCATATTAGCAGGCCCTGTGCATGGAAATGCACATCAGGCTCAGTTCAGACACACAACCTTCATTTAAGACATTTACAACATCACGGGGTCATTAGAGGCTACACAAACTGCTCTGCATTGTGTGTCTGCAATTTCATGTGTGTGAATTTGGGGGGAGGTTGGTTGGACTGAGCAATGGAGAAAACAAGACAAAATGCCATGGAAAGCTCCCAAAATCTGACATTTTAAATGAAAACATGGTAAATGTAAAATAGTATTGAAGGTAGAAAAGGTCCCACTTCCATCTTAACGTTCCGCTATCCATCTTTCAACTGCTAGTATTCAGCTACCTTCAGACATAAAAATTTTAGGTTTCTGTTTGTTTTGGTTTGAATTGTATCTTCCCAAAATGTAGGTTGAAGTCCAAAGCCTCAGGGCCTCAAAATGTGACCTTATTCGGAAGCAGGGTCATTGCAGATGTAAGTAAGGTCACAGGGGAGTAGGGTGGGTACTCAATGGTGTCCTTATAAAATTGGTGTCTTCATAAAAAGAGAGAGAAACGACAGAGGGAGAGATTGCAGTGCTGCAGCTGCAAACCAAGTGATGCACCGTCAGAGGCTGAGAAGAGGCAAGGAACGGTTCTACTCAGCGTCCCAGAGGGAGCATGGCCCTGCCGACGCCCTGATGTCGGACTTCCAGCCTCCACAGCTGTTAGCGAATGCCTGTGTTTGAAGCCACCTAGTTCGTGGTCCTAGGAAATTAATGCACTGCTATCAACTAGTACTTCTGTTGTGGAGAATAGTGGGGGTAAAGTCTTTTCATTTCTGTTTGATTAAAAAATAGGGAAATAGAGCTGTGTAGAGTTTTGGGATGTAAAACACAAAGGTGCTTGGAGGATTATTTTGGCCTATTGGATAAGGGTAAGCCTTAAGTAACCAGAGAAGAGAAACAAAGCTGAGCTGCTTCTTGAGGATGTCTTTTGTGGGGAGGAGTAAAGGTAAAACCAGTCAGTGCCCAGCCAAGTGGCAAGGACTGCTAAGGCCAGGAATGCAAGCTTTTGCTGCCTTTGGCATGAGCCCATCGG
>CM052538.1:53407051-53422882 GCA_028533065.1 Trachops cirrhosus
ATCCCCTTATCTCTTTCTGCTTCTAGGATTCTCTCCTTCATTTTCACCTTGGCTAATGTCATTATGATGTGTCTTGGTATATTCCTCCTTGGGTCCAACTTCTTTGGGGTTCTCTGAGCTTCCTGGACTTCCTGAAATTCTATTTCCTTTGCCAGACTGGGGAAGTTCTCCTTTATTATTTGTTCAAATATCTTTTCCACTTGTTGTTTTTCCTCTTCTCCTCTGGTACCCCTATAACTCAGATGTTGGAACGTTTAAAGATGTCCCAGAGGTTCCTAAGCCTCTCCTCATTTTTTTGAATTCTTATTTCTTCATTCTTTTCAGGTTGTATATTTTTTTCTTCCTTCTGGTCCACTCCAATGATGTGAGACCCATCTTTCATTCCATCACTATTGGTTCCCTGTGCATTTTTCTTCATTAAACTTATTGTAGCCTGAATTTTTTCATCTAATTTGTGACCAAAATCAACCAGTTCTGTGAGCATCCTGATCACCAGTGCTTTGAACCTATAGCCATCTGATAGGTTGGCTATCTCTTAGTCACTTAAAAGGATGGGTCCTGGGGCTTTCAATTCTTCTTCTGTTTGAGTCATCTTTTTGCTGTTTTTTTTTTGTCTTGTCAAGCTCCTGTAGTGAGTGGCGGAGCCTTAGGTGTTCACCAGGGCGGGGCATCCCAGTGGCTGGGTTGTGACATTGTATGTGGGGATAGGGTCCAAGAAGGAACAATAGCGCTTGCTCTGCTCTCTGTAGGACCTCAGACCCTTCTGCCGCTTTCTCCGAGCTAACTGGGCCCCTCTGGCACCAATTCTGGTGTGGGTGGGCCTGTGCACCCCGCGGGACCTTCCTTTTCAGTCAGTGACCCAAAGCTCTATTTCCCAGTGCTGGGACCCTGAGTTGCACGTAATGCCTTGCTTCCCAATGGCCGCCTTACTGGGTCTGCTGGTCGCCACCCCCTGGCTGGGGCCCACCAGCCACCGCCGCTTGTGCGCCCAGGGTCTGCCTGCTATGGACTTGCACGCCACCCCGGTTGCTCAGCTCTCTGCTCCGAGTCCCTTGCCCAGCCCAACTCTGCCCCTCCTAATGGTCTGGACGAATGTGTCTATTTTTAAATCCTTGGGTGTCCAACTTCCATATACTTCAATTTTCTCTTAGTTCTGGTTGTTATTTTATTTCTATATTGTTGTTGTCCCTATCTTGGTTGTGCGAGGAGGCACAGTGTGTCTACCTGTGCCCCCATCTTGGCCAGAAGTCTGTCTTCCCATTACTTTTTAAAGTTCTCTTCTGTCTCTTCTACTTGATTCTGACTCAGTAGCATTCACCTATCACACACCTTTGTCTTCTGCTACTATGCTTGATATCCCACCAATTTTTCTTTGCCCACTCACTTTGCCTCCTTGGCCTACTCTGCGTTCTTAGCACACACAATATTCAGACTTTAAGGGTTTCTTGGTAGCCAGCCAGCACATGATGAAAGATACAGCTTCATCATTCAGCTACTCCCACCACAACTACCCTTCAGTTTCATTGAGATCCCCATACATTTACTCCCTCTACTTTCACGTCATCAGCTTTCTCATTGTTTCATTTCTTATGCTACTTAGGTTTTATTACCTACCATTTTAATAACCCTCCTGCCAAACCCTAACTCTCCTTGTTTCTCTATCTTTTCATCAAACCTATTTTACAAAACCCAAGCCATAAATGAACACTATTATTTGCTTTCTTTGCATTTTACCCAATCATCCCTTTCAGAGTCAAAAATCTTATGAATTTACTTTTCTTCATTTCCCACTCCAACCTCCTGGTGAACATCTGACTTTCACCCTCATCAAGTCACCAAAGTAGTTCTCACTAAGGTCATCGTCAGTGATCCCCATGCCACCTACCACTTCTTGATAGTTTTATTTTATTCGTAGGGAATTAAAGTAATAAAATAATGCTTAAAATTATAGAAGCTTATGGCTTATTTAATAGCCAAATCTCCATCTTTCTGGATATGTTCCTATTACTTTTTATTCATGATAGTTTGAGTATTAAAAGTCATTGAGCTTTCTATTCTTTACCACAGCTACATTCCTCAGGATTTCTGTATAACAGCACTTAACACACTACACTGTCTCTTAGTTTTACATGTTCACTTCAGTATGTTTTACCATAATTTACTCAGTTGTTCAGTCCAAGAACCTTGAAACATGTCAGCTTCTCTCCTTCTCACACTCCACATATAATCCAGCAGCAAATTCTGTCAAATCTACCTTCAGCCTGTGTCCTCACTCTGGCCAGTTCTCACCTCCTCCACAGTTACCCCTGGTCCTAGTTTTCCATCTTGAAAGCCTCCAGATTGGTCTTCCAGTTTTCACTCTTCTTTCACATTGCAGCTAGAACGGTCTTTTTGTTGTTGTTCTTTTAATGTAATTTTATTTTATTTTTTCCCATTACCATTTATTTCCCCATACCCCTTACTCCCCGCAATCACCACACTGTTTTCCATGATCACGAGTTTTCTGTTTTTCTTTTTTGCTAAACCCCTCCACTGCCCCAACCTCTACCCTCAAGGCTGTCAGCCTGCTCTATCTTTATGAGTCTGTCTCTATTTTGCTTGTTATTCAGTTTGTTCATTTAAAAAAAAAAGAACTTATAAAACTTAACACCAAAAAATAAGCAATCTAATTTAAAAATGGGGAAAGGACCTGAATAGACACCTTTCCAAAGAGGACATACAGATGACCAATAGATATATGAAAAGATGCTCATGTCACCAATCATCAGAGAAATGCAAATGAAAATCACAATGAGATATCACCGCATACCTGTCAGAATGGCTATTATCAATAAATCAATAAACAATGTTGGTGGAGATGCAGAGAAAAGGGAACCCTGTGCACCATTGGTGGGAATGCAGATCAGTGTAATCACAATGGAAAACAGTATGGAGTTACCTCAAAAAATTAAAAATGGAACTGCCTTTTGACCCAACAATTCTGCTTTTTGGAATTTACCCAAAGAAATCCAAAACGCTAATTCTAGAGAATATATGCACCTCTATGTTCATTGCAGTATTATTTACAATAGCCAAGATATAGAAGCAACCCAAGTGTCCATCAGTAGATGAGTGGATAAAACAACTATGGGACATTTACACAATGGAATACTACTTGGCCATAAAAAAGAAGAAAATTTTACCCTTTGAGACAGCATGGATGGACCTGAGAACATTATGCTAAATGAAATAAGCCAGTCAGAGAAAACACAAGTGCCATATGATTTGGCTCATAAACAGAATCTATTTTTTTGTTTTAAATATAACTTAGTTATTGCTACTCTTCTACTTATAACCTTCCAGTGGCTACCCCTTTCTGCATATTAGGGAAAAAATCCAACCTCCGTAACATAGCCTAAAAGGCCCTATATGACTCTACCACTCCACCACCTTGGTGACCCACCTCCCAATTCCTTGCTTACTAATCACCAGGCACACCTACCTCCTTGGCCTTCCTCAAACACATGAAATCAAGCTTTAGATATTGCTCTCCACTGGGACACTGTCAGCCAGATATTTGCATAGCAGATTCCTTCATTCCATTTAAGCCTTTCTCAAATGTGACCTCCCTTGGAAGGCCTGCCCTAAAGTAGATCCTATTGATAGCAATGCAGATCCCATTACTCCCCATCCTGCATCCTACTTTTTTTTGTATGGATCTTATCACTACCTGAATTATATTATTTGTTAACTGATTGTTTCTCCAACTATAATGCTGCCTTGAGGCCTGAACTTTGTTTTGTTCTCATGTATATGCCCAGGATGTAGAACAATATTGGTCCAACAAGTGAATGAATTTCTTCAGGCAAAGAACTACATTTTTCCCTTTCTCCATTACCTAGAATAAATCTTGGGTATGGAAACTCAACAAACATCCATAAAGTGTCTCTGGAAACTTCTTTTTTATGACTCCGGCCTAAAGTGCCTTAGCTGAGTGTTGTCTGTTGGTGTGAGGAGAGAAAGTTCTCAGAGATTCACGGAACCATCAGTGGGCTGCTCTAGGGATACATTCTCCCACTGAAATTGGATGCAAAACTTTTCATGTGCATTTTTGTGGGGAGATGGTCCACAGTTCCCATCCTACCCTCATAAGTCTCCTGGCCCCTGTGCCGAACCCCTGAGAATCACAGCCTTGGACCAGCTTTACTGCTTAAGATAGTTTCCCTAGCATTCTGGCAGATTACCTTCTCCATCAACTCCCATTCACAACAAATTTCCCATTCACAATAAATTTCCCTTCCATTTTAGAACTCTCACTTCAGAGCCCTCTGACATTTCAATATTTTTAAAGCTGATTTTATAAGGATGGGAATAAATATACTATGTTGAAACATGGATATGTCATGATCTCCACAGAATGACTACAATTCTCAAAGCATAGAGCACACGAAAATACACTTAAACAACAACTACAGTATGTAATTTTCATCCTTCCTCAAGGGTTTAGAAAACACTTCAGTATTTTGCCATCCTCGTTAAGGAAAAGGTAATCTGGTGTCTGAGAAGCTTGAAGCGAAGACTGAGACTGTGAGTGTTTGCACTGAAGAGCTGTCGAAGGAGGAGGAACACCGATGTTTGGCAGAGAGAGGAAGCTTGGCATGACATTTGTTTCTCCTGCAGAGCCTACAGCATTATAGTAATTTTTTATTTAAAAAGGCTCTGAGAATAAAATGATAGCCCTAACACAAATAATAAATAATACTGCATTGTAATTACACATCCCATCTGCTTTCCTGTGAGAAACAATCAGTCACCAACAAGCTGGTTGTGAAATTATAATTTCACGCTCTGAGCAAAATAAATGATGAACCAAAACTATTTACAAAGAGAAAAAGAGAAAGGGCAACCATTTTGGTTAAGCTGTGAATTTCAAGCTCAGTCAATTAGAGAGGCCATAGGCTTATAGGGACGCTGTTATATGTCTGTGGAAAAACAAGATTGTCTAGAACAGTGCTGTCCAACAGAACTCCGGTGGTGGAAACGCTGATTCTGTGTTCTCCAGCGGCAGTCACAGCCACAGGCGACACCTGAGTGCTTGAAGTGTAACTAATGTGACGAAGGAACTGATTTTTTATTTTTCGATTGTTAATTTTAATTAACATAAGTTTAATTATTATAAATTTCCATTTAAACAATCACATGTGGCTAGTTACTGCATTAGCACAAGTCTAAAGAACACAAAGTCACAAAGTTGAACGGAGTGACAAGTACATAAATCATGACAGCTAAATGCTTTTACGGTGCTGGTAAGTCCAAATAAAAGGCTTTTTTGATTTTTATTGGAAGGTATGGACCACATCACTGGTCCCAGATCATGAGGAACCAATTACTCAGGAAAAGAGGAACAGATACAGAAGGAAGTAGACTGCACCACTCTAGTAAGAACTTTTAGTAGAGACTACATAGCAGTTAAAATATGCTAAAAACTGTGAAGGTTAACATGAAAACAGCTAGTTTGTTTGGCCTCTAGTTTGTTTTACAACATGACTCAAGGTAACAAACATTTAGAGCAAGGTGAGCAAGCTAATAACTATTTATACAGGATTGTATATGTGTATTACTTATGAATTTATACTATATTTCCTTTTTTGTAAAAGATTTTATTTCTTTTAAGACAGAAGGGAGGGGTGGGAGAAAGAGAGGGAGGGAAACACCAATGTGTGGTTGCCTCATACACCCCCTAAGGGGACCTGGCCCACAACCCAGGCATGTGCCCCGACTGGGAATCAAAGCACCAACCCTTTGGTTCACAGGCCAGCGCTCAATCCACTGAGCCACACCAGCCAGGGATTTACTATGTTTCTTATCCATGGTGGATTATCTGTGACGAGGGAGAAAGATTGGAAAATAAGTCCTCGTGATGCCTCCTTTCTAGAAAAAGTCTGTGGCAGTTTCAGCAATCTCTAATAAAGAGTTAAAGGTTGCGTTGTGAGGCTGATGAAGAAGGTTCTAGAAAAACAAGCCCCAGGAGACATCCCAGTCTTCCAAAGAACTGCGTTTGGTTGTCCAGGTGAAGGACCAGGTTCTGCTATTGTGTGTTGCTCTGAGTCAATACTCACCAGGCTTAGATTCCCATAAGCACTTAACTAGGGAGAAAAGTTGCTGACCCATTAACATAAATGTTCAGTTGATACTTAATCATTGATATTCCAGAGCCAGGTCATAGTGTCTCATGAGGTTAGATACTGTGATTTATCCACTGAAGCTCAATTGCCTCTGAAATACTAAAAGAATAAAATTGCCATGCTCATAAACTCAAAGACCTGACCATGAATCATGATAGTTACACACTAGGCCTCCAGGAATTTCAGTGGATCGCCTGCCTCCTTCTACAGTTCTGCAGAATGATGGACAGAGCCCTTCACTATGTCATTAATAATAACAGCACTGCCTAAGTTCTTAACTGGTGCCAGGCACCATTCTAAGCTTCCTGTATTGATCTAACCTTCCCTCACTTCTATGAGTAGGTATTAAGTGGGTATCCTGTGAAGTGGATAGCCTTACATCCTCACCAGGTATACAAAGGTTAAGCAATTTGTCTCTAATCATGGATGGTCGGTGATAGATGGAGTGAGAATTCAGACTCTGGCAGTTAACTCCAGAGCCTTACTCTTAGTTGCTGAGTATCTTGCCTTATACTAAATATTGCCTTCTAAGGTCATTTTTGCTAGTAATTTTTAATGCAATCATTCCACAGGAAGTTTGCCTTGTCCTACAGCATCATGAACAGACTTTCAGTCAGACATGGAAATAATTGGGGCAGACAGAATATAGTTCTATTTGTTGTTTAAGCCACATTTTCCTATAGCCATCTTCTTAGCTAGTGTTCCCTTTTATGAGAAGGAATGGAGATCAGTAAACCATATATGGATGTATTATCATGTGTTTTGACAATAAGAATATTAAGAAAAACAAAGAGCGCTTTTTGTTTTAACCGTATCACCAAACATCCTTCTCCCTGTCCCTATTATTACCCATTTTAGCCAGCAGATGAAAGACTAATGAAAATAAAAATCTCTGACATCCACTAGAATGTTCATGGCTGCACAATTTATAATATCCCAAATGGGAAACCACTGAAAATACCTGTCAGTGCTAGAATGGACAGGTAAGCTGAGGTATTTTCATACATGGAAATGTTATACTGCAATAAAAAGTCATAATTATACACAACAGTATGGCTATATCTCAAAAATGCACTGTGGAACAGAAGTCAGGCAAATGAGAACACAGCTTATGGTTCCATTTACACGTTTCAGATACCAGTCCCCCCACATGATGATGCTGGAGTCCTTAGGGGTCCGGAGGGGTTGCTGGGAAACTGCTCGTGTCTTGTTTTTTCATCTGGGTGCTGGTTACATGGGTGTGTTCATTGTGCAAAAACTAAGTGAGCTGTGTCTTTTTGTGCACTTTTCTGTATGTGTATTATGCTTCAATAAAAAGTTTATAAATGGGAGCAAAATAAAAATCTTTGGAGGCAATGTTTTCAGGAAATATATAAATGCAAAACTACCATTAGTTGGTACAGAAAAATTTATTTTCTCAAGCAGGTATGTATTCCTTTTTTAAATCTGGTTTTCATTTATAATTTGCACATCAAACCTTGCCTAGACTTTGAAGATGTACACCTTGTAAAATATTCCAACCTCAGGTACCTTAAATTGTAGCGTACTGTTTTAAAGTACTAGAATTTACAAGATAGAAGAATGATTAGATATTTTAATACTACTGTCAACTTTTTAGCATAAAGTCAGAATAGGGGAAAGGTGGAGAGACCCTTGGGATAAGTAGTAGTGGTGGGGTGGGAGGCCTTTGGTAATTGCTACGCTGCCTTTGGCTGCCCGCAGGGCTGCTGTGAACTGAGGAGCTGGAGCTAGACTTTGTTAAAGCTAGGACTGGGATGGTCTCTCAAGTCTCCATGTGTCTCCCCAAGGATCAGGATACAGAGGATAATAGCAGTGAGGCATGATAAAATTACAGATAGTCTCTTAGACAAATATATACATTGATCGATAGTCTCTTAATTCTAATTTTAATCAGAAAGTGTTTGTCATCAAGTACTGTGCTCATGAGTCCACTTTCTAGTAATAAGATGTCAACAATGCTCTTTTGCAGCAAAGACAGGTAATGCAAACCTAGAATGCACTAAAAAAATAAAAGAATTAGTAATGTTTTAAAATTATGTCAAAAGGAGAGCAGCCAGACTGATAAAATACATCAGGATACCACAATGACCATCTCTGCAAAGATTTCTTAGACCTGGGCAGACAGGTGCTTCCCAACTGCATTGAAGTGTCATATGTAAGTAGTAACATAGTGTGTGTGTGTGTGTGTGTGTGTGTGTGTGTGTGTGTGTGTGTGTAGCAGAGTCTAAAGGATTCCCATGGTTTAAATCTTATTTACTGAGTATTAACTATGTGCCAGGCACCAAGAACTTTATTGTATTTTATTTCATTTTACAACAACTCAGACAAAAACCAAAATGAGTTGGACATTACAATTCCCATTAAAGAGATGAAGAAAAATAAAATAATTTGTCCAAATTTGGCAACTTCATAAAAAAAAAAACAAGTTTGCGAGAGGCAGGGCTGCACTGGAGCTCGCATCTGTAACCATGATGCCCCAGTGCTGGTGGGAGGTTCCTGCGCTTGCTCAGTTTCCTTCAAACCATCAAGTCCTGTGAGTTGACTACATGGTACTTATCTTTTTTCCATTCATGTTTGATTTGAAGAAAATCACACCACGTGTCTTCCAAAACAACTTTCTGAACTGAAATTTGTCCATGGTCATTTTTTATTTTAAACACAATGTTTCAGTAATTCAAAAAATGTAAAGAGAGAAGATAAAAACATGCTTTTAAAAGAGAGCAATAGGGCCCTGTATTATAAGGAATGGATTACTTCAGCATTTGGAACAGAAAATGATGATGAGCCCAGACTTCTCTCTCCACGGAACTGCAGAACACATTGATGTCCAAAGGGTTACCTTCCGACAACCTTGTGTACATGTCTGACAACCACAGCATAACTTCCAGTTAACTTGGAAAATGCACTTGGGTGATTAACATTTAATGATAGACTGACAGATGTAAAGTATTTAAAAGAACAAACCAAAACTATGTATTCATTAACTTGGCTTATAAACATGCCATCCACATACTGGAAAAGCTAATAATCACTCTCTAATTGTGCTAATTATGTAATGACAATGTTGTAAATGTTTGTTTATATAATGTTAGATTTCTCTGACTCATCTTATCATTAGTCAGACTTTGGACTTCTGCCACTGTGTACTCATGTATATACTGGTACATGGCAAACTGTTTGAACAATTTATTCTTAAAACTGGTTGTTAATGTGCTACTAGTATTCAAATCAGAAACTTACCCCATCCTTAGAAGGAGGTTCTGCTTTCTTCTTTATCTTTTTACCCATTCTGGGAAAAGATGCAATAAATGGTTAAAGTATCATTTATACATTATAGATGTAGAAATTTCTCAGTTACATATGTCTTACGAGGTTTATTTCCTTTAAATTTTACCTAAAAATGACTATGTGATACATGCAGAAATTACTGCACATGTACAAATATGTCACCTACCTCCCTATCCAAACCATAATTTTAATGTAACTGATTGATAAGATTGTTGGGCATTAGTCCTGGCTTCCAGTTTGGAAAGGAAGAGAATATATTAGTGACGTAACTTTTACTTTTTCATTTACCAGGCTGAGAGCTCAGTTATGGAGGGCTTGGGAGATGAAATTCAAGTTACTTTTGAAAGATGTAAGAATGTTGCTGCAGAAAGAGGGAATTTTTGTCTGCTTTCTTGCATTGAGCTATCCCAGGCACCTAGAAGAGTGTCTGGTGCATAGTAGACATTCAGCACTCATAAAACTAATTAACTCTGCTTTTCCTGGGAGTCAGGATTTTGTGAATTATACCTAAGATCTGCCAACCCCAGATGAACATTTGTGTCATTTTCCCAGATAACAAAGTTCTCTCTAAAATAATCTATAGCTTAATAAAAAGTAATTAAGAGTACAAAGAAATGCACTCTTGGGAAATCACAATTACTCCTTGCAAGACCCTTTTCCACCTGCCCTCATGTGTCCATACCTGTGTGGGAAAAACTCAAAGAAAGAGTAGACATAGTTGATATACTACAGAGGAATAACTCCACTTGGGCACAGAAAGCATTCCAAGATGTTGGTGACTGTTAGAATAACCATAGAAATCTTCCAAATTTTCTCTAGAGAGAATGTGTGAGATTACGTTTGGTATTAGGCAATCTCTGATGTTACTTTCTAGTTTCAAGGAAATTACTATAGTCTCAAGACAAATCCCAAGAAAGACAAAATCCCTGGAGAGAATCTACAGTGCCAAGGGCAGTTCAGATGACTTGTCAAGGGAGAAGAGCAGCTCCTGGCATTACAGACACTGACCAGAGCTTATCACTTATGTTAAAAAGCCACATGTTCACAGAAACCCACAGGGACTTCTGAAAGACATCTACTCCAGGTCCCTAACTTCAGGTCACATAACTTTCAAGATCTTTGATGGCCTGGGCAAGCTTACCCTGTGATACACTACCTCACACTGTATCCAATGTATTAAAAAGTCAAAATGTATCCACATGCCCCGTTATATACAATTTTCATCATAAATGGTTTTAAAACATTGCAGTTGAAACCTCTCAGCAATCAGTTTGTACATCTGGAAACTCTTGCAAAATGAGAAAGTTATTTTCAAATGTAATGAAATTTTAACATTAATGTAAACAATTTAACATTAATTTTCCTCTCTTCATATTTTAGAGTCATTTTTCTTAGAGCCTCACACATCTCTACTAGGTGCTTAAAAAGCACACCAGCCCATAATATATCAAGCAAACAGAAACTATTTTGGAAAATACATCTGATGTCCAAAGACAAATGAAAGTCTATCCTATGATTAACCCCTAGATAAAGGAGATTTCATAACTCTTAATAACCAATTCTGAAATACAGCAGTATTAAATTTAACAAAAGAACTCTTTGTGGATGTTTGGGAAGCAATTAAATCACACCGGCATCAGGTTGCTTCAAGTCACCTGATTTTCATTCAGGAAACTGTTCATACTATTTCAGCACAGTGGTTTTGAGTAACTGCATATTGAAGAGTGCAGAGGTTGGAAGGGTCTAAACATACAGGATAACAGTGATGCAGCTGGTCCTGGGCTCTGCTGTGAAACAGGAAGGGTTCAGTTTGTGACTTTATCACCATATGGGTGTGACTGTTAACGGGGAGGAAGTATACAGCTGGCACAGGCCTGGGACAAGGAGCCTTAGAGGTGACCCTAAAGTTTAAAAAAATTGTAAACTCATTTCACTTAAAATGAACATTAGACAATTAAATTACCTTATATTAATTTACTCTTTCAAGATTTTCCTTTAAAGCTACAGAGACGTTGAATTAAGAAGATAAATCCCTTTGACTTTCTAAGTCTTTCTGACTCTTTTACCACCTGTCCATTGATTTCTTTTATTGCACTAAAATATACATAAAATTTACCATTTTAACCATTTTTAAATGTACCACTTTATACAGGTAATACACTTCACTGCAGAGAATTTGTAAAAGTCAAGAAGGGCACATGGAATAAAAACAAAAATCACTCAGAAATAAGCTCTGGGAGAAAACAGTATTTTGATATAGTTCCTTTGTGTGTGTGTGTGTGTGTGTTTTCTACAGTGATTTTACCATCCTTCCTGGATTTCTATTCCCTATTCTCAACTTCCTTTTCTGGGACCATTTTCCTAATAAAGTCTTAAATTAATGAACAGGTTTTAAAATTTCAGTCTCCATTTATTGTTCCAATCATCTCCAATGGATCAGCATATCATGTCATTTAAAACAATATTTAAAAATCCATTGTGTGTCCAGCCAGTTTCCAATTGTTAAGCATTCATTTCCAATTTTATGGAATAATGGACAAGGCAGCAATGAACTTTAGACATAAATGAGTGAATCCTTAGGCATAAAATCTTCATCCACATCTCAACTGTTTCTTTAGGATAAATCCCTAGCTGCAGAATAACTAAATGAAAAGGTATGGACCTCATCGCATTGGGTATGCGAACAAGTCAGCTTTAGGCTTTCAGCTTCTTGACTATTGAAAAGGAACCACATTTTTTTTCATGAGCTTATTGATTATTCGTATTTCTCCTTCGTGAACTTTCTGCCTCGGCGATCTTAAATATTTGCTAACGGGGAGATTTATTTTGAGAAGACTTACAGGGGAGGAGGAGAGCTAGAGCAAACCCACTTCCTGAGTCAAGGAATCTGAACCCCTCACTTCTCCGGGTCTCAGTCGTGCTGCCATTGACGTGGGAGCTGACCCGGCAGCTTACGAAAACCACCCCTACCCCGGCCTAACAGAGGTGACCCTTCAGCTGCCCCAGATGTCCCCACCCGCGCGGCACCTCCTCCGTCCCCAAGTTTAGCTGGGACCTGTGCCTTGGGCCTTTCCACCCCGCGGGGTAGCGGGGCAGCGGCGCAGCCGCCCACCTGCCTTTCCCGCCCGGGAGACCTAGGTGAGCTGCGGCTCCGCGGACCTACCGAACTGCCACCACCGCGGAGGCCGGAGCCTGCGCGCCTCTCCTAGTCCAGCCGCGGTCCCGGGTTGCTAGGCGACACGGCCGCGCCTGCGCGCCGCGGGAACGCTCCTCGGCCCGGGAAGCGCGCACCCGGCGGCCCCGCGCGCCCATTGTCCCGCCGGGATCGCGGTCGCTACCCGCGTTATCCTTAGGTTACCAAGAGTCCCTTGAATTGGGGCAGGATAGACACTGGAATCCGCTTCGAGCCGCTGAGGTCCAGCCCAGGTGAAAACTGGAAACCAGGAGGCGTTGCAATCCGGATTCCGGCCGGAGGGCTGGCTCTGGACGCGCAGACGCCTAGATGCTCGGCGCGCTCCCCACCGCGGACCCGGGTTGGGGTCTCGGTGCAGACGACTCCCAACCCCCAGCGCTGCCGGGACTTCGCTCACTTGCCTGGACTTCGCTCAGCTGCAGACCTGCGTTGCCCACCTTTCCTGGATACTAGGGTATCCAGTCTTTTCCCACGGAATCTATCCCTTCCGTTCCAAACTTCCTCTTCTTCCCTCGTTTCTTTCCTTTTTCTGCCATTCCTCCCAAACACCTTGAACTTCAGTCTCCCTTCCTCCTCCAGCAACTCCAATCAGCGTTTGAGTCAGCTGGTCATCAATATTTTGTCCTCTCTTTTGCCCCCTGTGATATATACTTTCTGTCACCCCAATCCAGGGCCTTCTAACTAACGACTACGATTTCTCTCTGCTTCCAGTCTTTTCTGCAGACCACGGACAGATCAACCGTCCAGAATTCTCTGCTCTAGTGTGCCACGTCCCTACTCAGACTTCACTGGCTTCCTAAAATAGGGTCTAAACTCATTAGCCTGGCGTTCAAAGCTGCCTGCCCATCCCTATTCTTTCCGTGTGGCCTTATTTCCCACCACACACGCCCCAAACAAACACTGTTACGCACAAATTTTTCCATATTTTCTCCTCTCGATGTTTGCTCACTCTGTTCCTTCATCTATTCAACAAATATTTATTAAGCGGTTACTATTTGCAGGTCATGTGTAACTCTTGGAATACTCTTTCATTTCTACTTAATTAAGCTCAGATCAAAGGCTTAAGCTTCATAAAATATTCTTTGATTGACTTTTGCAAAAAATCTCTCCCTACTGCGAACCCCTCTGACACACTCCATCTCCCACCTGCTCCTGTTGGTCTTCCAACCCTAAGAGTGATGGTTTTTACAGCTGCTACTTTCTCATCCCTTTATGTCTCCTCTCACCTTCTAAGCTACCTCATAAATAGCTTTGTATATACTTAGCAATTGTTTGTATTAAATTTTCTACAGTTGGATAACATGTGATTTCTGTCTCCTGATTGGACCTTGAATATTACACCCTTGGATTTCAACTTCTCTCCCTCTCTCACAGGCCTTTCCCCTTCAGTGTACGTGAAGTCTCTACTATGCCTCGTGCAAAACAAAACAACAAACAAATAATGAAATAAACCTCCTTTGGTCCTGTATCTCCTCCTAGCTATCATTGTTTTTCTTTTTCTCTTCTTGACCATGACTTTCCAAAAAAGTAGCAAGCATTTGATACTTCCACATTTTTAACCTCTCATTCACTCCTCAAACTCTAGTCATCTGGTTTGTTCCCACCACTCACATTACCAAAATCCATTGGCTGTTACTTAGTCTTCATCTTCCTTGACATTGCTGCTGCATATAATACTCTGGGTGATACCTCGTTTTTGAAACACTATCCTTGGTTTCCTTGATTCTACTTGCTCTAGACCTCCTACTTTCCTGACTGTTATTTAAGGTCTTTTTTTATACCATCTGAAATGTTGATATTTCTCAGGGATCTGTCCCTAGCTCTCTTTTCATACTATATGCTTTTCCAGAGTGATCTTTTTCATATTTGTGATTTCACTGCCATATATACAGCTCCAAATCAGACTCAAATACTGAGCTCTAGGCTTATATATCCATCCTCTTACTGGACACCTCCACCTGGATGTTCAAGGGCACCTCAAATATCAACATTACCTGCCTAAACTCATTGCTTTCCCGATGTAAACATGTGTTCTATGAATTGAGGAGTACTACCATCTACCTAGATACCTAAACATGAAGTCTGACTCCCATCCTAGAACCATTCTCCTTCATATACACTCAGTTATTGGATTCCCCAAAAGTCTCTTGAATTTATTCTGACCTTTCCATTCCCATAGCCCTAGCATAGAATGTCACCATCTCTTACCTAAATTCATCTAACAAGCCTTCTGACAGGTCTCCCATCTTCATTGTGACTTCAGTCTATTTTCTCCAGGATGATCAGTTATCTTTAAAATGTCTTTTTTCTTTGCTGGCTTCCAACTGCTCCACCACATACATAATGAGATGCAACAAGATTCTTTGTTTTATTATTGATTTTAGAGGGGGCAGGGAGGAAGAAAGAGAGAGAAACATTGATTTGTTGTTACACTTATTTATGCATCCATTGGTTGGCCCTTATATGTGCCCTGACAGGGGATGAAACCCAAACCCTTGGCATATTAGGATGATGCTCTAACCAGCTGAGCTGTCCAGCTGGGGCCACAACAAGATTCTTAAATTGGCATTCAAGACCTTGTTCTGGCTTACTCCACACTACTGCAATAGCTTCTCTAATCACTAAAATAAATTAGCAAATAGCTCATAATTCTCCAAGTACACCATGACATTTTATGCCCTTCGCTCTCCTAATGGGCCCAAGAACTACCTATTGGTCTTTCAAATTTTATTTTAGTCATGATTTTCTTCAGAAAGTTTTCCCTGACTTCTTTAGATATAGGGAAACATTTCTCATTTCATGCCATCACTGTATGTTACACGTGCTCTATTTCTGCTGTTTTCACATCATATTGTAATTTATTTATATGTGTCTCCCCAATAAAGTTTCTAAATGTTCTTCAAATCATTAACATTTATTGAATTGTCTTTATAAGCCAGGCAAATATGAAGTGGTTAAAGTACATCATTAAATCCTCCCATAGCCTTATGAAGGATGAATGAAATAATTGACATAAGGTCACCTACTAATAACTGGCAGAGGCAGGACTTGAACCAAGGTCAGCTTGACTCATATCCACGTTCTGACCCAATACATTGTACAAACCCATCCGGAAAACACAGTGTTATAACAAATTGTAAAGAGCTTTCATGAAATCTTTAAAAC